>CAWUFW010000922.1:3000000-3403140 GCA_963921515.1 Calotriton arnoldi
TTAATGAAAACAACGTTTCACCATAAGTTTAAATGCAATTGTTGTTTATATAGTTTCTTCAAAATGCAGGATTTCATGGAAAATTCAAACACTTCATTTCCCACAATGCATCACTGATACTTCTCAAATTGACAACTTTACGAATCCCAATGCATTTCGGCCTCAAAAGGCCTTCATCCGGGGATGATCTGTAATGTTAAAACAACGTGTCTAAATATACAAGATCACGGGGTCTAGATGTTAATATGCACTCTAGCCGAAAAACGATAAATTTGTGCCTTTAAATGTATCAATAAACGTGCTTGTATAGAGGCATGCATGCAAGGTAAAAATAAAAATAAAGAGTAATGTGGGTTTTAGGTGATCTGCGAATATAAACTTCCTGGTGATGAAAAATATTAAAGCTAAAATCAATAAGGTGCGTGATAAAAATACGTGCTCCTTAATGGTGTTAGGTGATTGAAAGACAAGGGAGGAGCACTTGTTATCTTAAATACCAACTACTATGAAACTCAAGTTGAAACTCATTTATCTGATGAGAACACATACATGAAATTGGATATGAATCCGACAGATCAATTTAAAGACGTCTTAAGCATCATTGTGCAAAAAGCTGTTGACTTAGGAACAATTAATGACAAAGTCAAAAGATTTTTGATTCAATCTAACCCCAGGAGCCCAACAATATACATGTTGCCTAAGGTTCATAAAGATCAGTCAAACCCACCATTTCGTCCCATAGTGTCGACAAAAGGAAGTATTCATGAACCGGTGGGAAAGTATTTGGATCGATTCTTGCAACCAAGTGTGACTAGAATGAAAACGTTCATAAAAGATACCACAGATTTTTTGAATAAACTAAGTCAGATTTCCATCAATGAGGATGAATCTATAATACTGTGTACAGTTGATGTAAAATCATTATACACTTCAATTCCACATCAAATGGGCATAGAAGCGACGGAACAGGCTTTGTTACACACCGAATACAACATAGGATTAAAAATTTTCCTGATGGAATTGCTAGAGTTTACTTTGTTACACAGTTATTTTAAATGGAAAAATGATTGGTTTTTGCAAAAGACCGGAACTTCAATGGGCAATTGCGCAGCTCCATCGTATGCAAATATTTTTATGAGTTGCTTCGAAGAAAAACATATCTTATCAACACCAGAATGGAAGAATCACCTTAAGACATTCGTAAGGTTCATAGATGATATTTTCATCTTATGGAATGGACAATCGACAGAACTCATTAAACAATTAGTGAAACTCAATCAGATTGATGAAAGAATTCAATTCACATATGAAATTCAAGAAAAATCCATCAGTTTTTTGGATGTGCGAATTACCAAAACCTCGACGGGTTTTGAGACAGATCTCTATCGAAAAGATACGGATAGAAACAATCTTCTTTTATACAGCAGCTTTCATCAAAAATCCCTGAAACATCACATGCCTTACACTCAACTGCTCAGGGTGAAAAGAATCGTATCTAATCCAGCAACGAGCACTGAATGTGTTAAAAATATGCTACAACGATTTAAAGAACGTGGTTATCCAGAACATTTGTTAACCCAAGCCCGTTGTGCACAAACAACCAGAAGGGAATTACTGACACATAGGGAGAAACCGATACAGAATCGCATAACAGTGGTATCTAAGTTCTCAACTATGAGTGGTCCGTTTAAAAGAATTATCAAAAGACATTGGCCGATTCTGAAGTTAGAACCAGAATTCAACAACATCTTCGCACAGGAACCTATATTTGCTTACACCAGGGGTAAAAACCTAGGAGAGATCATAAAAACTCCCATTAATCTACCAAATGAAATCACTTATAAAGGAACAGTAGCATGCTGGAATTGCAATAATTGTCATAACATCATAACAGGTGTCTACATAACACATCCAATGAAGGGCCATAAAATCAAATTATAAGTGACAGCCACATGCGATACATCCAACTTGGTTTATTTATTGAAATGTCCTTGCGGAAAAACCTATGTGGGACAAACTGAAAGAAAAATAAAGATTCGTATTAATGAACACAAAAGTAATATCAGAACTAAATACCTAAAGTCAACAGTAGCTAGCCATTTTTTAGAAGCAGGACATAACATCAGCCAACTTAAATTTTGTGTGTTGGAAACCATTATCAGATGCGAAGGAAGAGACAATCATAATTATTTACTACATCGTGAGAACCATTGGATCCGACTCCTTAATTCAATGAAATCCCAATGGATTGAATGAACGCATGGAATTTCTATGCTATCTATGATATCACCTCCCTATAAATAGCCTGTAAATTGTAAACGGAACACCTATGCTTTCCATGATATCATCTCTCTATATCCAGCAAAGAACTGTATTCTTAGAGATAACCTTCTTCATGTAATTTAGTTCAGTTTATTTTGTATATATTTTTCATTAGCATTGCCGGTACAACCAGAGATTTATTAAGCTTTTTCACTAGATTGCTTTAAAAATTGCACCTATGTTTTCATATTGTTATAATGTATTGGCTATGTAGTCAGCTAGCTAGAGAGATTTATTGTCTTGGTTAAATCGCATGAATATTCAGTCACAAGTAGCATGACAACACTCTACCAAAATGGCTGCCGCTTTTACACGGTATTTTATCACCAGTAACCCGCAAATATTGCTTGCACATCACGGTAGTCCTATCTTTATGTTAATGACTTCATGCGCGTGGTTTAATTACCAGAGCGCAGAACTCTTTCGACTTACACAGCTGACGAGAGAATTGGAGCACGCTTTTACAGCTTCGCAAGTAAGTTTGTTACAACTCGATATTTTCGGCATTACGGGCTGTTTGATATAAGGCACTGAACTTTCAATCACCTAACACCATTAAGGAGCACGTATTTTTATCATGCACCTTATTGATTTTAGCTTTAATATTTTTCATCACCAGGAAGTTTATATTCGCAGATCACCTAAAACCCACATTACTCTTTATTTTTATTTTTACCTTGCATGCATGCCTCTATACAAGCACGTTTATTGATACATTTAAAAGCACAAATTTATCGTTTTTCGGCTAGAGTGCATATTACCATCTAGACCCCGTGATCTTGTATATTTAGACACGTTGTTTTAACATTACAGATCATCCCCGGATGAAGGCCTTTTGAGGCCGAAATGCATTGGGATTCGTAAAGTTGTCAATTTGAGAAGTGATGCATTGTGGGAAATGAAGTGTTTGAATTTTCCATGAAATCCTGCATTTTGAAGAAACTATATAAACAACAATCGCATTTAAACTTATGGTGAAACGTTGTTTTCATTAAAGAATTGGAGCCTCAATTGGAGGACCTTTGTCCAGTGCCCTGGGGACATACCCCACGTTCATGGGGATGCTATTAAGTGCAAAGCACTGAACGTCACAATGGATGAACTGTGTGATGCAGGATTTGAACTGTATAAGCCACCCTAATTTCAAGCTTGAGACAAAAAGAACTGAGAAAAGCTGAAAACAATGACTGAGAACTATCAAATGCTGAAAAGAAAACAATTATAATCAATGAAAAAAAATGAAAAAAAGAACTGTTCTGTTAGACTTTATTATTTTAATTAATTATTTTACAGAAGACTAACCTAGGTCCAAGAAAAAGCTACAAGAAGAGTGAGGGATAACATTTTTAGAATAACACGGAGTAGGTTTAAGGATTGTCTATTTAGAAATTTGAATAGCTGAAAACTAACCGTTCTGAGAAGCTACTTACAGAACTCTGGACTGAACTTTTGAGCTTGGCTATATATGATCTGATTGCAGACAAAACTTGTGTTGCCTTAGAAATAGATGTAAAATTGTTATGTGCTCAATTTTTGTAATAACATTGATACTGATCATACTGGTTTAGTAGGGTTCTTTTACATACCAGATAGAAATTAGGTCTACTAATGAAATTACTACATCTACACACACCACAGATGAGTAACAATATTTTAGGTAGAGAAAATATATTGATCCAACTAGTGATGGGGATGCTCTTTAATGATCTCATATGTGGAATGAACTTGGTGTGATGATTTACAAATACTCAGACGTTTGATGTTTTGAATCATCAGAAGGAGGACTGAAGGAGCATGAAAATCTCCTTTACAATTTAGCATGACTAATGGAAAACCTGCCTTGAGCTTCTGAAATGAAACTGTATTTGAAAAAGTGGCACACAGGTATTTGGTGCTGCAAAATGAAAACATGAGGCTTTGATATTCACAGGCTTTAGTCGTATGCTTGCCGCTTAGCAATTCATGTAAAACATTGCACAAATAATTCATAGCTTGACTTAAATATGGCTAGTTTCGGTTTTTTTCCTCACTATGAAAATGTGATTTTAACTTGTAAAGCTGTTAAATGTGAATTAGTAGAATATAAAATTGTATTAGAACTAACACAACATTTTAAAATGTAGAAATACAGAAACAGCTCTGATAATTTAGCTCTTGCTCGAAAAGCTTCTGTTGGCCTTCGAGATAAGTAAAGGAATTTTTCCTCTCATGTGAAAGAAGAACTCTTGGCATAATTTACAGATTATAACCTCGTAGCCTTTTGTATTTAGTTGCTGGAAATGTTTAAACAAAGCTTCTTTTCATTCTTTGCTTTAGAGAGAATAGAAAACACACATTTTAAAAGTTCATTACCATGTTATGTGTAATGTTTCTTGCTTAATTAAAAAGTTCTTTTGCAGCCCATGTTATGTGTGTAGTTAGAAATAAAATGTTTCTTTAAAGGAAGGTTAGGAAATGAAGTTATATTAAATAAGATGCAGAAAATGCCGTGGGAAGGATCTTAGCCTGTCTGATAAGATCACATATGCAGTCTTGAGGTGTCCTTTTGGACAATGCTGGATTCCAGTTGGATGAAGACGAAGTCACGCTATATGCTTTGTAACATTATTTTTTTATAAACGCATTCCTAGCTTAGTACTTTCAGAACTCTTGCACAAAAAAATTGTAAAGTATAAATCAAATAATGGTATGAAATATATACAATTATTTAATAGATACTGAAAAAACCTTAATTATTAAAATGAAGTTGAAAATATGTATATAAAACATTGTAAGAAATGTTTAAAAAAAGGTAAACAATGGAAAATGTACAAAATACAAAACAATTTAAATATGAGTAAAATTTCTTGTGAATTTTTTTTTATATATTTTTTTCTAAAAGTTTCTTTTTAGATTATAATTTATATGTTTAAAAATTTAAAAACATACATTAAAGAAACTTTGAAAACAAATAAAATTCGAAAAACGTGTTACATGCCTTTTACATGCAGACTGGATCCAACAAGGGGCTCAACAACGCTGGGGAGTGAGAGTGTGAAGACTCTGAGTTGATCTAATGTTGCTTGGACCAAATGACCCTGTTGGTGAGGGTTGTCCCTTTGGATGTTGCTACTTGGCGTCAAGTCCAGTGAAGCTATCGGCGAAGGGTGTCGAGCGTCGAGTCTGGTGAAACTTTCAGTTAGGGAGGGCGGAGTGCATTCTAATCACACCCAAGGGTCCAGGATCTTGGGGACAGTTCTCCGGTATCAATACTCACTCCCACAGAGGCCAGCAGCAGGGATCAGGTCAGGACCAGCTGGGATTGGTCCGCTGGAAAGCATGAAAAGCCTCCTGGAAGCTTCTTGTGGCCCTGTTGCTACAACAAGATGTCAATCAGCTGACGCTTGGAGTCACTTCTAGGGTCCTGGAGTCAAGGCAGGAAGGTCCAATCTCCTATCAGATTCTTCACACAACAGGGAGGGCTTTATTCTGATGCTTCTCAGGAGTGTTCGGAGGAGAGTTCTGGTATGCCATCTTTGTGCCCAGTGGCATACTGTGGTTGGAGTGAAAAGCCTTGTCCACCATCTAAACCAATTTTGGACAGACCCCCCTCCCACAGGGTTTGGAGGCAGCCTGACTAGAAAGATAAAAGGGAGACGGGCCTAGGTGTGAGATTCTTCTGCAAGTGACAGGATAGGCATCATTTGAAGCTCAGGAAGGGGCTAGGCACAGCCCCAAGCTATCCTATCAATGAGGTAAACTTCCTCCCCACACCCATAGTCCTTTGCCCTCTGTCGGGGAGCAATACATTTCTTTCCGAAAAGGAGTAATTAGTAGTCAGGTGACAGTTGGACACTGGCAATAAAGCATATTGGTTTTAGGTAGGTAAAAGACAACGTTCTAAAATTGTTTTTTCTAAAAAAGTAATGTAAAATCTTATCTTACCATAATTTGGATTTAAAATTTCTATCTTTCTATTAAAATGAGTCCTTGAATTACTTTTGTAGCTGTTTCCAAACTGAAAGTAGCACGTATCAAGTGTAATAGTATAAGCCTATGGGAAAGCCAGCCTTGCCACAGTGAAAAACGACATTGGAGGTTTTCCACTGCCAGGACATGTAAAATATTAAATATACATGTCCTACTTTTAAATACCATGCACCCTACCCGATGGGCATTTAAGGACTACCATGGGGTGACTCATAAGTATTAAAAAAAGAAGGTTTAGGCCTATCAAACTGGCCATTTTGTCCGGTCAAACTGGCAGTTTAAAACTGCACACTTGTATTGACAAGCCTGGTGACAGGTTTTTACAGTACAACTTTAGAGGTTGACACAATGAGTGATACAGCCCACCGGTAGCATTTCATTTACAGGCCCTGGGTACGGTTAGTACCATATACTAGGGATTAGCATTTAATTTACATGTGCAAATCAGGTGTATACCAAATTTAACATGTTTAAAATGAAGATCACAAGCACTTTACCCATTTGTTAGCAGTGGTAAAGTGCTCAGAGTCCTGTAGCCAACAAAAACAAGTCCCACTAAAGCAAGAAAAAATCTGGGTGAGTACCACGCAAAAGATGGTAATTTCCAACATACATTTGCTTCTCTTACCAAATGTAATGCAGCATACTAGGGCCTGTGGATTGTGTACATAATGAGGAAAATTGGTTTATTAGTTGGGGTGGGTTGATGTCCATCACATGTAATAAAGTCACTATATGTTTTTGACAAGTGACGGAGCTGGGTTCCACGTTCTAGATTTACTATGGAACCCCTGGCCGATGTCTCTTTTTAGGTTGAAATCTTTTTTATTGGTTTAACAACAAACAAGATGCAGTGAGAAATGAAGCCCAGGTCATGGGCCGGCAACCATCTTATTGCTTCGCAGAGCATCAAAATAAAACTTAAATGAACCTTCCCGCCACCTTCCCTCCCCCCGGCCCCCTCTTCCCCCCTCCCGTCTCCTCCCCCATTCGAGCTGCTTGGACAGAAAAGTGGAAGTCGGGCTCAGCACTCTATTGCTCAGTGCGGTGGTATTTGGGTCGCGTCTTGGTTCAGCGGGGGAAGGCGCAGTAGCCGCAAGTATCTAGGGCAGAATAGCTCGCAGAATTCAGAGCATAGCAAAGTGACAAAGGGTCGCCACGCATCAGCGAAGGAAGCCCCATCCCCTTGAAGCGAGAAAGAGATGCGCTCCATGCCGAGCATATACCATAGTCGGTGGAGCCATCCCTGTATGGTTGGTGTTCTGTCTGTGCCCCAGTGTGATAATATATTCTGTAATGCCGCCCCTAGAGCTATGCCTAGTTGCTTGCCTTTACGAGACTTGAGGGGAAAGGTAAGCCTGTCAGACACTCCCAAGACCACATATTCAGGGAAGCGTAATAGCGTGGTATCAAAGTGACGGTCAATCTCGTCCAGTACTTGCGTCCAATAAGTTGTGAGGGTGGGGTATTCCCACAACAGGTGCAGTAATGTGCCGTCTGCATCGCAAGCCCTCCAGCAAGTGGGGGAACGGTTGGGATCGCTTTTGTGGAGTTGGGAGGGTGTGAGATACCAGTACATCATAATCTTAGTGGGTGTCTCTATGCTAGAAATGTTACGCGCTGAGTGTCGGGCTCTGTAATGAATATATGCCCATTCTTTGGGGGTCAGTGTCCGTCCGAGCTCAGCCTCCCATCATCTTTGGCCGGCTGACTTGACCACCTGTTCTGGGGGACGTAAGATGTGATATAATTCTGTAATGAGTCGCTTTGTGGATTGTTTCGAGAGCAACCAGCGCTCGTACTGAGTGAGTAGCCTCTCCGCTCCCGGACGAACCTGGGGCTGCATGACCCAATGTCATATTTGCAAGTAATGGTAGCGCTCGGTTTTGGGCATTTTAAAGTCTGATTTAAAATCCTCGAAGGATCGAGGGCCCTCTGTCAAAGAAATGCCCTAAAGACCTGTGCCCCGCTTTGTCCCAGTGACTAAATGCCTCCCCAATCAAGGCCCGGTGAGAAGTTCGGATTTTTGGTAATAGGAGTGAGGGGCGATGGAAAAGTTGTCAGACTGTTGCATATGGCTGTGGCATCTCAAGCTTTCAATGTAGCTCGTGCCACAGGTGAGCCATACAGCCTAGGGGGTCTGGAGGCTTTGCAAAGGAAGGGAATCTTCCAGAGAGACTTTCCTGCTAAAGCGTGCTCCATAAAGAGCCAGCTCTTCTCGGATTCCTGTTGGGCCCATTCTAGTAGGGTTCGTAGCTATGTCACTTTGTAATAGCGGTCAAGGTCGGGAATCCCCAGTCCCCCCTCTTCATGGGATCTGAAGCTCAGGTCCATATTTATTCGCGGTCTCTTATCTGCCCAGACGAAAGCGATAAATTCGGACTGAAGCTGCTTCAGAACACCCGGGGGCGGTTTTACCGGAAGGGTTTGAAAAAGGTATAAGACTTTGGGGAGTATGCTCATCTTGAGAGCTGCCACCCGACCCAGCCACAAGAGATTAAACGGCCGCCATCTCTTGAGCTCCTGCCTGGTCTGTCGCAGTAACCGAGTATAGTTCAGGGATATCGTCTCGGCGGTGGATAATGACAGCATGATGCCCAGGTACGGGATGGCCTTCTGATCCCAGCGAATGGGGCACGCCAGAGCCAAAGCAGCAGCAGTTGTCTGCTTCAAGGAGAAGCCCAACGCTTGGGACTTGGCCACATTGACCTTAAATCCGGAGGCTGCTGCGAATTCCTCTAACTCGGCCAAAAAAGCCGGAACTGAGGTCTGGGGGGGACTCCAGTGTGGCGATGACGTCGTCCGCATAAAGGTTGATGGTATGCTGCTCTCCCCCAAAGAGGATCCCTTTGATCTGCTGATTCTCCCGAACCCTCTGAGCTAATGGCTCCATATAGAGAGCAAACAGGAGGGGGGAGAACGGACAGCCCTGTCGTGTGCCCCTGGTGATATGGAAGGGGTTGGAGGTGAAGCCATTCACCCGAACAGTGGCTGAGGGGCGGCTATAGCCGCTGAACACCCATTGGCGGAATCGGCGCCCAATCCCAAACCCTTCCAAGACAGTCTCCAGAAAGGGCCAATGGACCCTATCGAACGCCTTTTCAGCGTCTATCGATAGGAAGACTAACCCTGGGCGGTGAACTCCGCTCCGCTCGCGTAGTTTGCGGAGTTTTCTGCACTACGCGTTACGCAGAGATCGCGGAGGTCCGAAAAACTCAGCTTCGGGTTGCGGAGCGGAGTTTTTTTCCTTGCTCGCGTTTGTGAACGTCAAGTTGGCGACCGCAAGCAAGGAAAATCAACCTGCCGGCGAGATTTTTCCTCGTTCGCGATTGTCAACATCAAGTTGGCGAGCGTGGAAAATCAACATCCCAGCGAGATTTCTCAACGCGAGGGGGGTCAGGTTTCTCATTGCGAGTGGTCGCGTATGCTCGCGACAGCTCGCGTTGAGAAACTGCCCGTCCGCGTTGAAAAATCTGCTGCTTGAGTAAAAATCTACTCGAGCGGCAGAAAAGGAAAGCAGGGACCGCTTGCACTGTGCATGGTACCGTTCGCAATGATTGCACAGTGCGGACAAACATCCGGCACTGTGCAATCACCGCGAACAGCATTTTTTCTATTGTACTCCGCCGCTCGCGGAGCTCTGCGTAGTGCGACAGAGTGTTTTTTGCACTTCGTGGTGTTCTACGTAGTGCAACTCCGTGAACTCCGCCCAGGGTTAAGGATCGGGAGGAGAGACCGAGTCGCTAAGAAGTAATCTAGCCTTGCATATGTCCCCCGGGCGTGAGAATAGAAAGTGTAGTAGAGTGTATGGGGATGAAAATGCTGCCACAGGTCTAACAACCCCAAGTCATGTAACCACTGGCGGTTGGTTTCAGAGAGAGCCCCCGTTTGTCCCTGCCTCTGTGCTGAGCGGTCAAGCTGGCTGTCGAACACGATGTTCAAGTCACCCCCTATAAAAAATTTGCCGGTCAGGTGTAGATGTCAAGTCTCTTATCGCCTTATGTAAAAATGTCTCCTGGCCCTCGTTAGGAGCATAAATGGTGGCCAGTGTTAGTGTGTGCCCCCCTAAGGTCACAGAGAGCACCAGGAACCTTCCTCTAATCTCTGACACCCTGGCTCCCACCTTCTATGGGAACGTATGTGCGACAAGAATGGCGACCCCAGCCTTCTTAGTGGTAAGGGAAGAGAAATATTGCTGTGGGAAGGCCTTAGAGCGCATCCTATGTGTGTCGCAGGACAGCAAGTGAGTCTCTTGTAGTAAACAGATAGGGCTCCGGAATTTTCCAAATAAGACAGGATAGCTCTGCGTTTAAAGGGGTTGTTAAGCCCTTTCACGTTCAACGTCAGGATTGTGACACATCTACGTAGGTGGGGTGAGCGCTACACGCTGCAGGTGCATAAGGGCCAGTCTAACCACTGATAGCCGGGTCCCGCAGTATCCCAGACAGAGTGCCCGTAATGTACAAGGGTTGTGCATCTGTGCAAAGGTCAGGGGAGACGCAGCAGGGGGGAGGAGACCCCAATGATAAAAATAACAAAACCCCCATTTAAACAAAAACATGAACATAGTACAAAAGAACTAGAGTCAATGTCCAGAGCGTCCTTCTCTTAGGAAAGAGAGAGAAGGGTACCTGTGGCCTGTGGCTCCCCGCTCCCACCAGGTAAGCCCTATGAATAAATTGTCTATACCATCGGCATAGGGCAAGGGTGCACTTTCAAAGTATCAGAATGCAGTTGGCGCGAGTTCTGCCGCACTCTGAAGATGCCCCTGCGAGAGATGACAGCCCTGCTGCCGCTCCTTGGCCATAGTGCCCGGGTCAGGGTGTGCCGCCGGGCTCGGGGGCTTAATGGTGGTCTATTCATGGCCGCTTCGGTGTCTGCGGGGCGGGAGTCCTTGCTAAGCTGGTCTGTCGCGGGTTCGTCAATGCCCAAGAGTTTGTAGGCCGCTGGGAGTGAGCGGATTTGCCTCGATTCCCCCTTGTAGGGAAAGATCAACCTGAACGGGTGTTCCCAAGAATATTTTATGCCAGATTCCCGGAGATGGAGTGTGATCGACCCAAAGGACTTGCGTTTAAGCAAAGTGGAGGCAGCTGGGTCCTGGAATAGCGTGGGTTTCTGCCCCTGGTATGTAAAGTCTGGGCGTCACGGAGACTCGCGGAGGATCCTCTCTTTCAGCTGATAGTCATGAACACAGGTCAGTATGTCCGCCGGGGGCGCAGAGGCTGCTCTCCGTCGGCCCACCTTGTGAGTGCGATCCAGCTTGACCGGGAATTCTGGGGGTTCTCCGAAGATGGAGCGGAAGAGGCCCGCCACCAGCACCTCGATGTCGCCGTCACCTTCATCATGCGCCATGCCTCGGATGCGAATGTTGTTCCGCCGGGACCTATTTTCTAGGTCCTCGGTGTGGGCCTGTAAGTCCAGGTTCTGTTCTTGCAGCCTAAGGACTTCTTGTTGGAGGTTCTCAATTTCCTCGTCGTGGCCGGTTTCATGCTCCTCCAGTGTATAAACTCGCACTCCCAGGGAGTCCACATCGCGGCGTACGTCTCGTAGGTCTGCCAACAGTTCACGTTTCATTGTGGACAGATCGTCTCGGAGAGAGGAAAAAAGCGACTCCAGGAAGGATCGGCTGACCGGAGCCTCCGGGCTTTCACTCCCCTCCGTCTCGTCCGCGCGCCCTGCGCCCGGTTGACTCGCTGACTGTTGTGCTGATTTGAGCAAAAGGTCTTTCACGGACATGTCCTTCCTGCCCTTGGGGGCAGCCATGACTCCTGCATGTGCGGGGCTCGCCGCCGAGGTGAGGGCTGGGTGTACAGGGATCTGCAGGTGGGGAAGCCATGAGGGAGAACTGAAGGGTGGTGTCACAACTGGAGGGCCTCCGCCATGCGCCCCCCACACGGGCCACCCACTCTCACCTCAGACCCAGCACCGCGGGGCGGGAGCGCGGTGGATAGCAGAGGCCTGCCGCTGGGGCCGTACTGTCTCAGCGCCGTTGCGATGTCGCTTTCTTCCTGGGAAGACCGCCTGAGGATGTGCTGGTCTGTCTTGGGAGCCCCACTGCTTTCAAGGGATGCTGGCATAAGTTGCAGTTCCCCTGGGGGCCTCTTGAGCAAGGCCGGTGGGTGGAGAGGCACCGCTAAGGCCCCCCGCTGGGAGCGCTCGCGTCTGCAGATGTCTCTATGCCCGGGCCAGGCCTCAAAATTGCTTCGCCCGCTTGAGCCCCTTCACCAGCCTCTGAATATGCGACACCGCTCGCCGCCTAACCAGGCCTCCTGGCAATGCGCTGTTCCGTCTTGGGCGCTCCGCCTGGGTGAAGAATGCTGGCGTCAGTGACAGTGACCCCGGGGGGCCTCCCAAGCCGGGCCGGTGGGTGGAGAGGCTCAGCCAAAGACCCCTACCGGGATCACTCGCGTCTGTGGGCGCATTCGTGCCCAAACTGGGTCTCCAAGCTCCTCCGTCCACACACGCCTCTTCACGGGCCCTTCCCCCAGACCAGCTCCAGAAGCTGCACTGACCTGGGCTCAGGAGGGCCGTCAGGCCGTCATCAATAGGCTCCCCGTCGGGCTCTCCAGGGGAGAGGGTGTAGCAGGTAGCACAGTGATAGCAGGGCGCCTCATGGGCCGTAGGCGCAATGGCTCCTCCCCCACCTAGCTTCTGGAGTTGAGGCCTTCTTTTGCTTGCGAAGCCGGGGCCTCGCGTGATGCTTGCGGCCTGGGTCCACTTGCACTCAGCACTATGCGGGCTCGCCCTCCGTCTCGCCAAGAGGGCTCTCCGCAGTCTTCATGTTGCGGCGGCCCCCCAGACCATACAGGGACTTCGAGGATATCTGCCAGTGCCGGCACCTACTCACCGCCGATATTGCCGTGTAGGGCCCAGTGGGAGCGGAGAGCTGCGAAGTTGTGTCCTACCAAGACGCCATCTTGGCCACGCCCCATGCGCTCCCCGATGTCTCTTTTTGTCTGCTCGAAAGTGTGGAGGGGAGGAAAATTACCATTAGGCAATTTTGCATTACAGTTCCAATGAACCATTACTCTGAAGAATCACAGACTCTCGATTCGATATTACAAAGCCAAAAACAGCTGGATATACAAACACCTCAGAACGAGGGTGTAGAAATACATTGGTACTAATACAAAGCCAAACCTAGGGGGGAAGTTAAGACGGTGCAGCATACACAAAATAACCAGTTCTAAAATCTGGACACAGAAGATTGCCGCTCCGATATTCAGAGTTCCCGTCATCGGAGGTTGGTAAGTAAAAAGCCTTAATCTGTCCCTACACTATCACTAACTTGACACCCCTACAAAGCATTTCCCAAGCAAGTTCTGAAAAAGGTGTCAGCAAGTGAAGGCTTCCTAAGAAGACCATTCATTCTGAATGGGTCAGGTAGCATGAAGCTACAGAGCTCGTTCTAAGATGCTCTCTCCTCTCAAGGCAAGGCAAAAGGTCTCCAGACTCTGTCCCTAACTCCAATACATGAATTGATACAAGACTTCCCATGAGGCTGTGCAACATCACCCCATCCACACAAGACACCTTCTCGTAGGTAACTTTCCATGCGGCAGCGATGCTCCCAGGCCCTGACTCGATTACCTTGATTCCCAGGCTCTCTCGGATGAGAAAGAACACCATCCAACATTATCAGCATCGCCGTTCAATGTATCTTCTCCTCCCTAAACCTAACTCCTAAAACAAAGACATTATTCTAACTAACAAAGATGCGTTGCTCCACCTGCAATGGACCGTGAGAAAGAATAAGTTCTGTATACACATGAATTCTGCTAGCAAATCTAACTCGAGAGCAGCAGGGAGGAATACATGTGAGGCCTACAGAATTCAGCCAACATAAGAAACAGCAAGTCATTTCATAAAACACACGTATACATGATCACTGTTACTGGACACATTTATGTCAATGTGTTACAAAAGCATACGGATAATAACGTTCATTAGTCACATGTACAATTCTTCACATTAAGGCTTACATCTAATCATACGTAATTGCAATGCTGATTTCACCATGTTATACTCAAATATACCTATCACTTCTTACGATTTCCATGCTGAGATCGATTGGTCTGATCTGCTTCCTGTCTCGCAGCATGTGTGCTGTGCGGGGCAGTGTGGAAGCCAAGTCGGCTCCTGTGCCATGGCGCACCGGACCCGTACCTGGGAATTATCGTTGTTGCTGGTGGTGGCGGTTCCCGAATCTGAGCCCGAGCCGCCGCCGGAACCAGCGAGTCACACTGCTGCTCCTGGCTTACTTGGAGAAAAGAGTCCTCAGCGGGAGAGTCAGGGAAACAGCCAAGCCCTGCCTCTGCCTAAGGTGTTCCTGAGGCATTCCTGGGCCACGTGTGCGAGAGCCATACTCTGCTCCCGCAGAGAGCGTGCCCCGGGCAAACCACGGAGGCGGTCCGGCTAGGACCGGGTGCGGCCTGTGGGCTGCCTTGTGTGCCCCACTTGCGGCGTGTTTTTCAAAGGCAGCCAAGCCTTTAAAAACAGCAAGACAGCAGGTGACCTCAATTCTGCGGCTACAATTTGGGGAGCTGTACCTGGCTCACTTTTACCCTGCCTACCTCCTTCATAGCACAACACGGCACTGAGACGAGTGGAGGCTGATTCAGCATCAGGCACTCGCCCCAGGTGCCCAGGAGTGGTTTGCAGATCTGCCTGGAGAGCCTAGAGAGCCGTAGAGAGTCCTGGTGACACCCACTCACCAGCCCCCCCATCACTAGTGTTAACAGCGCCAGGAGAAGCAATGGAGATTGAGCAGAACCCCTGTCAGGTGACATCAGCGCCACCGTCTCCAGCTGTTTGCAATTAGGAGAAACAAGACTAAGCAGAGCTCTCAAAAAGAAGGACTTAGATGCAAAAAGTGAGGGAGGAGAGAGGTTAGAGGTGAGAGGCAGAGAGGGACAGGGACAGAAGGCTAGAGGGTCAGAGGATTGGGGCACTGTTGTATTACCTTCATCATTTTCTGCTAGAAGAGCCGGTGTGTAAATTGGAGCCAGAGGGAGGTGCAAGGTGGATGATTACATCACTCATCACTCATCGTCACCCAGGTCTGTTCCTCGTGAAGGATTCCCCCAACAGCCCCTGCCTCGGCCGCTTATACCCTCATCCTTTCTGCTTGATACTGCATCACGGCACAGCCGTATAAACCGCTAAGTATAGGCTATATCCATAGACTACAATCAGACTCTGACACTGAAGCTGACACAAACTCAGGCAGCAGTATCTACCTCTTGAGTCACCTACCTCCCCGAATTTACGCTCTTTCTCTACCACGTACATCATCTACCACTTGAATTTTGCTCCTGCTCCCTTCTCGAACTACGCTGCACCATTATTCAGCCGCTGGAATACGTGTCAGCACTAACACCAGCACCAACATCAGGGTAGTAGAGGCTCTATGACTAGCTACTAATACGAACATTGGAATATTCTTTGCACCTTGGGAATAAGGAGGGAACAAGAAATCAGCCGATCAATTTTTTCGGCCATCTACCCCGGCTCGTAGGGGGGCTAATCGCATCAAACCCGGCAACCCCTCAGGTGCATTATGAGGTCTGGGAGAGAAAGGCGAACAGCAACCTCGGTCTCTGCCAAAAGGAAAGGGAAGTGCAAAGAGCCATGTGATTCCAACAAAGGACTCGTACGGACGGAAGTCCATGACACACTGGATTATATGGTCCTAGTCGAGATAGACTGTCTCCCCAACCAAAACAACAAGAACTGGCTACCAACCAAAGACTTACACAAAATTCTCATTTGTGAAGGACGCAGGGACAGTACTGAGCTCAAGCATCAAAGAGCTTACGGGTCTCCCCTCTCCTCAGCACCCAGAGGTCATAGTTCAAACAGAAGCAGCAGCTGCGTCCCTAATGCCAGCAAGCGAGATCAAAAAAAGGAAAAGAAGTACGAGACATAAGAAGCAACTACGAATTGACAGCACAAGAAAGAGGAAGCTACGAACAGGCAACGGGCACCACAAATACACTGATACAAACAGGAAATATGGCTGCAAGTATGCCCGAACCAAGCACTGACTGCAACGGCCCCACACCTCTCTTTATGTGGGAGGCCGCTGAGGCTCCGCTTGAACCAAAAATCATAATTTTGCCCAAAGTGAACTTAAAGCCCTATGTGTCCTTGGAACCTGACCCACACATGCTTCAAACACTACTGGCTACAACAGAGGCAACTAGATTAGAAGACGCATCAAGCAGCCATCTAACAGCTATATGCGAGGAGCCTTATTCACTGACCAGCCCTGACTCCCGCGACCGCACACAGATCAACACTAAGGAGAAAGAGAAACCTGACTGGAAAGTGGAAGGGCCTGTAATCATTTCAAGCGTCTTGGCCCTGAACACAATGGAATCTCAGGCAGCAAATCAGCATGACAAAATGGACTGTGGCATCAAGATGACAGACACTAAATCAGAGGAAACTGCGAAAGCTGAAATAAGTAACACATCATACCTTACAACATAAAAATGGGAAAGGCTGGTAGCCTCATACTCCCCAGATATACGGCAGGAGGACAGTAATATAGGACATCAAGAAAGAGTTGCAGAGGAATCGCCAAAGAGAATGGAAAACCTATGGTAGTCTTTATTAACTACTCTCCAACTCTCAATAAAAGCAATGCAGTATCACTCAGACAAAATGGATATGCAACTATCTCTTCTTAACTTCCTGACAATACATGTTTCAAACATTGAAAACAAACTTTCTGACATGAGTATCTTGATCAAGAGGGTCCAAGCTGAAACACAAATAATTCAGCTAAGCTGCACTTGCTTCATGATTGTCAACAAACTAGCAACAATACAATCACTAATGGGGGAGCTCCTCTCCAAGTTAAAAAAGACAATAATCACCGATAAAAGAGAACATCACACCAGCCAAGAGAAAGACACGACAGGCCAGATTTCCAGCAGCGCAGGGACAAAGACTCAGCAGAGCCAGAAGCAAGAAACTTCCAACAAGTCTCCTAAATGTAAAGTGATGCCGGAACAAACCTCCTCAGGGAAGAACAGCAAATCACCCAACTACCTAAGCGAAAAGACCCAAGTCGCAAGACCGAGCGCAGGCTGCGAACATACCACTGAAAATCATCCCGTAGCAGGCCCTGGGGATACAGATCCTGAGTCTACCGGTGCACTGCAGCAACAAGCAATGGAACTAGCAGCCAGCAGTTTCCATAGCCTGTCGGGACGACCGGAAGGAGAAGAAGAAGCTGGGAAAAAACAGCCTGAAATAAAACACCACCAGAAACAAAGGCGGAAAAGGAGGAACAAGAACACCAACATAATGGCATACTTTGAAGCAGGAACTGAGAAACCAATTGGGGATAAAGAGATACAGAGGTCAACCCGGGCACCTACAACCTCGCAGACCATGGAGATCCCCTTTAACCAGCAGATTCAAACAAATGACGCAGGCACAGATATCGGAGGGAAAATTAGGAATGAGTGCCTGGGAAACCACACGGCTGGACCAACAAAAGGGACCCGAAACGGGTCGACCTGCAGCTGCTCGAAAACTATTCGGACTGAAGCACTGACAACTCGCACAGAGAGAATTCCTCTGATTCAAGAAGAATTGTCAGCTCCAGAAACCAACCCAAATAGTAAACATCAGGAAGAGCCCAAGACTCGCACCATCTTGCTCATCCCTGAGTACAAATCCAAAGGCCGGGGAGACATTTTGAACAGAGGAAATATTCTATGACTACTATCATCCATCAGTAACCTGGCAGACATAAGCTCATGAGAGCTGGAGTCTATAGAGTTCAAGGTTCAAAAACATCTGTCAGACAAGAGGTGACAAAGACGATCTGACCACACAGGAAATAGCAAAAGAACATGGATGAGGAAAACCAATTAAATGCTTGGGGGATCCGACTAAAACTTCATCAAAAAATCGGATACCCAGAGCCTCTGCTCAAAAACCAACAAGAGCAGGAAACCAGCAGGCCCACGAACATGCATAACATAGGAAAGCCTCATTCGGTGCTCAAAGGGGCTCGAAGTATCTCTGTCTCGCAGACAGAAACAAAAGCTTGGAGCCCGTGACAATCACATGGTAGCTTTAAACCAAACGACTGAACTTGGACAGCAAGAACAATCAATGTACAGACTAAGAACGCCTGACAAGGCCCGGAACAAAACCCATCAGCTACCTCTCATCTAAGATTATGTTCCTGGAACATATATGGACAAGGAAACAAAATTATGGACACACATCTTCTGTTGTATTTTCAGCAATTTGATCTCATCTTACTTCAAGAAACCTGGTTAGATCAATCACATCAACTACAAGGCTTCAAATCATACCATCTACCGGCGGTTAGAAGCGCTATATTTGGGTATTTAAAATGAGGACTTACAATCTACACCTCAATCAAGAGCATAAACACAATCAAGGAACTGGACATTAAAACGACAACTAATGGCAAAAAATGATAAAAATGGACTTAGGAGGAGACATCACCAACCAAAAGTTAATACTGCTAAATATAGACATCCACCCATGTGACAAAGAAGCTGAGATGAAACTCTTGGGCTCAGAATTAATGAGAATACTTTCAGAGGAGGCCACCCCGAATCTTATTGTAACAGGCGATTTTAACATGCACCTTTCAGGGCCCCTAGACAGGGACCACTTAGTGGAAGAGCAATTTTTAGCATGGGGTATCCCGCACCAAGAAGAAAGCAAATGGGGCAAACAATCCAGGCAAGCAAAAGAATTTTTAAAGGACCTAGAACATCTGTACCTGGTGGCACTAAACGGACGTTTCCCAGGGGATCGCCCGGTGGCGGCGACATTTCATAATACACTATCGAATACAACAATAGATTATACTTTTGTATCATTACCACTGATCAGTAAAATCGCAGACTTTCAGATAGGTATAATGGACCATAGCGATCACCTACCACAAGAGATTACTCTGAGCATACAAGGTGCAACACTAACCCAGCCAGTGGGGAATTCGAGCATGATGTAGACAACTAACAACAGAAGAATCAAATGCAAAACGCGTAACCTGGAAAGCTTCCTAGTTGGGGCAACAAACCTCTGGGATGAAAACAAATCGACAAATGCAAGTGTTTCAATCTGCTGGGAAAACTTCACCAAAAGTCTCAGGGCAGCCCACACAAAAAAAGAAGAGTCCCGCGTAACAATAAAATCAAATTCGCAACAGAGGATGCTTCCTGTGTCACGCAGCCTGCAATGTAGCCAACTCTCAATCGAACAAAAGACCAGACTAAGGCTCTTCAAGAGAGAAATAAATAGAGCAGTGCGGAGGCTCCGCCAAACGGGCCAAGATGATGCCATCCAAGAGGAACTAAGGATCCTAAAAAGTACCTAGAAGAAACTCATCTGGCAATCAAAAGGGAAACAGAAGATAGGCTGTGGGTCAAACTCTTACATGACACAAAAACAAACAATAGCGCAAGATTTTGGCGCACAGTGAACAACTTAGAGAACCCTAGGGCACCAGGAATAAACTCACATCTGACAGAAGAAGCCTGGGCTAACTACCTCTGGCACCATTTCAACACAGAACAACTCGATATCACACACGAAGCGCAAGAATCTAGTAGTCACCTATCCAATTTGGCTATACTGATAGAAGAAGACTCATGGTCTTCACGAACAAACAGATCATGAATAGGATGGCACAAGGAAGTGCAGAGGGGGCGCTGGGTCCCAACGGCATTCCGCTAATCATGTACAAACAAGACCCGGAATACTGGGCGGCAGAATTATCACTACTATTCAAACAGATCATAGAAGTGGAAAGAATACCAGACTCCTGGAAGGGATCAATCATCTCTCCAATTCATAAGAAAAGCAGCAAAAATGAAGCAAAAAATTATAGGCAAATTGCCTTAATAGATAACGATGCCAAATACTATGCTGGCCTTCTACTGGAAGAGCTCACGGATTGGGTGACCAAAAAGGCAATAATCCCAATCAATCAAATGGGATTTAGCAAATCTACCGGAAAAACAACAAACATAGTCGTCTTATCCCTTATGATAGAAGCCGCCAAAAACGTCAACCAGCCACTCTTTGTTTACTTCATTGATGATTCATCTGCCTTTGACAACATCGACAGGAAGAAACTATGGGATAAGCTATCCAAAAGAAAAATCCCACAGAGACTCCTGATGCAGCTGATTCTACTCCACACTGACACGTGGGTACCAATAAAACTGGGAGCTGGCGACTGCCTATCTAGAAAGATACAGATGACCAAGGGGCTCAAACAAGGTTGTGTTTTGGCCCCGACCTTGTTCAACTTATTTATGTCAGATCTTATACCCGAGCTAGATAATTGCAATTCCCACGCCCAAACTTGGGAGGTTGCACTCTTTCAAATTTACTTTATGCTGACAACATTGTATTAACTAGCCGCGCTTCAATCGGCTTACAACATCTAACTGATATTACGCACAGCTGTTCGGCCAACAACGGATTGTCTATAAATCTAGATAAAACAAAAGTGATGGGGATAAACATGAAAAAGAACGCACACAGATACCGCTGGAAACTGGGAGGACACCCACTGGAAACTGTCCAAGAGTACAAGTACCTGGGTGTAATAATGGGCAGTAAAGGTACGTTCCTGCAACAAAAAGAAGCCATAGCAAGAAGAGGTAATGGAACGGTGGTCGCACTAAAAAATCTTAAACTCAAAACAACCGGCCTAAGCCTCACTCCTTTGCTACAGGTAATCCAAGCAAGGCTCCTACACTCTATTACCTATGGGAACGAGTGCCTATGAGGTCGAGACGCAGGAATTCTGGACAGCACAGTAGCTAGGGCAATGGGAATAATATTCAAGCTACCCAAATATGCCTCGCCGGCACAAATAAGATTAGAATTCGGATTACGGAATCAACAAATAGTGCGAAAGGGCGCTTTTGCCAAATGCTAGCATAAAATCAAGGGAGCCGAATCGGGGATTTTGAACGTGCACCTCTGGAATGAGCTTAAGTCAAAAAAAGGCAGTGCGGCAATGACCTACCTCCAAGACTCAATGGAATATCTGGCCCTACGAGATCTTTGGGAGAGTGTTGGGTCACATAACAGCTTCAAAGAACTGGTAAATAAAACGGTAAAAATGATGTCCCTAGTGGAAGACAAAGCTACACTACAGAAAAGGGCACACAGCTGGTTTGTCGTACAGAGCTACTCCAGAGCTTCTCCTCAATCCTACTTAGGTGCGGGCTTCATGAGAGCAACAAAGGAGAAATACCTCCATTTTCGGTTGGGCATCCTTCCATTGCTGCCTCACTTGCCCCCATGGAAACACTTACAGACAACTACCAACTGTCGTTTATGCGGAGATCTAAAAGAAGATGTGCTAAATTTTTTATGCATATGCAGGAGATTAGAGAAGGAACAAAGACTCATATTAAAACCTGCATTGAAAAAAATGGGGATAAGAACATGTAGGCATGCAGTGAAAGCATGTTTTGAAGGCGGACATGTCCCGCTAGCCTGCCGTTTGGTCCATTTTTTATGTAAAGCAGAACAAATGCTAAATTCCAACTCTTAGCTTGCCAAGTGGGCCATCACATAAGGCACTGAAGACTCAGCCACCGCCATGTTAGCATCTATGAGAACCTGCACCTGCTCGCCTCAGCTGTGGTAAGCCACACTCAAGCCCCTGCTGTGTCTGAACGTTTTACACAGAAGGAAAAAAGGCTAAAATGGCAGGGCCTACAACCATGTCTTGTAACAGCACTGCAGGTTTAAAGTCTTCAATTTCAATAAATCCCTTTAAATTATCGTCAGAACATCGATCCGGCTAAGTTGAACTGTAAATTCTGGCACATAATTAATGGTTTTAAATTTGGAAAAGTTTTAGCGTTTTACTTATGCTAAATTTAAAGTGTGGTTTTAGAATATGGAATAATTTGATATGATGTTTTACAGTTGCAATGATTTTAAGTAATCACGCAAATAAAGATATTACTTACTTACTATCACTTCAACTTGCACCTTATTACAATACATGATCTAATGACACAATTGTTATCACGATAAAAGATTATATGCTGGTGTGGGCTACCCATGATTATAATACACCCCTACAAATGACAAAGCAATTTGCCCTCTATCAGATCGCCCCCTCTGATGACTAGTGTCATCACGCTTACTTTACTCCCTGCAGAAAGAACCGACCTAAACAGAAGTTGTAACCAGTTTTCCCTGTCGAAACCTTTCCAAACTCTTGAGATTCTCATAGCGACTGTCCTGCAGTCTCTCAAGTCTCCTCTCTCGCTGTCTAAGAGAACTATCAACTTGTCTGGACCTATGCCACTTGAAAGCTTTCACCGTTCCCATCAAAAGGATAACACAAACCACAACCACAACTATGACTATTGGCTTCAGGATATAACCAAGAATTCCCTTCCCAAGGTTTGCAAACCAACTTCCAATCTTTCCAAATCATTTACCAACCTTGGTCCAAACTCCCTCTGTTGCCAAGTCATGTATCTCATGATGTATCTCAGTGATGTTACTTATATACTTCCTCAGATCCTTACTATGTTCTGCGATATAAGTACAGCACTGTTGAACCCTCAGCATTTTTCAGACTCTGCCTTCTTTTGCTAATAACACATCTAAAGCAAAATGGTTTTGCATCACCATAGCTCTTATCGAGACCATCTCTCCATCCATGAGTAATAATGACTGAGCTGTATGGACTGACAACTTATCTAATATGGTTGACAATTTTCTAATATTAACATTATTCAAAACCACTCCCAAACTCGGTATCAGTGCTCCAAACACAGCTCTCACAATCTCTCCCACACTTGTACCGCGTTTCTCCTATGCAGTGACTTCTCCTCCAAAGATTTCAAATCCTCCACATGGTATATCTCAGGAAACACAACAGCCACATAACATGTACCATACCAATTTAGTGGCAATCGGACATACACATTTTTCCCACACGCAAAATACACATTTGGCACCACTTGTACCGCTTCTTGGAAGAACTTCTTTGCAGTGGCTTCAATCGTAAAGATGCGATCACACACACTCTGTCCCACAAAGATCTTGTCATAATATGTCTGCACTTGTCTAATACAAAGCTTTTCTCGTTGTTCCCAATTTGAAGCTATTTCACCATAACTTTCCTTAGCCTTGTGAGCTAACTCCTCCTTGGTCCATTCGGAATTTCCCTTTCTATTGTTAGGTTTAACTGTTATTGACCTATGTCTGTCTTCTACTTGATCTACAAACTTCTTTTCTATATCAGTTAACATGCAAGTCAAGTTATGTCTATGTGCATAAGCAGTGTCTAAAGTAACAGTAGGTATGAAATACTTTCCTATTCTCTCTTCTTGCTTGTAATAGTCATACTTATTCAGGTGCATGTAAGGTGGAACCTCTGAAAGCACTACATCATAGTTCGAGAAATAGTACTCATAATGACCCTTACCATAGAACATAACTAAGCAGCAAACTACAAGTGATACCATATGTCAGAGGAAAATGATGGTACCTGATACCCTCCTAAACTGACGCTGGCAACTGCATACACACATAACAGTCCCTCACATCCATCGTATTCACATTTTCATTCAACAGTTTCGCATAACCATTCAATGTATAATCACCCTTAGACAAATCTACATGCAACAAGCGACTAGCCTGATCAATCATAGCGCTGTCAGCTCTTAAGGTTCATACACAGTTCCTTGAAGTTGTGGAAACAGTTTTCGCAATTTATTGCACAATTATTTACACAACTCAAAGACTTCATTAGCCCTCTTTCTTCTTCTACGTAAAGTTCCCTAAATTTGTTCTTCTTCCACTCGGGCCTAGGTTATCTTCTTTTAAACAAAAGCTTTTCTTTACAGTTCACAGTTCAATTCAAATCCCTTATAAGATCGGAGCTAATTTCCTCAATGACACGCTGCAAAAGTTCAAGACGAAACGCTGCAATCTCCTGAGCAGGTGGCTGATACTCAAAGTCGGAAACATAGGGTTTTCCAGAATCAAGCTGCAAGTCACTAAATATCGGAGGAACTGGCACAGTCAGTGTCAAAACTCCATTGGCTTCTACTCCAGGAACTAACAGTTCAATTTCAATAATCAGCACTGATGTACCACGCCTCACTCATCCGAACCTCACTCTCCAGGACCTCACTGTTCCCAGCATCTGTAACCAGATAAGTCTACTCCGGGGCAGTGCATCTCTGGCACAGTACTCTCACTCTCCTTGATCTGCTTAAGCTCCTCTGTGCTTGTTCTATGTCACTCTGCTCTGATTCAGATGTTTCAGATACGGGAGCAAGATCTCTTTCAGGTGCAAGTCCCAAGTTCTGCCTCCTCTGTCTCACAAGCCACGATTCTCTTGCTACCTCAGTCATTCTTCACAGCACCTGACCACCTTTCACACCAGTCTCTTCAGCTGAGTCAAACTCTACATCACTCCCAACGTTACCATCTCCCTCAGAGTCAATACCAGTGTCTTGTGTAGCGTGACCCCTCTGCTCGACCTGGTGGGTAACCAGCCTCGTCAGAAACCCCCCACAGCTTGGCTTGCCCTCTCCTGTGGCCTTGCAACCATGGCAAGAATTTTTTCAGGGAAAGGAGTGGTTTTTTCCGAGGGTCCTGAAACTCTGCGGGTATGGGAGGCGTGAATCCAGTTTGGTAAGCCTCCACACTTCACAGCAGTGTTCGTTATCAGGATCACCTGCTACGGACCTTGCCAGCAGGCATCAAGACAGTTCTTCCTCACTTGTTTCTGGACCAAGACCCAGTTCCCTGGACATAGGTCATGGCAGAGGGCCTTTGAGGTCTGTGCAGTCCCAGCTTCAACCTGGTGATACAAAGAACAGACCACGTCAGCCAGTCCCTTGCAATAGTCAAAGATCAAATCATTAGTGATGTTTATCAACGCTGTGGATGGCATGGTGAGCAAAAGAATGATGGATTTAACCCATATCTCTTGACTGGGGGTGAATGTTTTGATTTGTTCTGCATTCCGTCCATCAATTGTGTATTTTGCTTTCTCGCCCTAAGTGCGCCAGGTATGCCCAGACGTGGGTCCTGGGCTCACTGTGCCACTGGAATCAAGCTATCCTGGCTGATGAGGGCTAAAACCCCGAAACCGGTCCTAGGATGCTGGTTTCCGGTCCAGGGAGCTCCTGGCTTGGCAGTTCGGGCTGGACTGTTCCCATGAGGCACAGGGTCAAGACTGATTTGCATATGGCCAGGTCTAAACTGGGGTGGCATGGTGAGCAAAAGAATGATGGATTTAACCCAGATCTCTTGACTGGGGGTGAATGTTTTGATTTGTTCTGCATTCTGTCCATCAATTGTGTGTCTTTTGCTTTCTCGCCCTAAGTGCCCTAGGTATGCCCAGACGTGGGTCCTGGGCTCACTGTGCCACTGGAATCAAGCTATCCTGGCTGATGAGGGGTGAAACCCCGAAACCGGTCCTAGGATGCTTGTTTCCGGTCTGGAGGACCTGGCTTGGCAGTTCTGGCTGGACTGTTCCCATGAGGCACAGGGTCAAGACTGATTTGCATATGGCCAGGTCTAAACTGGGGTGGCATGGTGAGCAAAATAATGATGGATTTAACCCAGATCTCTTGACTGGGGGTGAATGTTTTGATTTGTTCTGCATTCCATCCATCAATTGTGTGTCTTTTGCTTTCTCGCCCTAAGTGCACCAGGTATGCCCAGACGTGGGTCCTGGGCTCACTGTGCCACTGGAATCAAGCTATCCTGGCTGATGACGGGTGAAAACCTGAAACCGGTCCTAGGATGCTTGTTTCTGGTCCAGGGAGGACCTGGCTTGGCAGTTCGGGCTGGACTGTTCCCATGAGGCACAGGGTCAAGACTGATTTGCATATGGCCAGGTCTAAACTGGGGTGGCATGGTGAGCAAAAGAATGATGGATTTAACCCAGATCTCTTGACTGAGGGTGAATGTTTTGATTTGTTCTGCATTCCGTCCATCAATTGTGTGTCTTTTGCTTTCTCGCTCTAAGTGCGCCAGGTATGCCCAGACGTGGGTCCTGGGCTCACTGTGCCACTGGAATCAAGCTATCCTGGCTGATGAGGGGTAAAACCCTGAAACCGGTCCTAGGATGCTTGTTTCCGGTCCAGGAAGGACCTGGCTTAGCAGTACGGGCTGGACTGTACCCATGAGGCACAGGGTCAAGACTGATTTGCATATGGCCAGGTCTAAACTGGGGTGGCATGGTGAGCAAAAGAATGATGGATTTAACCCAGATCTCTTGACTGGGAGTGAATGTTTTGAATTGTTCTGCATTCCGTCCATCAATTGTGTGTCTTTTGCATGGATGGTACTGCAGGCAAACGCATTGCCCTCCCCATCAAAATTTCATGCAGGGATAATCCAGCCCTCCTATATGGAAAGCTGCGCAAACTCATCAATACCAAAGGCAACGCATCAGGCCAACTCAGTGAGGTCGAGGAGCACACTTTTACGATTCTTATCTTTAGAGTTCCATTAACCTGCTGCACAATGCCTGACGCCTCTGGTCTGTAACTACAGTGCAATCTCATATCAACTTGCAAGGCAGTACACAACAGCTTCATGATCTCACTATGGAGGTGAGTTCCTATGTCCGATTCCAATGAAATTGGAAACCCGAACCACAGAATCAACTCTCAAAGTAACAACTTGGCTACTGTAAGGCATTCACACCTTCTGGTCGGGAATGCTTCCACCCACTGTGAAAAGACATACACCACAACCAAAATGTACCTTATCCCATTGCACCTAGGCATCTCAATGAAGTCAAGCTGAATTCTGTTAAAGGGACCCCCTGACTTTCCAATGTGACTCAATGCAACCACAGTTTTCTTTCCAGCATTCATCTGTTGGCACGTAACACATCTGTGGCACACTGCTTCTGCAAACACACAAAATCTCGGATGAAACCACGTTTGTCTGAACACTCGCACCATTGCCTGTCTCCCAATGTGAACTGCTCCATGAATCTGTCTCGCCATAGGACTCAGTAGACAATCTGGCAACACTGATCTACCATCTGTTGAAACCCAAATGCCATCATTTCTCTTTTTGCAACCTGCTTTGATCCAACCAGCTTCCTCTTGATCTGACACTTCTTCCTGCAGACGCTTGACCTCATCCCAAGTGTCCGCTATGGCTAACATCATGCTGAGCTCGGTTCTGTCTGTGCTCTCGCCTGAGTAATCCCTATTAAAGATACAAGCATGAACATCACAAAAGTGGGTGACTTCATCTGCATACCTATTGCCTACTGTGACAAAATCCTCCCCCTTTCCATGGGCAGCACACTTCACCATGGCCACTTCCTTGGGCCGCTGTAACGCTTCCAACAGTCATCTCACATACTCCCCTTATGATAGGAGATCCTGATGACGTTAAGAACCCACTCTGTAACCATAGCTGTGTGAAGTCATGAACCACCCTGAAACCGTACCTGCTATCGGTATAGATCGTGACTCGGATTTGATCAGAAACAAGGCAGGCACGGGTCAAGGCAATGATTTCAGCTACTTGTGCGGAGTGTACTCCCTGTAAGCAAGCAGCTTCCACAACTCCAGAAATGGTACAGACAGCAAAGGCTGCTCTCAAGTAACCCTCATTGTCCCTCAGACATGAACCATCAACAAAAAGAACTTGGTCTGATTCAGGCAGAGGTTCATCGACAATGTCGGGTATCGGTTTGGTACAGAGTTCAGTCACATCCAGACAGCCATGGTACTCACAATCTTCTCCCTCAATACTTGGAACAGGCATCAAAGTAGCATGATTTAATACAGACTATCTTTTCAATGTCACATTTTCAAAGGCCAAATAGATCTGCTCATATCGAGTGAGCCTGGTATTAGTCAAGTGTTGCGTTTTGGTTCTGTTATGTTTCATATAGGTACCCCAATATAAGCTCAAGTAGTCACCTACCCTTTCACCTATATTCTCCCCTACCATTACACTACATAACGGTTCTTGGGACTGACCTTTTACCTAGTTACGATACTGCTTACAGAACGTTGGGTTTTCCCTGAAAACTAGCCTCATCCATTATACATGAGGATTCTTGGAAACTCATCAGGACTACCATCTCCTGCATAATAACTATGTATAAGGGTCATTCCTTCCGTCATCCTAAGTCTGACATGACACAGCAAGGTAGAACCCCAGAGGGTACCACTTTGGGAATTTAAACACCATATCTTGCTGAGGTAGTCTGAGGAGAAAAGGACTTCCATGCCGACACACTGACGCAAGACACTGAGGTTCCTGCACGCAGACACTCTAGCTCGCACTGGTCTGACATCCCTTGTGGGTGTCCATCTCGAGACCAAGACGGGGTCCCACAGTCTCTCACTTCAAGTAATGGGGTTAACTTTATCCTAGAGTGATTCTTGGCTTTATACCTACATACATGCTAGGTACACTCGGGTACATCTAGTTAGGGTCGCATCGTAGGAGTAATGAAATACCAGCATTTGTAAGGCGCACAGCTACCTCCGGAGAGGTGTCCCGGCGCTGGGGGCCCTCAGGAAGATTAAGCGAGCTATTGCTCAGAGTCACATGGTGCTGGGCTAACCTGCCGCCGGCACCGGGGATCGAACCGTGAACCCCGTGGTCCGGAGTCAGGCACCCTGGCCGCTGCGCCACACCTCTTCCACAAGCATTTACTACTGTAATGTATTTTATATACTTGCCTGTATTCATTGTTTTAGCACGATGGTAGAAATCTACCATCCTTTTACTCTGTTAGTGCTTCTAATAATTTATATCTGTTTCTGTCTAATGGTTGTTTCAGCACACCTATTTTACACTAGAATGACGCGGGTTCAATAAATACTTATTGAACAACGTCCCTATCGTTTATTCTGTGTATCTCTCTGAGACAAAGTGAGCATGAGTGACTGAGCGAAAAGTATTGCACTGTTTCCACGATCCTGAGGGATCAGGGTTGTCATGTTCGATAGTTGCCAAGAACTATTCTCTCCTTGGTAAAAGGGGTTTCTAGTGGCACTGTGAGCTAGCTGGTATACAGGCTAGCATACTCGGTAGGGGTGTCTAGAATCAGTCCGGACACCAGTCCTACAGTCTATGTTGTCTAAACGTGCAGATCCTATATAGGTTTATAGGAACTACACGACATGGCTCTGCCAACGTTGGTTTGGTACTTATTTAACAGTCAAATCTGAGTAGTTCAGTCGTGCTTTTCTCAGAGACCCCATCTCACATTTCCCCAGAGACGTCTGGAGTGGGAAGGGAACTATCCGCCACAGCTGAGTGGGCATATCCTATGTATTGGCTGTAGGTTTATCAAGCTTGTAGGACAAACAGTTCCTATTGTGCATAAAACCTTATCTCAGTTTCCTTGAAACCCTTTGTCAACAATGGCTGACGAAGACGCCGCTGTGCAAGCACAACGTGCTACAGTAAGGGAAGAAGAAGAGGAAAATGAAATTAACATTTCAGAAAATGTCAGAACTGCTCTTACTTTAAAACTAGCAGACTATGGAGTCTCAGCTAGGAGTGGGACAGTCACATTCGTGATTGAGGCACACAAATCATATAGAACAGAGGTATTCTATTCATGGGTTAAATTCCCACCAGCAGATGCACTATCAAAGACATTTCATTCTTACACTGAAGATGAAACACCAGATGAATACTGTCCGTATGAGGACATTTAAGTTCCACTCACCTACCAGGAGCACATAAACTGATTTAAAGGCACCCTCCCCCACACAAAAGACAAAGTAGGACTAGGTCCGCTCAGAAGAGAGGGAGCCACTTGGCCAGTCCTTGCGGCTTTCACACCACATTCAGACATTGACTCAATGCCAGTAGCAGACTTACATCCACTTCCTAAAGGAATAATAAAACTTTACAGAAACCTGACACAGTTCGTGATGAGAACACTCACACTTCAGCCAGCAAGAGCTACACAAGCAGGACAAATTCAGGGATCTACAACTAAAATAACACCACAAACACTACACGCAGTTATGGGTAAAATGCCCACCAGAAGTGAGCAAATGCCATTCTGAATAGCTAAAAAAATAACACAGCTAGAGGCAGTATTTCCACACACAAGCCCTCAAGAAAAACACAGAATGTTAACAATCTGCTTGCCAATGGGGATAGCTCCCCAAATGGAAGATTGTACCACTTGGTGTACAGTTTTCACTGCAATATATACCAGAACCCATGGTATCCCTTCATTAGCAGTGATACCAGATGTATTAAGACAAATACAGAATGAGTATGGAGCAGAACCTGCTCTGAACTTAGGGATGAAATTATTAGAAAATGTTGCCCAGGTATCAGCTATCATACTAGCTAACATTAAAGGGAATGCAGCAGCAGCGGCAATACGCCAACGCTTGAGGGATTTCACTCCTTTACAACAGGAATGTGAATTACCTAAAATTATTGAAGACACCCATGCTGAATTAGGTAGAGATAGTTTGGGAGCTAGAGCAATAAAACCTCAACTCATGGGTGGTCCTGAAAAGGATAACATCAAGCAAGCACCTGATTCTTCTAAGAAGAAATGGGATAATAACAATAAAAAATAAAATAATAGATCTCAATCCAGGGGTGGGTCTCCTCAACAGGAGCCCTCCGAAAGGAGGTACAACCTTAGGAATCGAGATAACATTAAAAAACCTGACAGGTATCAGGATACTGATACACGTTCCTCTCGTTCCTTTCAGGGTTCACCAAGAAACTCCGAGAAGGAAGGACGGTCAGAAAACAGACAAGAAGAGCGTACAAAGTCCAGAGACACGCCACGCACTTCTGACAAGCCAAAATCAAAACCTCAATTTAAAAAGAAGAAAGTAGCAGGTCTTAAAGTTAGACATGCCCAGAATTCTGAGGGCTCAACTTCTGAACGGGGAATGGGCTCTGACGATGCTAGACAGCGCAGCAGAAGTAACAATAGCTCGCCAGAACCTGATGGAATTTCAGGTGACAGCGGAGTTAAATGAGCATATCACGGTGGAAACACCTGATATAAGGGTAAGTGTCCCACACAGGTTACATGAAATAACACTCCAAATGGAGGGGGACAAACCCAGAAAAATTAAAGGTCTTTTTTGGGAGAACCTGACTTATGGCTACGACATCCTTTTAGCTCAAAGAGATTGGCTGCCTGAAATTGTTATGGATTGCCCAAAGGGAGAACGGTCATTTTACCCGCTTTTCCGACCTCGCTCCAATATACCTAAAACACACATACGCGCAGTAGTGGGCGGTAGCCCTTGCTCCAGCCTTATATCGCAACAATGTTGGGTCACCTCACCATACAATATCAGTAAAAACTACTCCAACTCCACAGAGACAGTACGCAATAATACAAGAAGTGAAAAAACAGGTCAGGGAGGGGAAACAGCCACTACAACGCGGCCGTTTCCACGCATACCCTTAACCACGCATGCATTACAACGCATGCGTTGTTACCACGCATAGCCTTTACCACGCATACCTTTACTACGAGATACGAAGTAAAGGCATGTGTGTTAAAGGTACATGCCTTCCAGCACAAAATTATTGATTGCCTCTTTCATTCACTTCAAAAAGATCATAAAATAAAAACGCACTCACCAGCATGCCAGCCGGGCGGGAAGGAGGTCTCATCTTTGCGAAATGTGGGAAAGGGGGGAGGAGGAAGGGGAGTCAGACATTTCCCGGTCTCAACACTGGCTGCTGCTCCCAGACTTGAAAAGACGAGATAAGTTGCTGCGCCTACTACAGTGTTCCAGCTGAAAAAAAGATGGCAAAACCGAATGCGATTACCTGGCAGTGGTTGGATTCCGCTATCGGCGTCGTTAGAGGAAATGGAAAGACACTTCCGCTTCCTCTTTACGACGTGCGCCGCGCCTCGGAAGAGTTTGGAGAGGAGACGACGTGGAGAGGTAAGGGGAATTTAAGTTTTAAAAAAAACATATATAGGGAGTGAGGGGGTTGTGTTACGCAGGGGTCCGATTTTAGGGTTAAGGGCAGGGGAGGGGTATTTGTTAGAAGGGTTTGGGGGTGGGGAAATCGCGAAGGGCAACATTTTAAGGGTTCCGGGCAGGGGTATTTCTAAGAAGGTTTGGGGGCTGGGGGACGGGGGGTCGCGCAGGGGTACAGAGGATGGGTATTTAAAAAGAAAACTTGAGAGCTGGAGGGGGGAGGGCGCAAGGGAGCAGTTATAGGAATTGGGCAAGGGGTCTGAGATAACCTTTACCATGAATATGACCTTACCATGCATGAATTTACAACGAAAATCGTTGTAAAGGTATGCGTGGTAAAGGAATTTTCGTGGTAAAGGTTATGCGTGGTAATGGCATTCGCATTGTAACGCATGCGTGGTAAATGCATGCGTTGCAACGGAATGCGTTGTAACGTCATACAACCGTCAGGGAGATCTTAGATCAACTTGAATACCAGGGTGTAATAGAAACTTGCACCTCCTCAATGAATAATCCTTTGTTTCCCGTAATGAAACCCGATAATTCATACCGTCTAGTTTTAGACTACCGACATATGAACACATGCACTAAAACATTTGCAGTACAGAATGCACACAGTGCCGCATTAATGAATAACATCGTCCGGAAAAAATACAAAACAACATTAGATTTCTCAAATGGGTTTTTCTGCCAAAATATAGCGTCTGAAAGTAGATATTTGACTGCATTCTCAGGGCTAGGTTCCAGGCGTCAATTTTTTCGACTCCCCCAAGGGTATAAGAATAGCCCTGGGTTGTTCTCCACTAGGGTAACAGAGTTACTTCAGAATTTGGATGAAGAGGCATTGTCCTATGTAGATGATATTTATCTGATGGATGATGATTTAAAGGATCACTTGACCAGGGTGAGCAACATTATTTTGGGGTTCGCCTCTGAAGACTACAAATTTAATTTAAAAAAATCAAAAATAGCCCACTGCAATGCCCTAATTTTTGGGATATGAGTTATCAAGTGAAGGGAAAAGTCTGGCAGCTAACTTTTTAGAAAAGTGTGCGCTACTCCAACCGCCTAAATCATTGAAAAACTTGCAATCCATATTGGGATTCTTAAATTTTGGCAGAACTTACATTTTGGATTACGCAGAAAAGGTGAAACCTTTCTATGACCTAATAAGACCTGATTTTTCAGTTAGGCATTGGACACAGGAACACATAGATATTCTTCGTTCTTTACAAGCTGACATGATAGCTTCAAAACATCTACACACATGTGTAAACACCACAAATTTGGTGATCCGTGTTATAGCGGGTCAATCTAGGTATACTTACCTAACCTTCAACGAAGGCGAAACAGTACCCATAGCATACAAATCACACTTGTACACAAACGCTGAAATACGCTTTGCTTCTACAGAAATAATCCTGACAGCAGTACAGACCGCTTAGTAAGAGAAAGAGCACTGGCTCAGGGGAAACGAATAATTGTCGTAACTCCGGTACCAGTCTTAGAGGCTGCTACAAAGGCAAGCGTTCCTAATGCTAAAGCCTTACATCCAAGATGGATACAACGGGCTAATTCTCTCACTGCAATGGATGTAGAATACAGATATGCCCCTAGTTTAAAAACACAAGCATTCCTGCAATATGAACAAGAATATTCTCTACCAAATGAAATAATGCCTCAAGATCAGTATGAATATATTATTTACACTGACGGTTCTGCTCATCCGGCCATAGGAAGTAAACAACAATACAGCGCTGCATGTGCGATTGTGAAGGGTCGTATGCAGGATGGCAAGTTCCATCCCAGCAGTACGAAGCCACAGTCTCTAGGAGACTGTACGGCACAGCTAGCAGAACTAAAAGCCCTATTACTGGCACTAATAAATACGGATCGAGAATTCCCCACGCTGATTGTGTGCGATTCTTTTTATTGTGTCCAGTCATACAACGAATATCTCCACTACTGGGGTCAAAATGGGTTTAAAGACTCAAAAGGTGGCACAATTGAGCATAAAATGCTATGGGAACAGGTAGCTGAGTTGAAAAACAAACTACCAAGAGCTCACGTGATACACACGCTGAGTCATTAACGTGATGGCATTCACGTTGAAGAGAATTCATTGGCTGATGAAGCCACAAAGAGGGCAGTACGTACTGCTGCCGTAGCTGCAATCACTCGTTCAAAAAATGAGAATAGACGGACAGATAATGGTAGCTGTCATTGCTTAACGCAAAAACAGCCTAGCCTTACTGAAAGGCTTTCTACTCAAGTACTCCTACAAGTTAGATGCAAATAATATTCTGTATGCTCAAATTCCAGGCGTGGGGGATAGAGTAATGCCAAACATGGATTGCAGATTAGGCTTAATACTAGCTGCACACGATGGTCTAGGTTCTGCACTGGCAGGGATTACCGCGACAGTTTCATTATTGAAACAGCGCTATTGGTGGCCAGGGTTAGCCAAACAAAGAAAGAATTTTGTCCTAAATTGCGACATCTGCCAGCAGATGAAGGGTTCCACCGTGGCGCGTCCAATGCAGACACCTTTACTAATATCAGACAGACCACTCGCTTGTGTCTATTTGGACCACTGCGGCCCCCTACAATCAGATGGGGCTTACAAGTATATCTTGGTGGCAGTGGATTCATGCTCTAGATTCCTATGGGTATGGCCTCAGCGCTCAGCTGATGCTGGAACTGTTATAAAGGATTAGTCTTTATAGGTACATACGCAGTTGGCACATTATATTCTGACCGTGGCCACACGTTTAGCTCTAGGGCTTACAGGGAAGCCATGGAAGGTTTTGGTGTAGCATTGCGGTACTCCTCTCCGTACCATCCCTAGGAAAATTCAGTATAAGGCTCTGGTGGTAGTTGGGTCAATTACTTATACGGGGTCCAACGAGCCCTTAATAACATGCCAAGAAGTTCCCTCGGAGGTGTCACTCCTTATGAGGTCCTATTTGGGACGAGAATGTGGGTACCTGATCTCGATTGTGAAAGCACAGTGACAGATGAAAAAACATTTGACATCAATAAACGTTTGGCTGTTTTACAGGATCTGAATGAATCCCGGGCACTACTAAGCAACGTGGAAGTAAAATGCACCGCCACTGGGGAAGTCAAATCAGTCACGGCAAGACCTGTCTGGATCCCAAAAGTCGGGGATCTGGTCAGAGAAAAGATCGAGGCAAGAAAGAATTTGGGCCATCATACAGAGTGCCTGTCCTGGCTGTCGAAGGAACAAGAACAGTAATTCTTCCGCCGCTTGCCAGAAAAAAAGAAAAGAGATTTGTCTCCATTGATCTGATCAAACCACACTATGCGGCCAATACTGAATAGTAGGCATCGTGGGTTCCTGGGTACCATACAGGAAGTTCAGACAGAAAGACTCAAGACATTTGAAGAGTCACCAATACAAAGTAATGGAATTTCCAACAATGAAATGGAACTCGTTCCACTGGAAACAGAACTTCAAAACACAAATGAATGACAAATTTCAATTCGGCCTACCACCGAAGTCTGCATCAATATGCCTCAACAAGAGACACCTACCAGTTCAACAAAATCTGCTGAGCTACCAAAGATAGATCGAACTGCATCGGGCTACTTCATCGATTTTGATACCTTCTCTCTTGATCCCAGTGAACCCGAGACAACGCCAGCTCCAGTTTCCCGTAAGCAACAAATTTGTGATATTTGCTCTTTTCTGAAAAAGACTTACTTAGTATCACCTTGACTCCAGCTCTGGATCATAACTGGAATATTGTTTTTTCTGTTTTGGATTGGCCTAATAACTGTGTTTTGCTTACTTATAAATGGAAAATATATCCCAGAATGCTCTGCAGTATCAAATGTGAACTTGGTCCTGAAACCTCATACATCATCTCACCGTGAACAAAGAGACTTGTTTTCCGTGAACATTACAGCTGTTCCAATTCCTGATGGTATAGTGTGGGACAAGGTTGATTATGATGTATTTGGTCCCACTGAACTTTTGAAAATGCCACATTTATTTAAAATTTCTCTAAATCTTATCTTTAGCACCAGTACATTTTCTGACGATTGGGATTTTGAAACTGTAAATAATATGGTGTCTGATTTAGAACAATCCGCTGCATTTTCAAGCACTTAAATGTTAGAAGACATCTGATTTTGACACTATGTACTGTTACCATCATCATGGTCATCACTTTTTACACAAATCCAGTATCCCACAAAATGTTTTCACATACCACCAATGGGAATATTGCCCAACACCACCAAAAGGTAGTTCGAAAACGTTTGCACAGAGATTTTTATTTTTCAGGGTTTAACACTTCTGACCCGACCTTATATTACTATAAGGTTGCACCTACACCGGCACAGAAAAATATGCTAACTAACACTAAACAGATTTATTCTGCATCCTTTATTTCCCAACTATCTGAACAGGGTTTCGACTTATGGAAGGACACTATAGACATAAAATCAGTCTGGGGTTCGAAGGACAGGCAGGTACAGGGAACATAAGCACTATTTCGCACTTGCCTCATCCCACAGCAAATAATCTTTTTGAATCACACTGTGCAACAGACTTCCTGTCTTGGATTAGCCAAGAACAAGGATTTGAACACACCTCGTGTTCCCCCACTGTTGTATTTCGCTTTAGGGGTCCGTATATAGGTTTTCCTGAATCATGTCCTTATATAGGCACAATTCGCATTGCCCTTATATAGGCATAGAATCCCTGTCCTTATTTAGGCATTAACCATGCAATTCAAATACAGGAATGGTCACCGACATCCGTCCACCCTAACATCACAACGTGTTCTTAGAAACCAGACCCTTAAGCTTCGGGAGTTCCCCTAGCACAGGACTATTGATTTCTCCAAGAACTCATCTATTATGTATGAACCGTTAAACCTTAAGGGTTCATTCCTGACGTCTTCCTCTGTCCGACTTCACGTCAATGCTAACATTCCAAGACACCTACCAGGTATAAATATACCTTCCCTTGCCAAAGCAAGTAAGAGGAGACCTCGACTTCAGAGGAGCCCGTATCCCGGCCTGACGCACTGAGAAGACGCAGTCATTCCTGCATGCAGACGAATCCAGCTTCCAGTGTTCTGACTCCCTTCGCGGGGTGTTAGAGTTCCAGATCCGGCAAGAGATTCCCACCTCTCTCATTCTCAAGGTATGGAGCTGACTAGAACCTAGAGGGACTCTTGACATACCATACTTGGCATACTAGACTTAAACATACTCTTAGTATACCAGACTAGAGAATACTCCACCTAATTCTACCTCTCCCTACACCTAGACTAGGTTAGGTACATTGGGGTAGAACTAGCTTAGAGATGCATCGTATGAGTACTCGCATTTTTAGCTCATGTTATTTATGTACGTGAATATATGCTAAAAGATAATGCTAGCACAGTATTATTTATTTCTACTGCTTACGCTGTACATTATTTATCTTGCATACTCTCTTGTGATCATAACAGCACATATCTCTTACACGAGAAACAAGACTGTTCAATAAACCCTTTTTAGTGAAACGCCCGTCTTTCCTTTCTGTGTAACTCTGTAGAGACTAAGCATGCACGATTGACTGAGTGAAACTGTTATCTATTGTTTCCACGATTCTGAGACGTGTTCCGATTCTAAAGGGAAACAAAAGTTGTCATGTTTTTCGGTTGCCAGAAACTACTCCCTTCTTGTTCTCAAGGAGTTTCTAGTGGCCTCTGAGCTAGCTGGCACAAGTAATTAAGTTTAATATACTCTATATGGACATACCGACCTTAGTCCTATGTCAAGCCTATAGGTTATATTATTCCAATGCGCAGAGCCTATTAGAGAAATAGGAACTACACTACATGGTGCCCAACGGTTTGGTAAGGCAGTAATTTAACGCTAGATACTGAGTTACTCAGTCGTGCTTTTCTCAGAGACCCAATCTCACATACTCCATAAGACGTCTGGAGTGGGTAGGGTTAAATATCCGCCATAACTAAATAGGGAAGCACCCTATATATTAGTTGTTTGGTTTGTTCAACGTTGAAGGATACAATGTTCCAAAATATTGTGCACCTTATCTTTTTGTTTCCTTGAAACTTGTTCTACATTTTTCAAAAAACAAATGTCCACACGGGACAATGCCACCGAAACCGGTGGAGCTGCGGCTGACCCAGCCATAGCAGTTTTTAACTTTACAGGTTTAAATGAACCTGAGGAGGGTGCTATAGACATCAATCCAAACTTAAGAAGAGCCATCACTCTAAAACTTATAAAACATGGCCTACCACAAAGAGGCGGTAGAGCAGTTTTCGTGATAGAGGCACACAAATCCTTTCAGACAGAGGTATTCTATTCATGGGTAATATTTCCTGAATCAAATTCAGTAACAAGACTGTTTCACTTCTACAAAGAAGATGAACCACCAGAGGAATATATTCCTTTCGAGGATATTGAAATTCCACTCACATACCAGGAGCTCTGGTTTAAAGGCGCCCTAAAACATCACAAAAACATTACCAGGCTCGGTCCACTAGGTAGACCAGGAGCAACATGGCCGATTCTAGCCGGCTACACACCTCATCCTGACATTGAAGAGATGTCAGACGAGGAATTACTTACTCAACTTGCAGAGTTAATAAAAATCTACAGACAATTAGTCCAATATGTCATGCGGACTTTCACAGTCCAACCACCATTAACCATTCCAAATCAAACTCCTCAACAGGGAAATACACTAAAAATTACACCACAGACTTTATACGCAGTCATGGGTAAAATGCCCACAAAACGTGAGCAAATTCCATTCTGGATAGCTCAAAAAATTACTCAAATCGAAGCAGTATTTCCAAATACTAGCCCTTATGAGAAACACAGAATACCAACAATCTGTTTACCAATGGGGATCACACCACAACTGTAAGACTGCACCACTTGGGGCTCAGTCTTTGCTGCCATCTATACTAAAACACATGGTATTCCGTCAATTGCAGTAATACCAGATGTCCTGAAACAAATTCAAGACGAATACGGGGCAGAGCCTGCTCTAAATTTAGGTATGAAATTACTGAAAAATTTCGACCAGGTCTCAACAATAATATTATCTAATATTAAAGGGGAGGCAGCAGCAGTGGCGATCCGCCAACGATTAAGGGAATTCGATGTTACAGAACATCAAACAGAACTACCCAGAATAATAGAACAATCTTATGCAGAATTAGGCAGAGATAGTTTGGGTGGAAGACCATTGAAGCCAAAACTATCTGAAAGTCCTGAGAAGGACTCTATTAAACAAACTCCTACATCTTCTAAAAAGAAGTAGGAAACTAATAAACAAAATTCAAACGAGAACCGTTCTCAATCCCGAGGTAGGTCTCCTCAAAAGGAGCCCTCTGAAAGGAGGTATAACCTCAGGAATAGGGATAATTTGAAAAAGCCTGACAGGTATCAAGATACTGATACACGTTCCTCTCGTACCTTTCAGATCTCGTCACAGACATCGGAAAGAAGAGGACGGTCAGAACATAGAGAAGAACGCGTGAAATCGAAAGACGACAAACACGTTCCAAAAAATAAATCCAAACCTCAATTCTCAAAGAAGAAAGTAGCAGGTCTGAAGGTCAGACATGCCGAGGATACTGAGAACACAACTCAAGAACGGAAAATGGGCTCAGACAATGCTGGACAGTGCAGCAGAAGTCACAATAGCTCTCCAGAACCTGAAGGAACTTCTGGAGATAGTGGACTTGAATGAGTACATTACAGTTGAGACTGTAGACACCAGGGTTAGTACTCCACAAAAGTTATATGAAATAACACTCCGGATGGAGGGAGACATACCTAGACAGGTGAAAGCACTTTTTTGGGAAAAACTTTCAAGGGGCTATGACATACTTCTAGCAGAAAAAGACTGGCCACCACAATTTGTCAGGGAGTGCCCACATGGCGTGGACATTATTATGCCTGCCTTCTCCAATCATATTCCAATTCACCTAAAATATACTTATGCCAGGAAATGGGCAGTTGCCCAGGCCCCAGCATTACACAAAAATCATGTAGGATGGGATGAGGACTCACCTCACCATAAAATACATCTAAAAAATGAACCTACTGCACAGAGGCAGTATCCAATAAAGCAAGAAGCTAAAAAACAGGTCAGGGAGATCTTAGATCAACTTGAATACCAAGGGGTGATTGAAACATGCACCTCTTCAAAGAACAATCCTTTGTTTCCTGTCTCCAAACCAGACAACACCTATCGTCTAGTTTTGGATTACAGACACTTAAACACTTGTTCAAAAACATTTGCAGTGCAAAATGCACATAGTACAGCATTAATGAATAACATTGTGCATAAAAAATATAAAACCACATTGGATATCTCAAATGGTTTCTTTTGTCAAAACATAGCACCTGGAAGCAGGTACTTAACAGCTTTCTCAATAATGGGGACCCAGCGTCAATTTTGTCGACTCCCACAAGGGTTCAAGGACAGCCCGGGGTTATTCTCAGCGAGAGTAACGGAGTTACTACAAATTTATGATAATGAGGCATTGTCATATGTCGATGACATCCATCTGACAGACGATGACCTGGATAGGCACTTGAACAGGGTGAGCACCATTATACTGGGCTTCGCCTCTGAAGGCTATAAGTTCAACTTTAAAAAGTCCAGAATTGCCCATCTCAATGTCCTTTTTCTAGGATATGAGCTTTCAAGTGAAGGCAAGAGCTTGGCAGCCAACTTTTTAGAAAGGTGTGCGCTGCTCCAACCTCCAAAGACGCTGAAAAATTTACAATCTATCCTGGGTTTCCTAAATTTTGGAAGAACTTACATTCTAAATTACGCAGAAAGGGTTAAACCTCTCTACGCATTAATCAAACCTGATTTTTCAACCAAAAATTGGACACAGGAACATACAGAAATCTTGCGTTCACTCCAAGCTAACATGTTAGCAACAAATCACTTACAAACACGCGTAAGTCAATGCAATTTAGTCATCCGAATAATTTCGGGTCAATGCGGATTCACCTACTTAATATTTAACGAGGATGAAAAAGTACCAATTGCATACAAATCACATTTGTATACACAAGCAGAAATGCGCTTCACTTCAACAGAAAAAATACTGACAGCAGTTCAAACTGCAGTAGCAAAAGAAAGAGCTCTAGCCCAAGGGAAACGCATTATCATCGTAACCCCAGTTCCGGCCTTAGAGGCGGTAACTAAGGCGAGCATTCCAAATGCTAAAGCATTACATCTGAGATGGATACAATGGGTTAATTCTCTTGCTGCAACAGATGTTGAATATGTTTTTGATCCTGATTTAAAAACACAAGCGTTCCTGCAATATGAACATGAATGTCCTCTGCCCACTGAGATTCTGCCTCTCGATCAGTATGAATTCATAATTTACACTGACGGATCCGCACAACCCGCAACAGGGAGTAAGCAAGCTTACAGTGCAGAGTGCGCAATCATTAAAGGTCGCATGCGCGATGGCAACTTCAGACCTATGGTCACAAAAACCCAATCTCTAGGAGATTGCACAGCTCAGCGAGCTGAACTACAAGCATTCAAACTGGCACTTGAAAGTACAGATCGAGAATTCCCCACACTCATAGTGTGCGATTCTTTCTACTGTGTGCAGTCGTATAATGAATATATACAAACTTGGCTTGAAAATGGGTTCAAAGATGCAAAAGGTGGCACAATAAAGCATAAAACGCTTTGGGAACAAGTAGTTCAGTTAAAAAGCGAACTACCAAAGGCTCACGTGATCCAGACACTGAGTCATCAACGTGATGGCGTTCACGTTGCAGGGAATTCATTGGCTGATGAAGCCACAAAGGGGGCTGTTCAGACGGCTTCCGTAGCTGCGATCACTCGTTCAAAAACGAGAATAGACAGTGAGATAATGTTGGCTGTCAATGCTACGAGCAAAGGCAGTGGTGCAGCGTTACCAAAAAAGTTTCCACTCAAGTACTCTTATGTAATTGATGCGAACAACGTTCCTTTTGCTCGAATCCCTGGAGTGGGGGATAGGGTAATTCCAAACAAGGAACGTAGATTAGGACTAATGCTAGCAGCACACGAAGGGATAGCCTCTGCCCATGCAGGCATTTCTGCAACAGTATCTTTACTGAAACAAAGATATTGGTGGCCAGGCATTAGACCAAGAACTATGTTCTGGAATGTGAAATATGCCAACAGATGAAAGTCTCCACAGTGAAACGTCCTGCGCAGACACCCCTGTTAATTTCAGACAAACCATTAGCTTGTGTTTACCTGGACCACTGCGGTCCCTTGCAAAGGGAAGGTAACTATAAATATATCATGGTCGCAGTGGATTCTTGCTCTAGGTTCCTATGGATATGGCCTCAGCGCTCGGCTGACGCTCGAACTGTTATAAAAGATTTGCGAGTCTTTATCGGCACATACGCAATAGGCACGCTACATTCTGACCAGGGACCTGCGTTTAGCTCTCGAGCTTACAAAGAAGCCATGGCCAGTCTGGGCGTTGCATTGCGGTACTCCTCTCCGTTTCATCCTGAGGGAAATTCTGTTGTGGAAAGGAAAAACCAGGACATAAAGCAGTCTATAACAGCTAGGGTATTAGGTTCGGGTGATGGGTGGGTCAAACATCTTTATGGGGTCCAACGCTCATTAAACAATTTGCCAAGAAGTTCTCTGGGGGGTCACTCCATATGAGGTCCTATTTGGGACAAGAATGTGGGTGCCAGATCTAGAATGTAGTGGCACAGTGTTGGAAAATATCCCTTTGATATCAAAGATCGTTTGGCTGTTTTACAGGATCTAAATGAACTAAGATCGAAACAAAGCAACGTATTCCTGCAGCCAACCACCACTGGGGAAAAACCGGCGGTCCCAGCAAGGCCTGTCTGGATTCCAAAAGTTGGGGATCTAGTCAGAGAGAAAATTGCAGACAAGAAGGAATTTGGACCTTCTTACAGACAACCAGTACCTGTCCTAGCCATACACGGAACAAGAACAGTACTTCTGCCGCCCCTTGCTGGAAAAAAGGAGAAAAGATTTGTGTCCATCGACCTCATCAAACCACAGTATGTGGCCAATACTAAATAGTAGGCCTTGTGGACTCCGACCTAGTAGCAGACACACTCCTCTCGCTACAATCCAAGAGGTTCAGACTGAAAGACTGATAACCATCGAGAATTCAGCAGTAACAGATGAAGGACTGAGCAACAATGCTATGGAACTCATCCCTCTTGAAACTCAAGTAACAGTTCGTCCAAATACACCTGTCTACACCAATGTAACAAGTGATCAACTGGTTCCAGCGATTTCTACAAATCCTGAGGCAATTCCAACAATTGACAGAACTGCTTCTGGCTATTTCATTAACTTTGATATGTTTTCTGAGGATCTGAGTGAGCTCGAGACGTCGCCAGCATCAAAAACTTTTAAACAGCAAGTACAAGACTTTTTACATTTTTTGAAAAAGACTTATCTGGTTTCACCATGGATTGAACTTTGGGTTATTTCTGGAATATTTTTCTTCCTGCTTTGGCTAGCTTTGGTTATGACTATGAGCGTGCTTATAAATGGCAGATACATCCATTTGGACACTGAAAGAAAAGAAGTGAACTTACTTTTAAAACCTCACAAATCATCCCATCGTGAAACAAGAGACTTGTCTGCAGTGAACATCACAGCCGTTCCTATACAGGATGGTATAGTGTGGGACAAAACAGATTTCGATATTTTTGGCCCGACGGAACATTTGAACATTCCACATTTATTTAAGATCTCACTAAGTGATTTTGTTTCATCCAGTACCTATTCTGATGATTGGGACTTTGAAACTGTAAATAACATGATGTTTGACCTAGAAAAATCTGCTGCATTTTCTAATAATGAATATTTAGAGGGTTCATCAGACTATGAACAGCTGTATTGCTATAACCACTATGGTCATCATTTTTTGCATAAATCTGCAACACCTAGAAATGTGTTTATGTTTAACCAATGGGAGCATTGACCTACACCACCAAAAGGTAGTTCAAAATCATTTGCTAAAAAGTTTCCATATTTTTCAGGATACAATACATCTGATCCAGAAACATTTTACTAGAGAAATGTAAACAAAACAGGACTGAAAATTATGTTAACAAATACAAAACAGATTTACTCTGCAACATTTATTGCCCAACTGTCTAGACATGGTTTCGACTTGTGGAAAGAGACAATAGACACAAAATCTGTCTGGGGTACTAAAGATTGGCAAGTGCAGGGGATAGAAGCTTTATTTAGAGCCTGTATCGTCCCTCAACAAATAATGTTTTTGAATGACACTGTGCAACAAACGTCTTGCCTTGGGTTAGCCAAGATTAAAGACATGAAAACACCTTCTGTACCAACACCTGCAAGTGATAATAATACACAGGAAGCGGTTACAGTGTACACCATGCTACAACTCAACAGAACAAATCCTGATTGGAGAAAATGGTTGATCTGGCCCACAGACACAAACAACTGTCAAGAGAGATTCCTGAATAAAACACAGGGGTTTACTATTCATAGGCCTGACCCACGATACGTCCAAAGACAGCATCCGGGGGTAGTAACAACATACAGTGTAGGAAAATTATGCCTCGATTGGCTGCAAAAATCTACACTTAAGGATGTGAAACAACACTTATCTTTACTTAAAGAAGACGCAGACCTTAGGGAATTCTTGCTTGGACCAAGAAAACCGCGTCAAAAACGTTTCATATATGCCGGCATTTATGCTGCTTATAATGAAGCATGGAAGGTGTCACAGATGGAGGCCGCAGAACGAATACGTGAACTTGATTGTATTAACTTAGAGAAAACTCTCTCTGTGGTTGACAATGGGTTAACAACTTTGTCCTCCAGAATTTATTCATTGGACAGTATTGTATCCTCTGCTATCGACATACTGGAACAAGATTTAGCCATGTTACAACAAGGCCAATCTCAGTTACGTTCTATTATGTTATTAAGCTGGACGCTGCAATCTTTTCGTGCGGGCTATGTGCCTTGGCGTTTTATCAACACGACGGCTCTGTTTGCAGAATACAATCTAACTGATAAACAGATCGAACTGGCACAAAGGGGAGCAAAGTATACAGTACTGAGCATTGAAAAACTTGAAAAATTACCATTCTAAGTGGCAGAAAATCCAGCTACAGAATGGCTTATTCATGGCAAAATTAGTCTACCTGTGACTACTTTCCAGTTTCAGTATTGCCTTAAACAGATGCAAGCAGGCAAATATGAAAGGTTGGGTAAAGAATACATTAAGACATCCTGGAATTTACCTTACACCTATAGATGTTCGAGTGGGGATCGTGAAGTGTTTCTAAGTGGTACACACTGTGAAAGTGAACTGAGCGGTTCACTGATTTGTCAGGACATATCTTTACACGGGGCTTGTAATGGTTCTGTGGCAAATTTGTCCTGCCACCAGCAAGGTACCCCAGCTGCTGTGATTAATCCAACGTTTGGCCAACTTTCTAATGGGAGTTACCTCATGTTGAATGATCAGAGTTGCTGTGGCATGTTGCCAGGCATCCCATATCTAGTAACGGTCAACTCCAGGGTCACTTGCTGTATGCAAGTATTGTTTGCCCCAATAGACACAGTCAGGGAGTCGCCTTTATGGCCTTCGTTGAATGTCTCTTTTATACGATTTGATACTTTAAGCAGAATGAAAGCCATGCTTATACAACAATCAGTGCCTTTGACCTCGGCCAAAGAAACCTATGATCTACAAGTTGCAAGGACTTCGGCTGAGATACAGGCTTTAATTCGTACAAACTGCCCTATACATTTCGTAGAAATGATAGGATGTATCTTTAACATGTCAGATACAAGCGGAATTGTACATGTATTTTAAGACCATCTGTTCCGGACTATTAGCACCTTTCCAGGCTGTCCTCGGAATCATCCCAAACTTCGCACATTCGGTGTTTGATGGTGTGCCGTTAATTCTAGCACTTGTTGCAGGAATTCTGTTTCTATTCCTCCTACTACGCTATGGCAAGCCTCTTCGCCAACATCACTCCGAGCGATGTGGAGAGAGCCCTCCTTGAACGGAAATGCCGTGAGCGAATAGTACAGCTTTTGGGCATGCCTCGTCTACGGGAACTTAATACAACGTGGTTCCTGTCATTCAGACCAATCTGGCAAGATTGCATCTTACCTGTTCTACGCTGCCTGTTTTGCGGTGAAGAATGCGTGCTAGACACCTGTCTAACACTCCCATCAGTCATGCCAACGGATATCGATACTCTGCTGGACCCGATAACGGCCCATGCTGTGTGTTGTCCCCAGAAGCTACCAATCCTGATGACGGCATTCATTGAGATCTCACAGACGCTTCCGGCTGCTGCTGAGGTACGAGATGGATCAACGGGCACACAGGTAACAACGGACACGAACATTGCTTCTTCTGCTGAAGGCGATGTTTCTCATCTCTGTGCAATTAACCTTCTGAACGAGGTGTTCCAAATGTCACCAACTTCGGTGGACGATATTTTGGCTACGGAAATAGATGATCTAATGTTTACTCCAGACCCATACACTGACTTTGATTCGGCTCACAGTGTACCAGGGCAACAATGAAATTTGGCCTTCATATTTTCAAAACTTGGAACTATTCCCAGAAATTGAACTTTTTCTTTTAAAATAAAAAATAAAAATAGAAATCTCGATAGAAAAGACATGGCAAATGCACAATCTGCTTACAGTAGAACTAGTCTTATAAAACGGACTTCTTTGAATACTTCCAGGGACACATTGTCACCTTACTTGTCTAACATTTAATTTAATTCTATGATATGCAATGGCTTTGATTTTGAGAACTTATCGACCATTTCGTCATATGTATATATTTCTGTTTCATTCACGTTGCATTTTACTTCCGTTATATGCTTAAAATGGAAACGATGCTTTAAATGTACAGTACCTATTGCATTTCAACAGTTTTGCGCTTCTTTTAAAATGCTTTTAGAAATGTTTTTAGCAACATGTGGTACTCAATTTTATGTTTAGCATTTAAATGTTTAGCATTTAGTATTATCGTTCAATCGAAAGTGGAGTGGGTGTTGTATTCCGCTATATTAGGGGTCCGTATATAGGTTTTCCTGCGTCATGTCCTTATATAGGCACAATTCGCATTGCCCTTATATAGGCATAGAATCCCTGTCCTTATTTAGGCATTAACGGTGCACTTCAAATACAGGCATGGTCACCGACATCCGTCCACCCTAACGTCACAACGAGTTCTTAGAAACCAGACCCTTAAGCTTTGGGAGTTCCCCTAGCACAGGACTATTGATTTATCCAAGAACTCATCTATTATGTATGAACCGTTATACCTTAAGGGTTCATTCCTGACGTCTTCCTCTGTCTGACTTCACGTCAATGCTAACATTCCAAGACACCTACCAGGTATAAATATACCTTCCCTTGCCAAAGCAAGTTAGAGGAGACCTCGACTTCAGAGGAGCCCGTATCCCGGCCTGACGCACTGAGAAGACGCTGTCATTCCTGCACGCAGACGAATCCAGCTTCCAGTGTTCTGACTCCCTTCGCGGGGTGTTAGAGTTCCAGATCCGGCAAGAGATTCCCACCTCTCTCATTCTCAAGGTATGGAGCTGACTAGAACCTAGAGGGACTCTTGGCATACCATACTTGGCATACTAGACTTAAACATACTCTTAGTATACCAGACTAGAGAATACTCCACCTACTTCTACCTTTCCCTACACCTAGACTAGGTTAGGTACATTGGGGTAGAACTAGCTTAGAGACGCATCACATTTTTAGCTCATGTTATTTATGTACGTGAATATATGCTAAAAGATAATGCTAGCACAGTATTATTTATTTCTACTGCTTACGCTGTACATTATTTATCTTGCATACTGTCTTGTGATCATAACAGCTGATATCTCTTACACGAGAAACAAGACTGTTCAATAAACCATTTTTATTGAAATGCCCGTCTTTCCTTTCTGTGTAACTCTGTAGAAACTAAGCATGCACGACTGACTGAGTGAAACTGTTATCTATTGTTTCCACGATTCTGAGACGTGTTCCGATTCTAAAGGGAAACAAAAGTTGTCATGTTTTTCGGTTGCCAGAAACTACTCCCTTCTTGTTCTCAAGGAGTTTCTAGTGGCCTCTGAGCTAGCTGGCACAAGTAATTAAGTTTAATATACTCGATAGGGACATACCGACCTTAGTCCTATGTCAAGCCTATAGGTTATATTATTCCAGTGCGCAGAGCCTATTAGGGAAATAGGAACTACACTACACCACCATCTCATATGAATTTTTCATCACGTGGAGGAGATACAATAGATGACATCATGCAGTACAATACTTCGGACCCCAATTGGAAGGGATGGTTAGTTTGGCCCACAGACACAAACAGATGTCAATCAAGATTCAGGGGTCCAACCGGAGGGTTTAGTATCCATAGGCCGGACCAATGCTATGTACAAAGAGAACATCCAGGGGTGGTGACATCATACAGTGTTGGGAAGTTGTGCCTTGATTGGCTAAAAACCTTGAGACTGTCCCAAGTGAAACAGCACTTATCCTTACTCTCAGATGAGGTGGATCTAAGGAATTTTTTACTATGTCCCCGAAAGCCACGTCAGAAATGTTTCTTATACGCTGTCTATCATGAAATCTGGAAGATCTCTCAACAAGAAGCTGCGGAGAGACTTCGTGAAATAGATAGAATTAATCTAGAAAAGGCGTTAGCTGTAGTTGACAATGGTATGACTACATTAACACCCAGGATTTATTCACTGAGCAACATTGTATCTTCTGCTATAGATATACTAGAACAGGACTTGTCCATACTACAACACGGACAATCTCAACTACGTTCTATTATGTTATTAAGCTGGAGGCTGCAATCATTTCGCCCTGGTTATGTGCCTTGGCGATTTATCAACAGTACGTCCCTATTTTCTGCATACAATCTAACTGAAAAGCAGATAACGATGACACAAAGTGGAGCAAAATATATAATGCTGCGTATTGAAAACCTGACAAGTTACCTTTTACTGTGGCAGAGTCACCATCCACAGAATGGGTAATCCATGGCCAGATAACACTACCGGTCACAACTTTCCAGTTACAGTACTGCCTAAAACAACAACAGGCAGGCAGATATGAAGTGATGGGTAGGAAATTCATCAAAGAATCTTGGGAATTGCCATACAGATTTCGATGCAGGAATGGGGACATGGAAGTGTTTCTGAGTGGTATAAACTGCGAGAGCTCTTTAAGTGGATCTCTCATATGCCAGGATATCATGCTTCCTGGGGCCTGTAATGGTTCAGTTGCTAACTTATCCTGTCACTTGAAAGGGTCCCCAGCTGCCGTGATTAATCCGGTGTTCAAGTTGCTTTGAAATGAGATTTACTTGATGCTGAATGATCAAGGTTGTTGTGGGAAGCTCCCGGGCATCGCATATCTTGTCACTGTAAGCTCCAGGGTTACTTGCTGTATGCAAGTATTGTTTCCACCAGACCATACAGTCAGGTAGGCGTGGTTATGGCCTTCGTTTAATGTTTCCTTTATACGGTTTGATACTCTGAGCTGAATGAAAGTCATGCTTTTACAGAAAATCGTGCCTTTAACCTCTGCCCGAGAAACTTATGATCTCCAGGTTGCAAGGTCCTCGGCTGAGATACAGGCACTGGTATGAACAAACTGCCCTTTCCATTTCACAGAAATGGTACAACGTATCTTTAACATGTTTGATACGACGGGTATAGTACACCTATTTAAGACCATAGGTTCTGGACTGTTAAGCACCTTTCAGACAATCCTCGGGGTTATTCCCAAATCATACACCTTGTATTCGGAAGAATTTTTGCAGTGCTTCCGCTGATCCTGTTTCTAATAGCAGGTATCCTGATTGTAATTTTTCTGCTACGCAATGGACAGCCCAGTCACCAAGGAGGTGGAAAAAACGCTCTTGGAGCGCCGCTACCATGATCGCATGGTACTCCATCTGGTCACACCTCGCCTTTGCGAACTAAGTGAATCTTGGTTCCTATCATTTAGACCAGTCTGGATCGACTGTATTCTGCCTGTCCTCCGATGTTCAGCGGACAAGAATGCGTGTTGGACCTCTGTCTAACACTTCCATCAGTTGCGCCACTGAGGTTGATGCTTTACTGGACCCGATAACAGCCCATGTTCTTGAGTGTCCTCAGCGTATTCCAATGTTGATGTCTGCATTCTTAGAGCCACCACAGGATGCTTCAGCTCCTGTTGGAACAGATACCGGCTCCTCAACAAATACTCAGGCCTTGGTTGTCACACAGGCATCCCCAGCAGCGGCTGTGGAGAATAAGGAGGAACATCTGTGCTCGATTGACCTGATCTGCGAGGTGTTGCAGGGACCGTTGTCTGCGATTGCAGGCAACAGTGATGTTGCGTCTCCCAGCCAAAACACATAAACATTTTGGCTCATCGTGTGCTGGGACAATTCTCCCTTTTCAAAAACATCCAAATTTGGAATTTTCAACAAACAGAAACATTTTGCTAAAACTGCATGGCTTTCAGTCACTCATAGGTGTTCAAACTAAATATACAAACTTACTTTAGTAGAACTTCTACCGCTTGAAATATGATTTTAGCATCTTTTAGCATTTTTTCTCTTTTTATTTTTTAAATATTTTTTAAATGCACTAAATGTTTTGAACTAATTAGTTGCTTGCGTACATATGCCTAGAAGTACGTTAAAATGTAAGTATGTCGTCCAGTCGGAAGAGGAGTGGGTGTTATGTTTCATATAGGTACCCCAATATAGGCTCAGGTAGTCACCTACCCTTTCACCTATATTCTCCTCTACCATTACACTACATAACAGTTCTTTGGACTGACCTTTTACCTAGTTACGATACTGCTTACAGGGCGTAGGGTTTTCCCTGAAAACTAGCCTCATCCATTATGCATGAGGATTCTTGGAAACTCAGTAGGACCATCTCCTGCATAATAACTATGTATAAGGGTCATTCCTTCCGTCATCCTAAGTCCGACATGACAGAGCATGGTAGAACACCTGAGGGTACCACTTTGGGTATATAAACACCATATCTTGCTGAGGTAGTCAGAGGAGAAAAGGACTTCCATGCCGACACACTGATGTGAGACGCTGAGGTTCCTGCATGCAGACACTCCAGTTCGCAGTGGTCTGACATCCCTTTAGGGGTGTCCATCTCGAGACCAAGACGGGGTCCCACAGTCTCTCACTTCAGGTAATGGAGTTGACTTTATCCTAGAGGGATTCTTGGCTTTACATCTACATACATGCTAGGTATACTCAGGTTCTTCTAGTTAGGGTCGCATTGTAGGAGTACGCATTTACTACTGTCATGTATTTTGTATACCTGCCTGTATTCATTGTTTTAGCACGATGGTAGAAATCTACCATCCTTTTACTCTGTTAGTGCTTCTAATCATTTATATCTGTTTCTGTCTAATGGTTGTTTCAGGACACCTATTTTACACCAGAATGACCCTTGTTCAATAAATGCTTATTGAAAAACGTCCCCACCGTTTATTCTGTTTATCTCTGTGAGACAAAGTGAGCACTAGTGACTGAGCGAAAAGTATCACACTGTTTCCACGATCCTGAGTGATCAGGGTTGTCATGTTCGATAGTTGCCAAGAACTATTCTCTCCTTGGTAAGAGGGATTTCTAGTGGCACTGTGAGCTAGCTGGAATACAGGCTAACATACTCGGTAGGGGTGTCTAGAATCAGTCCGGACACCAGTCCTACAGTCTATGTTGTCTAAACGTGCAGATCCTATATAGGTTTATAGGAACTACACAACAGTTCTCACCATCAGGAGCTCAACAGAGTGTGGAAAATAAACAGTAAGAGGATGACCCATCACAATACTTTCACATCTCTCAATGCTGACACCAGTTGCAGCCACGGATTTGAGACATACGGGCAACGCTGAAGCTACAGGATCTAATGTAGCTGAAAAGTAAGCCATTGGTCTACGGACACCCCCATGTACCTGGGTGAGTACAGATAGCGTACAACCCTCCCTTTTGCAACAAAATAATCAAACTGCTTTGTTGTCATGCCTTCCCAGAGCCGGGGTGCGACACAGGCTTTCCCTCAGCTCCAAGAAGGCCACGAAGCAGTCGTTATCCCTTTGTACCAGATCACTCACATCCTTGTGTGTCAATTTGGTTTTGGGAATTCTGCCTTTCAATGATTCAAAAGGGGTGACACCTGTGATAAAGTTAGGTGTGGTACGATATGCCCATAAGGTGTCTTTTTAGCAGTTTTAGCAGGTGTGCCCATTACTTCTGTTCTCTGCAAGCATTCTTTAACCATACGATTCATTTTTTCAACCAACCCAATCGCACGAGGGCAATATAAGGCAGTTTTATGATGCTGTATTTGGAGATAGTTTAGAAATTCTTTCATTAAATCGGATGTGAATTGTACTCCATATTCTGTACCCCAGAAAGATATTGCACTTTGAAGTTGTATCCTGTCAACCCTAAAATCCACCTGAATATTAGAGGTATGGTTCTAGCAGACCATTTAGTTGTAAAGGCATACATTCATGGCTTGTGGTCGGTGTTGATGGTGAATGGTATGGCCCACAAAAAAAATCTAAAATGTCTGACTGCCCAAAAGCCTTATTGCTGGCATCCGTGCTTAAAGTAGTGGGTTTGGTTGAATCAAATCTACCTAGGGAGGGGGCTGCTGTAACACCAGCTTTTACAAGTGAGAACGCACGTTTACACTCTTTACACTATATGAAGGGAACTTTAGTTCTAAGCCACTTACGCAAAGGTTCCACAGTACTGGCATAATTCTGTACAAATTTGGAATAATATTCTGAAAGCCCTAAAAAGAACTTAAGTTCATCGGTATTGGTGAGAGCTACCGTATTTTGAATGGCTTCAATTAAGTTTAACTTGGGCTTTATACCATCTTGTGAAATTGTGTGTCCCAGATATTCTATGGAACCCACCCCTATGCGACATTTCTCTTTCTTTAGAGTGAGCCCGCCTTACGTAGTTCTGTTAGAACTTCCTAAGTATTTTTTCATGCTCTTCCATGTCCCCGCAGTGGATGAGAATGTCGTCCTGAAAACATAATGTGTCAGTAATGTCTTTTAGTATGTGCTGCATGAGCCTTTGGAAAGCGGACGGTAAGCTGAAAGGCATGCATAGGTACTGAAAGGCACCCAGGGGAGTTATAAAAGAAGTGAGATGGCGTGAGTCAGGATGTAACTCCACCTGGTGATTTGCACAGGATAAGTCTTCAAGAATCCGTGGTAGGGGATGTCTGTCTACCCATATGTTAGTGTTGAGATCCCTGAGATCTATTCATAATCTTATATCTTTGCTGGATGGCTTAGATCTCTCTATGGGCTCAATTACTCCCACCTCTAATAGTCTGTCCAGTTCCCTCTTCAATGGAGCATGCATCATGTGCGGAATAGATCGCACTCTGTGTACTACAGGTTTAGCTTTGAACTTAAGTTTAATGCAATGTTGAAAATCTTTCAATAACCCTAACTTCACTGTGAATGCCTCAGGAAATTTGCTGCAGACATAATTTCCACATAAAGAAGGATCCACCAGGAGCACCTGGTCAGGACTGTTGGGGTCTAGTTTGATTCCTAGATCTTTTTGATGTCTCCATCTTAATAAGTTGGAACTTTTTCCGTAACATAAATTCTTCCTACTGTGTTCCTTCCCTTAAAATCAATCTTCATGGTGGTCATTCCCAATTATGGTATGGGGTGCCATTGTAACCCCCTGGTTTGATGTCAGGGGCTTCTAAATCCTTCTGCGTATCAGGGAACATTCTCAAAAATATTTCCTTATCAACCAGGCTGTAAGCCGAACATGAGGCTGCAAATACTATAATAGGTTTGTTATCAAGAGTAATTCTGCAGGACAGAAAACTTGTTACATCAGTTCCATTCTGTGATTGGGATAGTAATTTCGTTTTCCCTGGTTTATCTTGTTCCACAACCAACACCGGTTTAGAACGTAGATCTTTGCATACCCTGGCCAATTGCCCTTCTTTTCACATTCGTGGCATACCGCTGATCTGGCCTGCCAAGATACATTATTAGCAAGATGATAAGGGCTCCCACATCTTTAGCATTTTAATTTGCTATCATTGATTACTAGGTTTTGGTTTTTGTGCTTCAATTCTTTGGTGGCGTCATGTTTATCACATTTACCTCCACCATATTACCAATTCCTTCTTTCATTTCTTTGATGCAGTCAGCTGCATGTTCTTTGCTTACTGCAATGACAATAACTTCTTTAAGATCAGGGTTGAGAATTAGTAACTTGTCTTGAATTTTGGAATTATTTATGCACCTGACTAATTGATCCCTGATCAGGGACTCTGAGAAATGTTCAAACTCACAAGTATTGGACAATCCCTTCAATACAGCAATGTACCACTTCACTTTTTCTCCCTTTCCTTGCACTCTAGAAAAAAACGTATGCCTTTCCAACACTACGTTGATCTTTTTACCAAAATGTTTCGCTAATCTGTTTATCGTAACTTGAAAGGCATTTTCATCTTCATCACTCTCCCCATCATCCTGGGAGGACACTGTGATGTTGTCATAGGTTTCACGACCCTCCACCCCTAAATTGTGAAGCAAAATGTGCTTTTTACACAGTGAGGTGAACTCCCCCCCCCCCCCCAATAGCTATAAGATAAGATTCAAACAACCCTATCCATTGCTTCCAGGGTAGATTAGGTTTCCCCATCTCATTTAAGAATGATAGTGGTTAAGACATATTAGATGCAGCCACAGTGCACAATTAACCTAAGATACTTGACTACTATGGATAATAGGTAGACACACTCCCAATGTCACAAACGCAGAGAGACAAGGAGATAAGTCTATGTCAATACTAAATTATAATCAGTACCACTAACGAAAAAGTTAATGGTTTAAAGTAAAATTGGTCCATAAAGGATAGAAGAAATTGATAATCCACTGCACCAATGCTACAATAGTAATGATGTAATGGAAAAGCATATACTTAAATCAATAGGATGAGGGTCTTGTAAATGTAAGTACACGGAATATAAGGACTATTGTACGTAGTACCTCATTTCACCAGAAAATTGTGTTGCAAAATTTTCTTTGAACCAGAAAACGCTGTGCCAATCAGCGAAAGAATAGGCTGACAGGATGAATTAGGAAGATAACAGCTTCCTCAAAGACATTCCTCGACACACTAGAAGGAAGTATTTCCTCAAAAAGACTCAGCAAAATGTCGAAAAAAGTCCGTCAAAACCAGACAGAGGGTAGCTCTTTATTCGAATCAGTGCTAACTTGCACAGAGAGAAAAGAATTGACATCAGCGCTCTGAGGTGGTGCCTATATAGCCCAGGGGTGGGGGCTGAAAGTTTGAAACACTGCTGCTTTGTTACTGGGGGCCGATATTGCAGCACAGCTGCAAAACCGGCCCCCACTCTTCCAGAATCCCGGGGTAACGCCTGATGCCACTACGGCTAGTCCGGCCTTGCTGTCTTTATCTTTGGTTGACTCACTTAGCTCTTTTCTCCTTCCTAATGTCAGGAGTAATTTGGGGCCTTGCTGCTTTCTTTAGCACTACCTTAATCTTTTTAAATACAAAATTACCAAGATGTCCCAAGGAGGTGTTTTCCATGTTGTAGGTTTTTCTTCCACACTGTGATGCTCCAAAGAGACATTTGGCACCGTTCACATATACTGACAGACATTGGAATTGTGTGTCAGGGTAGCACCAAATTTGCATCAATGTTGACTAAATTATGCAGCAAGAAAAGACAAATTATGTAACGTAATGCAGCTTTCGACTTTCTACTCTCAACTGCACATCAACGTGTCGCTTCCTTGTTTTAATCTGCAGATTCTATGTGAGTACCAGAGGCGGTGAGTATTATGCTCATCTTTCTCCACCTTTATTATCACAGCAGCGAAGAATAGAATTTAAACTTTCCGTTAAAACAGCTAGGAAATTTTATATTATGCCCGCAGATGATGAGTTATTTGGCAGATGCAGCAAATTCATAATTATTCAGAAAATGAAACTACTGCAGAATCACATAATTCCAGTTGCCCTGTGTTAGACTTGGCACCATTGGCGTGGGTCTCCCTTCCACTTTTTGCTGTGGCCTCATCTGTTTTTGCTGGTCTAGATGATTTGGGCACCTTGCCACTGCTGTTCAGTGCCAAAGTGCAAGTGCTCCCTTTTGTAAGTTGATGTAATGGATTAGTGATTCGATGATTGGCTGATTTGATTTACTTGCCAGACCCTAGTCCAGTGCACTATGTGTGCCCAGGGCCTGTAAATCAAATGCTGCTGGTGGGCTTGCAGCACTGATTGTGCCACCCACAGCAGCAGCTTGTAAAATGTGGCTCAGGCCTGCCATTGCAGAGCCTGTGTGCAGTCTGGGACTGCCATGTCGACTTGGCAAGTGCACACACTTGCCAGTCCCTAAACCTTCCCTTTTCTACATGTTAGTCACCCCTAAGGTAGGCCCAAGGTACCCCTGTGGGCAGGGTGCATTGTATGTAAAGGTAGGACATGCCCTGATGTGTGTGGCATGTCCTGATAGTGAAATACTGCCAATTATGTTTTTCACTATTGCAAGGCTATCTGTTCCCATAGGCCAGAATGGGCAGTTAGTTTATAAAATCTCATAAACATAACTGGCCCTAGGAACAAGATAGGAAAATAAAGTTTAGTATGCCTGAACTCAGAATGTTAAAGTGCATCTTTTAGTGTGGGTGATTTTTACATTCTGTGTTTGAAAATACCACTTTTAGAAAGTGGGTATTTTCTTGCCTAACCATCCAGTCTGCTAGGTTTGTGTATTGCATGTCTCGCTTGTGAGTGACAGGAGCTGGGAGAAGGCAGCGGCTCCGGCAGTCTGATGAGTCAGGGCTGGGCTGAATGGGACCTGGGTTGAATTTAGAGTAGGGGGAGGAGATTACCTTTAACCTGCCTGGGCCAGGGCTGCTTTCAACAATGCTGTCTCCACCTCCTGCCAGGAAGCTGCACCAGTGAGGACAGAACTGGTTTTGGCTGGGTACAGACACTCTCTGCCTTCAGAGAACAAAGAATTTGTGTGTATAAAAAGGGGGACCCAGACCCCAGAACTTTAGATCACTTCTGGGAATCAAGAGAAACCTTTGCCAAGGAGAAGAGCCGGATAAGCTGAAGGAGGAATACTGCCCCAGTGCTGTTTGCTGTCTGGGGTTAGCCTGCAGTGGCTGCTTGCTGCCAAGGAAAGGAGAAAAAGGACTTTGCTGTTTGCTTTGTCACCTGCTTGAAGAAAAGATCTCCAAGGGCTTGAAACTGAGCTTGCCTCGTGTTCTGAAGTCTCAGGGACACAAAGACTTCACCACCAGCTCCCCTGAATTTCCTTGCTGGGAATTCTAACCTGCAAAGAGGTGCCTGCTGCTGTTTAGGACCTCTAGAGACTGTTTGTCGCTGGGATCTGGAAGATCGATGCAACGAGAAGAAGCGTGTCGCATCCGCACCGATTCCCGACGCATCGCCGAACCGCGGAGAAGAAGCGTGCCGCATCCGAACCTGGTCCCGACGCCTCGCCGAGCAACCAGGAAGAAGCGCAGCGCATCCACCCCGGGTCCCGACGCATCGCCGAGAAGACCGTCGCAGCAACTGCCGTGCGGCTGCAACAGATCACGCATCGTACCGGACCGTCGCATCGCAAGCCGCCATTTTGTCGCATCGCACCAAATCGTCACCATGCATCGAGGCTCCTTCTTGTCGCATCATCACCGGAACGCAGTAAGAAACAGACGCATCCCCTCCTCTCCGGTAAGGAACCGACGCATCACCTCCCCTGCGCTGCAGTAAGGAACCGACGCATCACCTCCCCCGAAGCAAGGAACTGACACATCACCTTCCCTGCGACCCTTTTGTTTGTTTTGCATGACGCATGTAAGGTACTTTGTTGGAAAAGTGTCGCATTTACAACTTGCATTGAACTGAACTATTTCTACCATCTGAAAGTCATATTTTTATTACTTTATTGTGTATTTTTTGCTGTTTGGTCTTGTGTTACTTTAGATAAAGATTACTTATTTTTCTAAACTGGTGTTGTGTCCATTTGTAGTGTTGACACTGTGTTACTGTATGTGTTCATAAATGCTTTACACACTGCCTCTGAGATAAGCCTGTCTGCTTGTGCCAAGCTACCAAGGGGGTGAGCAGGGGTTATTTTAGGAGTGTATCCCCCTTACCCTGACTAGAAGCAAGGGCCCCTATTTGGACAAAGGTACCTACCTCTGCCAACTAGAGACCCCCATTTCTAACACCCTGCATATAATATTCTTTGCAGGTGGTTTTATGACTACTGGGAGTACACACCCTTCCATTAGGCAATCTAGAAGGGTTAACAACAGATCTTCTCAGTGTCTAGTCCTTGACAGTTAGGGATTATAAACCGCTTTGAAGACATTGTTCTGGCAGGAGGGTGGCAAACCTCCTTGTCCTCAAATAATGTGTTTTTTAGACCCATATATACTGCTAAAGCAGCTTCATTGACTTGACTGGACTGTCAAGAGTTAAGAAAAATTAAACTATGTAAAACAGTGTTCAACATCAGTTACAATATTACAGTTATAACAATTTAAAGCAAGCATTGCAAAGCCAATAGGTATAGTGTTGAACACCAGTCTTTTGGTAATTCTTGTTTTGGTTTGTTATGGCTTTTGTAAAACTTTATTGTTCTGCAAGCTGCTGGGTCTTCTTCGATCGAAAAGAAAAAAAGACATTGGCAAGAGCAAACATTTTTTTTGTGGTCCCAAAAAAACACACATTACCATAAAACTCCCTGGCACTGAAGGGAACTACTTTGTGTGTGGAAGTGCCCCTTGTGAAAGGGTGGTATGACGTAGCTCATAGTGAAATCAGTCAATGGCTGAAGTGGACTGACGTATTGCTCCCTGATGCATGCCGGAATGAGTGGAAGAAAAATATGAATGACACAACCACAGCCTAGTGGATGAGGTCTGGTAGAAAAAGCCAAATACGCAGTTATGTTATGCACACAATTTTAGTAAAATAAAAAGGTCTTTGCTAACATACACCTAAAAAAAAGTCAATTTGCCTGGCATTGGCTGCTAGCCTCTTGCCTTAAAAAAAGTAAGAAAGTAAGAAAGCAAGAAAGGAAGAAGGCAAGAAAGAAAGAAGGAAAGAAAGAAAGAAGGGAGGCAAGTGGCAAAGGAGAAAAGTAGGAAAGAAAGAAATGAGAAAGAAGAAAAAGGAAAGAAAGAAAAAAGAAAAAGAATGAGAGAAAGAAGGAAAGTGGAAGAAGGAGAAAGAAAGGAGGAAAGAAGGAAGGCAAGAAAGAAGGATGAAAAGAAAGAACACAAAAGAGAACAAAGGGAAAAGAAGGCAAGAAAGAATGAAGAATGAAAGGGAGAAGGAAGGAAAAATAAAGAAAAAGAAGGAAGGAAAACAGAATAAAGAAAAAAGAAGGAAACAGAAGAAAGAAAGCAAAAAATGCTAGAAAAAGAAAAAAATGAGGAACTAAGGAAAAAACAAGTAAGTAAAGAAGGAATGAAAAAAGAAAATTTGCAGGAAAAGAAGAAAGAGAAGGCAAGAAAGGGGCAGGAAAGAAGGCAACGAAAGAAGGCAAGGAAAGCAAAAAAGTGGGAAAAACAAGGAAAAAAGAAAAAGAAGGTAAGTAAGAAAAAAAAGAAAGCAATGAGGAAAGAAGGAAAGAAAGCAATAAGGAAAGAAAGATATACAGGATTGCAAAGATAGAGCACTCTCATGAGCTTACATTCAGCATTTGTATGAGCTTCTGTTTTATTACTATTGTCTTTCAAAAGGCTCTGTTCACCAGACGTTTTACAGACTAGTAAAATGATAGCAGTCATATAAAGAAAGGGCATTACAAAAGGAGTTTAGAACAGCATTGGCAGGAAACAGGGACTTATAAAGCTGGAATGTGGCCTGTACATCAAAAGCACTCTGTTATCACATCAGACTTAAACACAAAGGCAACACTAAAGTACTTTTAAAGTAAAAACTAAAACACATGCACTGAAAGGTACTACCTTGTGTACAGATGTGCTCATTGTGAGAGAGCAAAATGCAGTCACTAAACATGAAGTTAACCAGTGGCTTAAGTAGGCTGACCGACTGCCCCATGCTGTGTGCTGCAGTGGGTGGAAGTAAAATGTGAATGACACAACAACAGACCAATGGATGAACAGAGGTGGGCCAACGCCCTTTAAGTAATTATATTATACATATAATTTTATTAAAATGAAAAGGTCCTGGCTAACCTCAGACCTAAAAAAGTAATCAAATGACTGAAAAAACTAGCGTAACCGCCCTCATAGTGAAAATTACATGCAAAATATATTAATAATATTTTTCTTCTCCTACTCTCAATAGCTAATATGTCTGGATTTAATTTACTAAGGAATGTAGTGTACGCACATAAAAGCCAGCCAAATTTAAGTATTGAAAGGCTGTCTATTTTGAAGGCTCCCTTCGGATGGCAATAGAACCTTTATTATAGTTTTTGGTTTCTACAAGTTAAAAAGAAAGAAAGTACTATAATGAAGGTACATTTGCCAGCCCATCTTCATTTGACATAGAAATGCTGAGGACATATTTTCTATTCCGGCAATCCTGAGCAGGCGCCCCCCACGCCGAGGGGAGGGGCGCCCTTAGTAGCGCCACGGGGCTGAGCCTCCTCCGGGGCCCTGAAAAGGGGGGGCTGGTTATGGAAGGGCTGGCTGAGCTGATGTCATCGGGAGGCGGCGCAGAGAAACGAAACGTAGCAGGTATTTAAGGCTGTGCCCGGGGGGTTTCGTTCTCTTTGTCCCCTCGGACCACAGCAGGGCTACAGGAGCGTCGTCGATGTGGAGAGAAGTGTCCTGTCGGCGGCTGGCGTTGTGTGGCAAGCTGGGTTGGAGGGGGCCGTGGCGTAGTGTGTCGCCCTCTTAAAGGGCGTTTTTATTAATGGTTTTTTACCGGTTTATTAAACAATATGGGCGCTGCTCTAGGAGGGTGCCGCGCCCGTATGTAGCTCTTTACTATATTGTCCGCATAATGGGCGTTTTAATAATAGATTGGAGGAAGCGGAGAGCAGGTTATGGTGGCCTGGGACCGCACGGAGTTCGTTGTGCTGGGACTACAGTTATGCCTTAAATGTGCAAAAATATAATACCTGTTAAGGGGCCTCTCGGGGGGAAGGTAAATGAGGCCGTTATCTTAGTCCGGGCGCGGCGATAACTGCAGTGTCTTTGTTGCTGTCCTGATGGGTAGAGAGCGTGCCCGTGTGTAGGGGGCGTGGCTTCGTGGTCTGGGTTTCGAATTCGGCCCGGGGTCGCGCTTCACCATGCGCGCGGAATTAAAGATGCGCCGTTTGATGCAACAGTTTTAATTACTGTTTGTTGCGTGGCGCTTTGGTGGTGTTGTGCGTTGGGCGGCCCGGGCCAGGGTGCGCGCTTCAGTGTTCGCGCGGCAATCAGACGCGCTGTTAAAAAATAAAAATAAATAAACAAAACGGCAATAAGAGTCTCTGACAGTCGAAATGTGGAAGTTTCTCGGTGTGTCGATTCCTTGCGGAATGGATAATTTATGAATACATAAAGACAAAGCTCCGTTGTAAAGCTTCTCCATCTATCACTGCACATCGCTGCAGAGAGTTAGCATTGTAATCCATGGTTAATAGAATTCAGCGTCTAGGAAGGCGTTAAGCATTGTGAAAGTGTCACTATTGTATACCTTGTGTGCCATAAAATATTTTGGACATTATTAAACACAGCTGAAAAGGTTCAGTCATAATTTATTTTGCATTAATACATCGGGCTATTTCTGGATACACGGGTAACAGTTTTTCTGAAACAGGCCTGGTTTTCACTTCAAATTCCTGGTGGGGCACTTACATTCAAAGGCTGGAAGGCCGGACAGATTAAATTTATGGCCGCTGTCAGCAACGCAGGATAGAGCGGGCCCATACATGAGAGAGAATTCTTTCTACTATTAGAGTTCTTGCCCACAAAAGGAAAACGGATCACCTCTCCCTCGTGCCATATGTAGGTGCATTGCAAATAAGCTTTACTAGAGCCATAGCATTGACGAATGGCAGTCGGAAGGCACTGAATACTGTACTTCCCTTGATCAGACCGCTTCATGGCTATTTCCCGAATGAAATGGTTTGGTGCTGTTACGTGGAAGCATTTTCGGATTGCAGTGATCTAGGGGTAGTGAGCCATGCGACGGTGTGGGGAGACAATGCATGAGCTTGTGTGAAAAAAAAAAAATTACAGTAGTGGGGCGATGTGGTGACGATGCGTGCCGTTATTTTTCGGTACATTCCTGATTTGGGTTGTTTTTCAGTTTTACTCAACAGGTATTAAGGTTGTCATAGCTTAAAATATTTGCAACAAACATATAGTTCTTTTTGGCTACAAGTTAATGCTTTGGGAATTTTACATAATGTGGAAAGTGTGCACGTTTTAGTTAATTATGTTCATTAATGGCTGGTTCCGTCGTCTGGCCGGGCCGGGTGTATTAGTGGATTAATGCATCCATGGTGGGGCCTCTTGGTCACAGGTTCAATTCCCGGCGGGTTCACTTAGCCTTTCATCTTGGCGCAGGTAGGCAAATAATCACAATTCAGTTGGAAAATAAGCATCTGTTATTCAGCACCTAGATGCCCCTTTTGGGTGAGGAAATGCACGGTGCAAGTGCAAGTCATGCTTTGTGGCAATAATATGGATGGGCAGCTGCGACCTGGTAGTGACCCTTGGCCAGTTGGGATGGTGGTTTCAACTGTTGCAGCCCTAAGGCACAACATTTCCTTGTTGATATGTTCAGGGGTTCTCATCCACGGGTTGACCGTGGGGTGTAAATCATTTGTTGCAAGTTAAAACAATGATTTCCTATCATCACAAGCAGCTATTATATTGGTAGGCAATTTGCATATTATACAGTGCAGGTTTTAGGCTTTTGGGGTATAATGTGGGGATCTTCACCCTTCACTAATGCTCCCCTTTGCTCTATTAGATGTCATTTGCCTTCACATTAGTGACAGTCTGAGGTAGTATGGCAATCTATATAAGGGAACTAAAACGGCTAGGGGGTACAGTTGGTTTGGCCTGTTCACGTAGCATTTGTCATCTATCTGTCCGTCCGGAATACAAAGATAGAATTCATGCCTAGCTTTAATTACAGTTACCTATGGTGCGGAGTTAACAAATGGTTGTTGGCACATGGGGATCCCTGTTTTGCGGTGCGGTATGAGGAAGTGGGGTACTTAGCTCTCTGTTGCACTTACCATACGCGGGCTTTGGGAGTTTGGACATTAAAACGTGGACAATACAGTTGCTGATGCCCTCTCTCATTAAACTAACAATATACACAGCACTATAGCCACAAGCTGGCGGTTTGAACCACAACTGTAACACGGTATCACAACCATCACAAGCCACACCCATAGCGGCGATAGTGGGGTTTGCACGGGGCACTGCCAGCATCACTTAGGTGGCAAGGGGACAACGTGAGGGGTTGCTCATCACTTGATTTTCTCCCCAGGGTGTACGGTCCAATTCCCGTGCAGTACATACTCTCCGGTAGGTAGCAAAGAGGTTAACTGCATTTTATAGCTCATCCCAATTACGTGTAAAGATTTATTGTTGACATAATCTGTAGGCCCTGTGGGGAATTGCTAAGAATTCATTCAATTGTAGGATAGCTTTATGCATTGCCAAAGATTTATTTGCAGAATTTCTCTTTCCTTTTCAGGTGTCAGCAGTCTGGTGTGAGGCTGATGGTGTACTCCACCCTTAACAAGGAGTGGGCATTGGGAAAGAAATGCATTTTAAAAGCTCATCCCGATACCAGGTAGCGATTTCTTTATAACATAATCCACATGCAATGTGGGGATTTGTTTCAGCAGTCCTTAGTAAGGGCTGATGGTGTCAGGCACATCTAACAAGGAGTGGACTTGGGAACGGAAATACATTTCAAATGCTCATCCCAATAATTTGTAGACATGTAGTGGGTGTTGCTTAATTGCCAAGTATTTATATGCAAAGTTTCTCTTTTCCATTCAAAAGCAGCAGTCCTTTGTAAGGTCTGGTGGGGTGCAACAAAATTAGCATGGAGTGGGCTTTCAGAAGGAAATGCATGGGGAAAACACATCCCATTAATGGGGGCGATTTATTGGTGGTATATTCCACAGGCAATGGCAATTACTAAAATCACTCATAATTAGGGTGGCTTTCCTAAGTTGCCAAGTATTTATAGGCAGAGTACGGTTTCTGGTGGGGTGCAACAAAATTAACATGGAGTGGGTTTTCAGAAGGAAATGCATGGGGAAAACACATCCCATTAACGGGGGCGATTTATTGGGGTATAATACACAGGCAATGGTAATTACTAAAATCACTCATAATTAGGGTGGCTTTCCAAAAATTGCCCAGTATTTATAGGCAAAGTAAGGTTTTTCCCTTTCTGTCACATATCAGCTATACTTTGGTGGACGGATTGCTGTGCGACACAATTAACATGTAGTGGACCTTGGGGAGGAAATCCATTTTAAGTACTTATCCCAATAACGGGTACTGATCTATGGGGGCTTTACTTAATTTGTCAAATATTTACTTGCAAGGTTTCTCTTTCCTTTTTAGGTGTCAGCAGTCCTTAGTGAGGTCTCCTGTTGTGTAGCACAATTAACAAGGAATAAGCCTCAGGAATGGAATGCATTTTAAAGCAAGCAAACCCTAATAACGGGTTGCGATTTATTCCTGCACTTATCTTCAGGCACTTGGAATTGCTAACAAATCCATCTACAGTAAGGTAGCTTTATTTAATAGCCAAAAATCTATAGACACAGGTCTCTTTTTCATTTCAATGTCAGCAGTTTAGGGAGAACTGAGTTATTTCAAATGCATTATTGAACACATCATGTGTTTGTGGCACTCTACCACTCCGCAGCACTCAAAGCTGGTGAAGTTTTGAAAGCTTGTCTAACAGCTAAGGATAAACGCTGAGTACACCCCCAAAAGCGCGGCGCTATGCCTAGGCAATATCTTAAGTATCTTGATATGTTCCATGTGCTCAGCGCCCAAAATTTAGTGTGCAGTGTTATTGTATGGTATCATTTAGCCCTCATCAGCGGGGAGATTGGGCTGCTTCCGGCCGAGCTGGTATTTATTTTACCTATATGGGGTATCGTTAACAGGTTGCTTACAGGTGCGAGCTGCCATAGATTTAGGTTGTCTATACATATCTCGCTTCAGTTTCTGTGCAACTGTCTAGCTTTGCTGGTGTTGCTAACGCGCATACACTCAGTCCTAAGTGTTGGTACTAGCTTGCACACGTACAGTATAGGCTGGCGATTTTGGGGATTTTACCTGTGATCAGGTATCCCGGTGGCAGTGCTTCCTTTGTAAAAGAGTGAGGACAGGTGCCCAAAAACATTCTTCTGCTCAGAAGCCCAATATAAAATATAGGTGCCGGTCCCTGTAGATAACTTAGTGGCCGGCATTGCCCAGTGGGCCAATGCGGTATGCAGTGCCCCTCTTCCTGATGATGGAGGAGATGTACGGGTGGTAAAGTTGTCAGATTCATTGTTCGGTAAACTCCCCTTTTCGTACGGGCAGGGATGCCTTGGGTGAAACCTGGGGCAAATGGTTGTTGCAAGGCGGGGCCTGCTGGCACACTCCGCACAGTGAATGTCACAAGAAGTATGTTCTCCCCTGGTGGTGGAGGAAATGGACATGGGTTCATGTTGTCCCGCTTATTTAGGAACGGGCAGTAATGTCCTGATTGGCACCTTGGAACGGCTGTTGCAAAGCGGAGCCTGCTGGCACACTCTGCACAGCGGCTGGCACACTCTGCTCAGCGGAGGTCACGTTAATGGGTGCTGGATGTTCTTGGAATGGGGAGAGTGATAGTTCAGTGGGGGATTCAGCTTCCAACTCAATCAAAATGGATTTAACAGGTTCCTCAATGGGCACAATTGGAACAATTGGCTCCAGCCAGGAATTAGGTGTTGTTCTGTAGGAATAAGGTGCATCTGTAGGCAAAGGGCAGGACTTTTCATACAGGTAATGCTGGGGACTATTGTGGAGCAAAGTCAGCGCCGGGGGGGGGGGGGAGGGCGAGTGCGCCGGGGAGCTTCTCACCCTGTGGCGGAGCGCTGACAGTTAACAACAAAGGGGGATGCACAACAATGGAGGTGCAGCCATTCGATGGACCCGAGGAGGGGGTAGATTCCACGTGTGCACTGGGTAGGCGGGGAGGAGGGACTGACCTGCCGGTAGTCCTGGACTCTACTGCCCTAACCCACAATGTATGGACTGAGTAGAATCTTGGGGAGGCTGCCTGTGTTCAGGTACCCCGGTGGGCCGATGCAGTATGCAGTGCCCTGGATGTCAAGTAATGCAACTGTTGGCTGTAGCGCGTTGGGGCCTGCCGGCACAATGTGCGCAGAGCAAACACAGCAGAGTGGGTGATTGGTGGGCCGAGGTGGCCAAGTTCAAATGTACGGCCAAGTTCTAGTGTATGGCTGAGTTAAAAAGTTAAAGTGTAATGTCGTACCTAATTTCCTTACTGTTGGCTGTAGTGCGTTGGGGCCTGCCGGCACAATGTGCGCAGTAGAGTGGGAGATTGGTGGGCCGAGATGGCCAAGTTCAAATGTACGGCCAGTTTCTAGTGTACGGCCGAGTTAAAAAGTTAAAGTGTAATGTCGTACCTAATTTCCTTACTGCCGTTGACATGTTGATGCAGATAAAAGTGATGCTGTGAATAATTGTTATATACCCAAGAAGGATACTTTTCTCTGGTAATGGTCTGTGGTGAATCACTTGGATTGATGTGAATAAAAGGCTACGCCGTGGACAACATACCCTGATTCTGAGAGTTCTTGGGCGTAGCGATGCGGTAAGGTGATGGAATTTGGGGAGGAGGGAATGTCACGTTGTGCGCTTACTATGAGCAGGTGCCCCCCACGCCTAGGGGAGGGGCGTCCTTAGTAGCGCCACGGGGCTGAGCCTCCTCCAAGGCCCTGAAAAGGGGGGGCTGGTTATGGAAGGGCTGGCTGAGTTGATGTCATCGGGAGGCGGCGCAGAGAAACGAAACGTAGCAGGTATTTAAGGCTGTGCCCGGGGGGTTTCGTTCTCTTTGTCCCCTCGGGCCACAGCAGGGCTACAGGAGCGGAGTCGACCACCCACCCACCCGGCAGAAGAGCAAGGCTTCACGAAGGCGGAGCGCTGACAGTTAACAACAAAGGGGGATGCACAACAATGGAGGTGCAGCCATTCAATGGACCCCAGGAGGGGGTAGATTCCACGTGTGCACTGGGTAGGCGGGGAGGAGGGACTGACCTGCCGGTAGTCCTGGAGTCTACTGCCCTAACCCACAATGTATGGACTGAGTAGAATCTTGGGGAGGCTGCCTGTGTTCAGGTACCCCGGTGGGCCGATGCGGTATGCGGTGCCCTGGATGTCAAGTAATGCAACTGTTGGCTGTAGCGCGTTGGGGCCTGCCGGCACAATGTGCACAGAGCAAACACAGCAGAGTGGGTGATTGGTGGGCCGAGATGGCCAAGTTCAAATGTACGGCCAAGTTCTAGTGTACGGCCGAGTTAAAAAGTTAAAGTGTAATGTCGTACCTAATTTCCTTACTGTTGGCTGTAGCGCGTTGGGGCCTGCCGGCACAATGTGCGCAGTAGAGTGGGAGATTGGTGGGCCGAGACGGCCAAGTTCAAATGTACGGCCAGTTTCTAGTGTACGGCTGAGTTAAAAAGTTAAAGTGTAATGTCGTACCTAATTTCCTTACTGCCGTTGACATGTTCATGCAGATAAAAGTGAAGCTGTGAATAATTGTTATATCCCCAAGAAGGATACTTTTCTCTGGTAATGGTCTGTGGTGAATCACTTGGATTGATGTGAATAAAAGGCTACGCCGTGGACAACATACCCTGATTCTGAGAGTTCTTGGGCGTAGCGGGGCGGTAAGGTGATGGAATTTGGGGAGGAGGGAATGTCACGTTGTGCGCTTACTATTGCTGTAATTATTAGGAATAAAGGGCATGCTCCGCTGACAAGGACGCACAATAGAGCATTTGCCGCTATTCGGTGCCTTCACTTGCTTTCTACTGTCAGGTTAACAGTTATCTACTTTAGCAGGTAGATTAGTAGAGGCCGACCCCGAAGAGGTCCTCCCAGGATGGTGCCATAATGACTTCAGTGGACCTTAACATTATGGTTTTGGCCACTGCAGCATGCCCAGCAACAAGGGGGGAGTTGTCCCCATTTCCCCCAGGCCAAGAGTGCGCTCCAAAGTTGGCACAAAAGAATCGGGCCAATGAGGGCCCAAATAATTGTTTGAATCACCAATGGGGGGGACGCCACTACCTGCCAGAGGTGAATGGGGGTTATAAACACTGCACTGCCCCTGCACAGGATACTTTCTGGAAACAGGGGCAGCGCGCAACTTTACATTCAAGACCACCCACATCAGAGCATTGTCGCAGTGCTGGACGGCAGATGAGGTGGAACAAAGGGTACATTTGTTGGTAAAGGAGGCACACCTGCAAGGCGGTGTGCAGGAGGAAGGCCACTGAACTGGGGATGCATTATGGCACGGTGAGTAGGCCGAAGGATGGAGTAAGCGGAGCACAGCGCTCGCAGTCCAGATCCTCTGGACGGCAGGGCACAAAATGGTCAGACAAGTTAGCGAGTTGGGGCCTAACAGCAGTAAGAGGCTACCCTCCCCATTCAGTTGGAAAAAAACACAAGAAGCTTTGTGAACCCATAAACAGCATATATGATTGCCTCAACAATCTAAAGGGTGTCATAAATGGTGAATAGACATAATATCGAATCCTAAATATCGAATTGCAGTAATATCGAAGTTGTAATATCGAATGTCTCATAATATCGTATTAATGAATATCGTAGTCAAAAATATCGTTTTGTTTTTATTTAAAAAATATCGAAGTATAAAATATCGAACTAGTAATATCGTCAATAGATAATATCGAATAGTTAGTGTTGTAAAAAATATCGACAAAAAAATATAGAAAGGGTAAAATATCATTTTTTTTGTTAATATTTAAATATTCTGTATTGTTATTAATTTTGTATTATTTTAATTGTTTGAATATTTGTTTGAAATTGTATAAAATTATTTTTTTGTAACATATGATTTAGGAGCGGGATGTTTGGTTATTAGGGGATAAGGGTGGGGAGTATTTTAAAAATATTAGTGTAAATTTACATATTAATTTAATTTTTTTAAATTAGAAATTAATTTCAAAAACGAAATGTATATTAAAAATATAAAATATATGGGTTTTTTTAGGAGCGGGATGTTGGGTTATTAGGGGATAAGGGTGGGGAATATTTTAAAAATATTAGTTTAAATTTAGATATTAATTTAAATTTTTTAAATTAGAAATTAATTTTAAGAACGAAATTTATATTAAAAATATATGTTTTGTTTTAGGAGCGGGATGTTGGGTTATTAGGGGATAAGGGTGGGTAGTGTTTTAAAAATACTAGGATAAAATTGACATATTAATAAAATTTATTTAAAATTCGAAATTATTTACAAAAATGAAATTTAGAAAAAAAATGTTTTCTTTTAGGAGTGGGATGTTGGGTTAATAGGGGATAAGGGTGGGTAGTGTTTTTAAAATATTAGTGGGATATTGTGTTATTAGGGGAGAAGGTTGGGGAGTGTTTTAAAATTAGTTATATGAATTGATATATTTAAATAAAAAAGTTTAAATAGCAAATTTTTAAAAATAGAAAGTGAAATTATAAAAAGGAAATATATTTTGTTTTTTAGAAGTGTGATGTTGTGTTATTAGGGGATAAGGGTGGGGAGTGTTATTTAAATATTATTCTAAAATTAATTATTAAATTAAAAATTAAACATTTGGAATTAATTTGAAGAAATAAAGTTAATTAAAAATAGAAATTATAGGTTTTTTTTAGTACTGGGATGTTGGGTTATTAGGGGAAAATGGTGAGGTTGTTCAAATAGTAAAATATATATATTTAGGGGTCGATTCCGATCCCGGTCGGAGGCGCACCTAATACCATTCGGCCGGGAAAAAAGCCAGGCGAATGCCTGTTTCCCGACCGAATCGCACATACGTCCGAACGAGCAAGTACGATGCGCACAACTGCCCAAATCCCGACCCAGTTGTACTCACCCAATACAGGTCCTGTTCTCCGACCGAGGCGGATCCGGAAACGCAGAATCGAGTCGCACGGAAGCAAAAATGCTGCCCCGTCTGGCCGGACAAGTACGATGCGCCCTCCGTACGCGCCGAACCCGTCGCTACGCACGGCACGTCAACGCATCCGGGAGAGGCGCACATAAGCTCCGATTCGCGCCACAAGACGATCCATGGCTACGAGACGAACACGCCAGCGACGAGGACGAGGCGAAGCAAAGAGAAAGACGAACGAGACGAACCAACCATGAATCCCATCGAGCCGATCCTACCAATATTCTACATCTATTACCGGAACTGGCACGGACGCGTACGACGCAGAAGGTAAGTCAGACACCCACCACACAAACAAACCACACGTACCCGACATATCACACACACAGGGATGCAGAAATTACTTGCAACAGCAGCACCATAGGGGCGGGATGGCTATCACCAATGCCACATATACACATAGGGGCCTGGATGCCAACCACTAACACCACCCCTACCCAGGGGGTGTTAGATGCCTGTCACTACTACCACCCCTACCCATGGGGGGCTGGATGCCTACCACCACTACCACCCCTACCCAGGGGTGCCAGATGCCTACCACTACCACCACCCCTACCCAGGGGGTGCTAGATGCCTACCACTACTACCACCCTTACCCATGGGGGCAGGATGCCTGTCACTACTACCACCTCTACCCATGGGGGCTGGATGCCTACCACCACTACCACCCCTACCCAGGGGTGCCAGATGCCTACCACTACCACCACCCCTACCCAGGGGTGCCAGATGCCTGTCACTACTACCACCTCTACCCAAGGGGTGCTGGATGCCTGTCACTACTACCACCCCTACCCATAGGGGGCAGGATGCCTGTCACTACTACCACCTCTACCCATGGGGGCTGGATGCCTACCACCACTACCACCCCTACCCAGGGGGTGCCAGATGCCTACCACTACCACCACCCCTACCCAGAGGGTGCCAGATGCCTGTCACTACTACCACCTCTACCCAGGGGTGCTGGATGCCTGTCACTACTACCACCCCTACCCATGGGGGGCAGGATGCCTGTCACTACTACCACCTCTACCCATGGGGGGCTGGATGCCTACCACCACTACCACCCCTACCCAGGGGGTGCCAGATGCCTACCACTACCACCACCCCTACTCAGGGGGTGCCAGATGCCTACCACTACCACCACCCCTACCCAGGGGGAGCTAGATGCCTACCCCTACCACCACCCCTACCCAGGGGGTGCTAGATGCCTGTCACTACTACCACCCCTACCCATGGGGGGGAGGATGCCTGTCACTACTACCACCTCTACCCAGGGGGTGCTGGATGCCTGTCACTACTACCACCCCTACCCATGGGGGGCTGGATGCCTACCACCACTACCACCCCTACCCAGGGGGTGCCAGATGCCTACCACTACCACCACCCCTACCCAGGGGGTGCCAGATGCCTGTCACTACTACCACCTCTACCCAGGGGGTGCTGGATGCCTGTCACTACTACCACCCCTACCCATGGGGGCAGGATGCCTGTCACTACTACCACCTCTACCCATGGGGGGCTGGATGCCTACCACTACCACCACCCCTACTCAGGGGGTGCCAGATGCCTACCACTACCACCACCCCTACCCAGGGGTGCTAGATGCCTACCCCTACCACCACCCATACCCAGGGGTGCTAGATGCCTGTCACTACTACCACCCCTACCAATGGGGGGCAGGATGCCTGTCACTACCACCACCCCTACCCAGGGGGTGCCAGATGCCTACCACTACCACCACCCCTATCCAGGGGGTGCCAGATGCCTACCACTACCACCACCCATACCCAGGGGGTGCCAGATGCCTACCCCTACCACCACCCCTACCCAGGGGGTGCTAGATGCCTGTCACTACTACCACCCCTACCCATGAGGGGCAGGATGCCTGTCACTACCACCACCCCTACCCAGGGGGTGCCAGATGCCTACCACTACCACCACCCCTACACAGGGGGTGCCAGTTGCCTGCCACTACCACCACCCCTACCCAGGGGGTGCCAGATGCCTACCACTACCACCACCCCTACCCAGGGGGTGCCAGATGCCTGTCACTACTACCACCCCTACCCATGGGGGGCAGGATGCCTGTCACTACTACCACCTCTACCCATGGGGGGCTGGATGCCTACCACCACTACCACCCCTACCCAGGGGGTGCCAGATGCCTACCACTACCACCACCCCTACTCAGGGGGTGCCAGATGCCTACCACTACCACCACCCCTACCCAGGGGGTGCTAGATGCCTACCCCTACCACCACCCCTACCCAGGGGGTGCTAGATGCCTGTCACTACTACCACCCCTACCCATGGGGGAGGATGCCTGTCACTACTACCACCTCTACCCAGGGGGTGCTGGATGCCTGTCACTACTACCACCCCTACCCATGGGGGGCAGGATGCCTGTCACTACTACCACCTCTACCCATGGGGGCTGGATGCCTACCACCACTACCACCCCTACCCAGGGGGTGCCAGATGCCTACCACTACCACCACCCCTACCCAGGGGTGCCAGATGCCTGTCACTACTACCACCTCTACCCAGGGGGTGCTGGATGCCTGTCACTACTACCACCCCTACCCATGGGGGCAGGATGCCTGTCACTACTACCACCTCTACCCATGGGGGCTGGATGCCTACCACCACTACCACCCCTACCCAGGGGGTGCCAGATGCCTACCACTACCACCACCCCTACTCAGGGGGTGCCAGATGCCTACCACTACCACCACCCCTACCCAGGGGGTGCTAGATGCCTACCCCTACCACCACCCATACCCAGGGGGTGCTAGATGCCTGTCACTACTACCACCCCTACCAATGGGGGCAGGATGCCCTGTCACTACCACCACCCCTACCCAGGGGTGCCAGATGCCTACCACTACCACCACCCCTACCCAGGGGGTGCCAGATGCCTACCACTACCACCACCCATACCCAGGGGTGCCAGATGCCTACCCCTACCACCACCCCTACCCAGGGGTGCTAGATGCCTGTCACTACTACCACCCCTACCCATGAGGGGCAGGATGCCTGTCACTACCACCACCCCTACCCAGGGGGTGCCAGATGCCTACCCCTACCACCACCCCTACACAGGGGGTGCCAGATGCCTACCACTACCACCACCCCTACCCAGGGGGTGCCAGATGCCTACCACTACCACCACCCCTACCCAGGGGGTGCCAGATGCCTACCACTACTACCACCCCTACCCATGGGGGGCAGGATGCCTGTCACTACTACCACCTCTACCCATGGGGGGCTGGATGCCAACCACCACTACCACCCCTACCCAGGGGGTACCAGATGCCTACCACTACCACCACCCCTACCCAGAGGGTGCCAGATGCCTGTCACTACTACCACCTCTACCCAGGGGGTTTTGGATGCCTGTCACTACTACCACCCCTACCCATGGGGGGCAGGATGCCTATCACTACCACCACCCCTACCCAGGGGGTGCCAGATGCCTACCACTACCACCACCCCTACCCAGGGGGTGCCAGATGCCTACCACTACCACCACCCCTACCCAGGGGGTGCCAGATGCCTGTCACTACTACCACCCCTACCCAGGGGGTGCTGGATGCCTGTCACTACTACCACCTCTACCCATGGGGGGCTGGATGCCTACCACCAACAACACCCCCACTCATAGGATGGGTAATGCATGACACAACAAGCACACACCAACATAAGGAATGCAACAAAAAGACATCCCCCCCAACACCATGACAAGCGTGTGTAGACTGTGTCAAATGCCTACAACACTGAACATGACTTTGAACATACAATGTGACCCCCTATCACATGTGTCACACATAAATGTGTGTGGCCCCCACAATGCAAGCGGACCATGACCACTGTGGCAATGGGGTCCAACCCCCATCATCACAGTGACCAAAATGTAAGTGTGGGGCCCATAGCTGAAGCACATCTTGAACATTGTGGCAATGGGGTCTAAACCCCCATCATCACAGTGACCAAAAGGTAAGTGTGGGGTCCATAGCTGAAGCACATTTTGAACATTGTGGCAATGGGGTCCAACCCCCATCATCACAGTGACCAAAAGGTAAGTGTGGGGTCCATAGCTGAAGCACATTTTGAACATTGTGGCAATGGGGTCTAAACCCCCATCATCACAGTGACCAAAATGTAAGTGTGGGGCCCATAGCTGAAGCACATTTTGAACATTGTGGCAATGGGGTCTAAACCCCCATCATCATAGTGACCAAAATGTAAGTGTGGGGCTCATAGCTGAAGCACAGTTTGAACATTGTGGCAATGGGGTCCAACCCCCATCATCACAGTGACCAAAAGGTAAGTGTGGGGTCCATAGCTGAAGCACATTTTGAACATTGTGGCAATGGGGTTTAAACCCCCATCATCACAGTGACCAAAATGTAAGTGTGGGGCCCATAGCTGAAGCACATCTTGAACATTGTGGCAATGGGGTCTAAACCCCCATCATCACAGTGACCAAAAGGTAAGTGTGGTGTCCATAGCTGAAACACATTTTGAACATTGTGGCAATGGGGTCTAAACCCCCATCATCACAGTGACCAAAATGTAAGTGTTGACATTGAAAAAGCTGCAACTGCCAAACTGCATGGATGATTCCTGGTCACAGAACAACAAACACATCAGTGGCAAAGTAGTGCTTGTGTCCAATAGCAACATAGATTGGGGGAGGCAAACAGTGCAGTGCAATTAAGACATACCTTTGGCCATGTGCAGACAAACATCACCCATGGGGGCTGACACTGTCAACATCCATCAATGACACAATGACAGAAGTGACCATCATAATGCAGACCCACATATTGGCACCAATGGCCACACAAATGGAGATACCCTGTGGAGAGTGTAGATGTGAGGTGAACAAATAACATACCATGGCAGCAATGGGAAACACAAACAATGATCATTGTGCTGACTGATGACCTATGAGTCCCAGGGACAGCAGGTGAAACCCACCAAACAACATACAGCCAATGGCACACTAAAGATATGCCAATGCAGTGGTGCAGATGCACAAACACAAACAGGCAGACCCACACTGCACATCAAACACAACAGGTGAGGGGGGGTGCCAGTGTCCCCAGGCAACCACACAACACATGATGAGGCCTGAATATCAATTACACAGATGCACATACAGTGCCACACAAAAGTAACTAATGGATCCCAAATCCCCTATGTGGGCCATCAGGCATTGTTAGATGAGAGGGAGCACAAATTACACATGTCACACAAGCTTGTAGGAACAGCAACTAACACAGCAAGAGACAGACCCACCACAGCACTACCCCCAAGGACCCCATATTGTGCTGACACTAGCCTGCATGATAATCCCACTGTGATGACAATGTTAGATGTCGTTCACACTGTGAACCCCAGCCATGTGTCCTGAGCAACTAACTACCATCACACCTACACAAGCTCCAATCACTCAGCACGACCTGCCAGCCAAGGCCAATATGGAGGTTGGGGTCTGGCCGTGCAACAACTCACTTTTGCACACACTCAACACCACACACCCTGATCTCCACCAATGTGCAGCAGTGAAGCTCACATGGACTGGTGACATTGCACATGCACCCATGACAATACCAGGGGTGGTGGTGGGAACTAAGGTGCAGAAACCCATCACACATGGCCAGTCAACAAGACTCGTCAATGTCTGACACACAGCACAGTATGCCGTACATGGGCATGATGTGAAATCCACCACAATCAATGGGATCCTGGCCATAGTCACACACCAATGAAGAAGCCAAGGTGACACACGAAGAACACACGTACACAACTACCAACATTGCAGCTCTGACCCTGAGCAGTGGCAGCAGTCACACACACAACGTGTCACAATCACTGAAAGCTAACACAAACTGTAAATCACATGACTCGTGTAAACAACAAGTGCCAAGGGGAATCCTGAATGTGTCCCATCTGCGTTTGCCCACATCCCCAGCACTGACAACAAAGACAACCTGGGATGACAACCTCATGAACATTAGTTTGCCATGCACCCACATCACAGAGAAACCAGGTCCAAGATGCTGGATGAACACAGAACAACTCAGCAAGCATCACAAACAGGAACATCCCTAGGGACACAGCCTGTGTAGGAAAAGGGAAGGGAACACGCACAGACATGCTTACACAACACAGGCCCACGCAATGTCAACAGATTACACACTGCCATGAGGGCACTCCACTCCTGTGGAAGGTCCGCTGTGCCAAACCTTGTCTGTGCACGACCCAAACATGTCAGCAGAACACTCCGTCAGTGAGTCAACAACCACAACACACAGAAGGCTCTGCTCACATCAGCCTGGGTACGGGAGTGTCACGTCAGTCATCTGCACACACACCAAACACGTGTCAAGCAAGTTGCACTGTATACACAGATGAGTCCTTCGACATTGATGTGCAAAACTGCATGTCCAGTGGAGCTGGGCACACAGTCAGGGAAATCGGAACATTGAACAGTGGTAAGCCCACCAGATGTGCATCAGTGTAAGACAAAGATGTTCATTTACAAATGCAAAAAGGACATCCCTGTGTCAAATGCTGAACATTACACCCTCAGACTGTAGCAAAGGATGCCATAGATCCAGACTACAACAGGACACATATCCCATGGACCACATGGAGTCCATCACTGCAACACTTCTTCGTCCTGATGTGAACACTATTACAACTGCAAATGCAGGATGCTACTCATCCACATCATGTACATCAAAAGAAAACCCAAAAGTAAACAAAAAGGGGCTTTATTCAGCAAATGTCAGGGTAAACACGGAAGTCCAAAAGAAACTAAGGCCAATGGCCAGTCCAAAATCACAGTACCAACGGGGTGAGAAGTGACAACTGGTCACACATTGCTTGCCTGCACTGGTACGGTTGGGGGACATCCCCCTTGGAGGGGCATACAAGGGGCAGGCCAGGCACCGCAGGGACAGGATCAGGGGATGGCAGAGTGAGGCAGTGAAGGGGTGGTGGGTGCAGGAGTGTCACCGGCAACTGCAGTGGAGGTGTCTGACTCAGGGGGGCCGGCACCACTGTGGTACACAAGTCAGTTGGTGTGGGTGCTGCAACCACTGCAGTGGGCTGGACTGATGTAGTGGACTGGGTACCCACTGCAGTGCCCGAGTCAGACGTGGTGGTTGTGGACTCCACTGCAGTGCATGACTCCAAGGGAGTGGAAGGGTGGGCAGATGAGGTGGGCAGGACAGAGGGGGGACCCGGTCCCCACAACAGTGCCACTAACAGGCAGAGCGTCTGGGTTGGGGGTGGAAGAGCAAGTGGCAGGGGGAGGGCCTAAGCAGTCTGGGGATGCGGTATCGGTGTGTGGGGGAACCTGGGGCAGGGTGTGGCGGGGGAACCTGTGCAGTGGTGGCCTGGGGGATGGAGGAGAGAGACTGGGCGCTGGAGCTGCGTGGTGGTGGTGGTGGGGTCTTGCTCTTCCTGCTCCGGGGGACTTCCTAATGGGCTCCTGTGTCTGCCTGCGCCTGGGGGAGGGTGTCCGGGGGCGAGGGGCACTCCTCTCTGTGTGGGTGGACTTCCTCTTCCCCTGGTATGCTGGATCAGCAGGAATGGAGGGGAAGAGGCCGAGGTCACACAGGAAGATCTGCTGTGTAGGTGGGGTAGCAGGCGAGGCAAGGGAAGGGGTCTTGGAGGGAGAGGATTTGGAGGACTGCGGAGTGAATGTGGATGCCTGTGTGTGTGTGTGTTCCCCATCCCCTGTGTCTGTGGTATCAGTCCCCTGAGGATGCTTGTGTGCACGTCTTGCCTTACTCTTGGGTGTGTCTGTGCTGCTCGTGTCTGTGTGTTTGGTTGACTGTGCAGGTGTGCATGTGCTTTGGACAGGTAGGGGGCAGGAAGTGTGGATGGGGCAGAGGTGGGAGGGGTGAGGGACTGTTGGAGGAGGGACACTGCTGCCGTCAGGGAGGAGTCCATGGACCTATTGCTCCTCTGTAGGGCAGACATACCCGTCGAGATGCCCTCCATGAACGACACCAGCTGTGTCAACAGAGTGGTGTGTGCATGGAGGACACTCAGCATTGCTGTCTGCCCTACATGGAGCTGCCGAAGGAGGTACACAGACTCCTCACTCAGGGCAGCAGGGGACACAGGGGCAGGGGCTGCGGTGCCTGGCACGAAGGAGACACGCTCCCGAGCACGGGAGCCTCCACGGACCTCAGGAATGGGAGCCAATGGGAGGGCGGTGGTGGTGGTGGTGGCGGGGCCAGACAGACTAGCTGGCCTTTGGTGGCTGCTGAGACCCGCCTCCACAAGGGAGTCATCCTCCGAGCTGCTGTGGTCCCCAGCTGAGGTGGATGGTGCTGAGGACTCCTCGGTGTGGCTCCCCTCGCCCTCCGTGCCACTGGGTCCCTCTGACCACTCGTCCGATGCTGACCCAGTCTGGCTCCGCTGCTCCTCCTGGTCCGTGGAGCTGTCCCCTCCTGTGGCCGTGGATGTATCTGCAAACAATTAGGGAAACAGACAAACATCAGTCACCTGCACTGACCGCACACACCACAGTAAGTACAGCACATTACAGAGCAAGCCCTGGCATCCTTAGTTGAACATTGCCTAAAGTCCTCACACAGATTCGGGGAAGCCAATTGTCAGTCTGATGGTCAACCATGGGACTCACACCCCTCCTGCCCTTGCACCCATCTGTCTGGTGCCTGTCTGATGGTAAGACCCCAGTGTGGACACATGCACCACCTACACAGTTGTTGGACATTGCAGGGAACACGGTGAAGTATGTGAACATGCACACATCACATCTCTTGCCACTGAGTCAGTGCAGGTGTCCGGATAAAGGGATGGCCAGAGTCTAATTAGAAATGCATGTGATGCATACCAGCACCAGACACCATGATGCACCCATGTCCGGATAGTCAATGCCACAATGGGGTGCATGTTGCACATGTCACTCCCCTGCAGGATCAGTCCCAGGAAGTTTAATGCCATGACACAGGAATGCGTGCAAAGTCATACATTACTGTCTCAAGTCACATGGCCATGGCAGCCAGCCAACAACAGTCTGCACTGTGTCACAATCCGAGGGCATGGGGAATGCAAGTTATGTGACTGACAAGTGCACATGTCCATCCCCCAAAAACCACATCATCTGTACTACTATTTGTCCACGTCATACCAACTGGACATATGGGGGACATGAAACACAACTCTCTGAACATGAGCACCTCACAGTGTGCTGTGAATGAAAATACAGCTGCCTGAAAGTCACAGTCGCAAACACCTGTGTGCACAGTCAAGTGATCAGACACCTATAAGTCACAGAAGTATCGTCTATCATGGTCACATCTCAGATGGCATGCTGAGCCCTAACCGATAAACATACCAGTAGTCCTGACAACGAAGACACAGCACAATGAGACAGAGGCAGACACCTGAGGGTACATTTCACTGATCACAACATGCCAGATGATACACGGGAGTGGGAGTACAGAGTGTATTGTATGCCCTGGAGTAGGCATGACTGTCCAGCTCCACCTGTAAGAGGGATGAGTCCTGGACAGTAGGCAGGTGGCTAAGCATGTGTGACACACTGGATACACATACTCCTGAGGCCCAAACATTGTTCCCACCAGCAGCATGGGTGTGTGCCAAATTCCCCAGGGACATGTGGTGAGTCAGAGCAGCAAGCGGACCACATATCAAAGTTACACCCAGATCACATGTCAGAACTTAGGCATTGTGTAAGCAATTGACCCACCCATGAATCGCACAACATAGTCACGGGAACAAATGCTGTCCCCCACCTTGAGCAAAGCAAAATGCAATGACACAGTCCCCAAATGACACAATTTCCTGACTATAAGGGCCACACATATGCGTATCAGAGGAGAAGTGGGCATGTCACAAATGAGGGACATGGGTCCTGGACCACATGACTGATGTACTGTGGAAGTTTAACCAGGCCAGAGGAGGGCACATAGCATGTCAGACAAAGTGCACAGTGCAGTCATGGACTCACCCCTCCTTGCTGCTGTCTGTCCTTCAGCTGCCCATCCAGGTCAGGGAAGACCACCGCCAGGATCCGGAGCATGTGGGGGGTCAGGGTCCGGTGTCCGCCCCTCCTGCGAGGAGGCGACAGCTTCAGCTGGACCCTTGCGATCCTCCGGGTCCAGCCACGAAGGTCCTGCCACCTCTTTTGGCAGTTGCGGATCCTGCGCCTGTAGACCCCCACGGATCTTACTTTCCGGGCGATGGTCAGCCAGATGTCCTGCTTCTGGTGGGCATCAACCTGTGAGGATGACAAAGTGAAAAGGCCATTACTACACATGCAACATATACGTGCATCACACAGTTGGATATACATGTCTCAATCACAGGGGCATATGATGTACACAGGCAGTGCAACAATGGCTATGAACAGTTTGCCAGCAGTCACTACATGGTATCATTGCATGGGAAGTAAACCTAGTTGGAATGCACTGTTAATGCACTGTACCAGTTCAGTGCATGTAACTACACACTTTGGGGTGTGACAACTACTCAGTGGGCATGCTAGCCAGTGGTGTGCACACTGAAAGTCCTGCTAGTCAGACAACATGCACAATTAGTGATGCAGTGGACAGCACACTCACCTGCTCCCCTGGTTTCCCATACAGCTTGCTGTACTGTGGAAGGAGGCTGTCCAGCAGGGCCTGGTTCTCCTCAAGGCTGAAGGCTGGGGCTCTCTCCACAGTACGTGCCATTGCAGGAGCCAGAGGATGCATAAACAGCAGCAGTGTTGGTGGCAGATGTCGTCCTGGAGCATGTAGTGCAGGCAAGTGAGCTCTCAGGGGAACAGCCAGCATTATATGTGTGCTGCAGAGGCAGATACTGTCCCATGTGTCCAAAGTGATAGGTCCAAGTCGTTTGCATCTTCTGAATCTGACCAATCCATGGAATAGCAGCACTAATACATGCCCACAGCATCCTTCAAATCTTCAACTTCATGACACCCATGATTTTGCAACATTGTTGTGGCTGGCCAACTGAATTCACTGCATCAGACTCGTTGGAGCTTCGAAAACGCGTCCGTTGCCATGCCAGGCCCCAGCCAATGTGTGCGCACCGTTCGGTCCATTGCTGTACAACGCGTACCCGGGATACAACGCGTACCCGCTCACATTGAATGCAATGGGCCGGCCGGGCACACCGATCGGTCCATTGCTGTTCAACGCGTACCCGGGATACAACGCGTACCCGCTCACATTGAATGCAATGGGCCGGCCGGGCACACCGATCGGTCCATTGCTGTTCAACGCGTACCCGGGATACAACGCGTACCCGCTCACATTGAATGCAATGGGCCGGCCGGGCACACCGATCGGTCCATTGCTGTTCAACGCGTACCCGCTCACATTGAATGCAATGGGCCGGCCGGGCACACCGATCGGTCCATTGCTGTACAACGCGTCCCTGTACAAGTCACTGGCATATGTCACCATGCCTGTCACAGGTGAACATATGCCAGCCACATATACTTCCCAGGGAGTGAGGGGCACACCTACAACACCATAGCCTGTCCACACTCTATCCTAAGGCATGTAAGGCTGCATTACCTGTTCCGTGTATAGGGGTCAACATGTTGTTTTTTGGGTGGCACTTGGGGACAGCCACTCCCAGGCTGTGCACGTGTTCATGGGGACAGAATCCTTGGTGTGTTGTGCACATGAACACTGTGGTGTGCAACTGTTCATTTCAGGGCATGTGGCATGGTCACATTTCACGGTTGTGTATGTGTATGTCATGTCACATACCCCTGAGTCCCATGTGGGACGGTATGTACGTCCCAGGGTGACCCATTGCCACAATTGTGATGGCCCTCCACAGTCTGTGTGCATGTTGTGTTTACAATGTCTCTGATTCCATGTGCACAATGGGAGACAGTCTCCACATCCACGTTGTTTGTGCATGGACTTTGATGTTGTGCGTGTGTGTGTCACAGACGTCCATGTCTGTCCTGCCGAGGCAACAGGGACCACTACCTGTGGGGGTCATGGTTGTTTAGCTGTGGTGTATTCATGATGCACCATGTCATGCCAGTGTCCATGTGGCAATACAGGGTCCCTGGGAATCTACCTGTCGATGAGCTGTGATGCCTGGGGCACATCTGTCCTCACATGTCACTGTGGTGTGTGTTTGGAACGTGACAGCAGTACATGGGTACTGTGACACAGCCTAATGATATCCCATAGCACAACCTGGGACTTGTTGAGGGAACATGTTGAACTGTGATGTTAGATGTTAGCCATGTAGGTGCCATACATGTCCTTACGGAACGGCACACGCATCATGTACTTGTGTCTCGTAATGATGTATCATGTGATATTGAGTCTGGTCTATGCCACATATGTGGGGTGACTGACAATCTTTCTTTCTTCACCTATGCACTGCAGGGCACCAGCTGTCCATCGGCCATTCCCTGACCTTGCAACAGTGGTTGAACGGGACTGCATCCGACGGTACCGCTTCACCAGGCCACTGATTGAGGAATTGACGGTGCGGTTGGCCCCACATTTGCAACCTGGCCGGACATACCCTACAGCGCTGACCCCCAAGGTGAAGGTGATGGCAGCCCTACACTTCTTTGCCACCGGTACCTTTCAACACACTGTGGCGTCTGCTGGTGGGATGTCACAGACCATGTTCAGCCGTGTGCTCCGCGATGTTTTGGAGGCTATGTTGAGATACCTGAACCAGTACATCTATTTCCCTAGACTTCAACAACTCACTGACGTGAAGAGTGACTTCTATGCCCTGGGGAGGATGCCGCATGTCATTGGCTCCATTGATGGGACACATGTGGCTTTGGTACCACCACAGGCCCAAGAGCAGGCATACAGGAACCGCAAACACTACCATTCGGTCAATGCACTGGTGGTATGTCTTGCAGATATGAGCATCTCACACGTGTGTGCCCGTTTCCCCGGTTCTGCACACGATGCCTACGTGATGAGGAGTAGTCGCATCCCGAGGATGATGTCACAGATGCGGAACCAGCGTGCCTGGCTTGTTGGTGTGTACTGACTTTGTACCATTGTGTGTGTTCTGCAATGTAGTGTTCCACCCTCTTTTCCAACTCAGCTAATGTGCAATTGTCTGTATGTAGGTGACTCCGGATACCCCAACATGCCATGGTTGCTGACGCCCCTCAGGAACCCTGTGACACCAGCCCAGATGCGCTACAATGAGGCACATGGTCGGACCAGGAGAGTGATTGAGCGGACATTTGGTCTCCTGAAGAGCCGCTTCCGCTGCCTAGATAAGACAGGAGGGGCCCTCCCATATGCCCCAGCAAAGGTGTGCAAGATTGTCATCGTCTGCTGCATGCTACACAACCTGGCAGTGCGGAAGGAGTTGCCTCTCATCCTGGATGACGATGACCAACATCCGCCACCTGTGGAGGATCCTGGGCTGGACCACGATGCCAGTGATGATGATGATGATGAGGGTGATGTCCGCACACAGCTCATCACCAACTTCTTCAGCTGAATGTGAGTATCCAGGGATGTTATGTCAATGATGTGAGTTTGCATGATATGTGTTGGTGGTGCTCTGGTGCTGTTTGAGTGTGTCCATGTGCTACTTGACTGGATGCGTGCAGCGATGTGTCCTTACAGGTAGTCTGTACTCCCCAACAGTGTTGGCATGCTAACTTGGTTCTGGGTGGGTTTCTTGTGACATGTATTGGGCATGAGTATTGCAGTTCTGTCCTGTTCTTCAGTGCTTTTGACTGTGTGTCATTTCTGTCCTTCACAGGGTACTTTCAGAGTTGTTTGGTCAACTGTGATCCCCCGACACCGTGAATCAACTTCCAGGGTGGTAGCTGTCGTTTCCCTACAGGTGATGTGCGCCACACCCATGGACTTCCTTTCTTCTACACTTGTTGACTGTGTGCCCACTGCCAGGTGGGATTACCTTGCATCTGTAGTGGTTACAACATGTTGCAAATGTGTAATAAACCTGTGCTTCACTTTGTGATGTGCGTTGTCTGTGGTCACACATCTGACTGACATTTGCTTACTGCACCAGTGGGCTAGTTGACACAGACTGGGAATAGGTGTTGGGTCTGTGCATTGCACCGTATTTCCTGGCAACATCAGTGTAGGCGATGAGTCAGATGGCCCTGGTGTGTATGTGTTGTGTAGCCCTGGTGGTGTGTCTCCCTCATATGTGTCACGTCGCCATGACTCACATGCCGGTGTTGTACTTGCTGTAGCAGTTAGCATGCACAGTGTCATTTCACAGATCATCATCTCCACTTCAGAAACAACGTTGGAATCACAACAGAGGCAAGTATGGTGTATTAGTGAGTTTATTGACATACATGTGTGAGTATAGTGCACAGGATGGTGGGTGCTGTACATTGTGATTGTAATCCAAAGTTCCAAGATGATTTGGAAGTCCTGGTAGCAGAAATGTCCAGAGTAAAGTCCACAGTCATCTGATACATTGGTCCAAATTGAGCTCCCCATGTCATGTGGGAGAGTTGTGTTGCATTCGACAGGGTGAAGAGTTTGGGCACAAAGGTGATTTTCCAGAACAGGTGTTGGCTTCCTGGGGGTTGTGCATGGCCATCAGCCTCTCAGTTGTCCTTCCTCGGACGACCCCTCTTCTTTGTGGGGGGGACCCTCAAGTGCAGGCTGCTGCGGTGCAGGGGACTCTCCGCCAGAGTCATCCTACCTCCCTGTGGCAGTTGCAGTTGTTGCAGCACCAGATGTTGTGGGCACACAGGGAGGTGTTGACATGTTGGTGCAAATCTGGCGGAGGCATTGCAATATGTCCCTATGCACCGCCGTCTGTTCTTGCACTGTGTCCCACTTGGACTCCATGCGGGACATGTGTAAGTCCAAGCGGGCATGATGGGCAGCCTGCTGCTGTTGAATGTCCCTGAGGATCCCCACTACCTGGCTGAACTCTCCGGTGCTAGTCTGGTACGCATCAGCTATGCGTACCAGTTGTGGGTCATCATGCAGTCCAGACCCCTCTGCAAGCAGCGACCTATGTCTACCACCCCTCCCACCACCCCTGGCGACAAGTGAAGGACCTGCGGTGGCACGCACAGGTGACCCTGGGCCCCCTTGGGGGTTGTTGCTGGTGTTGTTGTCCGTAGCTCCACGTTGGGCCGGGGTCCGTGTGCTGTTGGTGGTGGTGGATCTTGGTCTGTCCGTGTCGGCAGGGGTGGTCTGTGTGTTGGCAGTTGTTGGAGGGGTGGGTGCAGGGGGTGCAGCTGGTGGTCCTGCTGGTGCTGCATGATGACTCACTGCGGAGGTGCCAGGTAGGTCTTCGTCATCCGAGGTGGGCAGCGGCTGTTCCACACCAGTGAGCTCAGTGTCCCCCGGAGCCTGGGACAGGGACTCCTCAGCGTCTGCTGCTGTGTCCCCATCATCACCTGTATTTGGAAGAGACACACAATGTATGTAATGTTTCTACAGGCATCAATGGTTCAAACACCTGACAGTTGTGACTGTACCTCTGGATGCGGGCCTGTACATTGCATTGTCCTAAGTTGTCACAGTCAGCTGTTGATATTGGTGTAGCGCATTGTCCTGACAACATGAAGCATTTCAATGTGAATGTTGAGGTGTGTGCATGGCCAGCATTGGTGGTATTTGGTTGACATCCGGACATCCTTCTCCCTCCAGCCCAGTTATCCCACCATGAAGCATGCCACCCTTGCAGTGGGTGCAGGTTGACTCTCAGGATGTCAGTCAGTGGTGTCCTGCTGTTGGTTGGTGCCCAGTTCCCAGCAGGGCCTGGTACTCCCACGACAGAGGACCATTGTCAGACATCTTAGAAGTGGCTTTTCACTCCCTGTGAGGTGTGCATGCTTCAGTGTGAGCTTGCTGGGCCATGTGGGTGGGGGATGTTGAGCTGTGACTACCACACCCATCATGCTATTGCCTACACCCCCCTTCCCAGCATGCCCATACTTCCTTCCTTTTGAGTGGACTTCACTGTGTGTGAGTGTGACAGCAATGGCAAGATGACTGACAGTGGTGTCCTGCTGTTGGTTGGTGCCCAGTTCCCAGCAGGGCCTTGTGCTCCACACAGCAGTACCCAGTTTCAGCCATCTTGTCAGTTCTTTTCCACTCCCTGTGAGGTGTGCATGCTTCAGTGTGAGCTTTCTGGGCCATGTAGGTGGGGGATGTTGAGCTGTGACTACCACTCCCATCATGCTATTGCCTACACCCCCCTTCCCAGCATGCACATACTTCCTTCCTTTTGACTCAGCTTCCATGTGGGGTAGTGTGCCTGTGCTGACAGGATGGCTGACAGTGTTGTCCTGGTGTTTGTTTGGCTACAAGTCCCAAGAGTGTCCCTGTGCTTCACACAGCATAACCCAGGGTGGTGGTTCTTTGTGGGATATTTAATTGGAGTGTGAGGCATTGCATTCTCCCAGGTGAGTTGTGTGGAGTTTGTGTTAAGGGGGTGTGTGAGAAAAGCTGCTTGTAACTATGGTCAGAGCTGTCAGTCCTCCTTCCCACCCAGCCAGATATCCCACCATGGAACGTGCTTCCATTGCAGGGAGTGCAAGTTGGCTTTCAGGATGTCAGTCAGTGGTGTCCTGCTGTTGGTTGTTGCACAGTTCCCAGCAGGGCCTTGTGCTCCCCACAGCAGTACCCAGTGTCAGCCATCTTGTCAGTTTTTTTCCACTCCCTGTGATGTGAGCATGGTTCAGAGTGGTGTTGATGGGCCAATTGTGAGGGTGAGCAATATCTGTGACTACCAATCCCATCATGCTATTGCCTGCACCCCCCTTCCCAGCATGCCCATACTTCCTTCCTTTTTGAATGTACTTCACTGTGTGTGGGTGTGATAGCAATGGCAAGATGGCTGACAGTGGTGTCCTGCTGTTGGTTGGTGGCCAGTTCCCAGCAGGGCCTTGTGCTCCCCACAACTGAGCACCGGTGTCAGACATCTTTGATGGGGCTTTCCACTCTCTGTGAGGTGTGCATGCTTCAGTGTGAGCTTGCTGGGCCATGTGGTTTGGGGATGTTGAGCTGTGACTACCACTCCCATCATGCTATTGCCTCCACCCCCTTCCCAGCATGCCCATACTTCCTTCCTTTTGAGTGTACTTCACTGTGTGTGGGTGTGACAGCAATGGCAAGATGGCTGACAGTGGTGTCCTGCTGTTGGTTGGTGGCCAGTTCCCAGCAGGGCCTTGTGCTCCCCACAACTGAGCACCAGTGTCAGACATCTTTGATGGGGCTTTCCACTCTCTGTGAGGTGTGCATGCTTCAATGTGAGCTTGCTGGGCCATGTGGTTTGGGGATGTTGAGCTGTGGCTACCACTCCCATCATGCTATTGCCTCCACCCCCCTTCCCAGCATGCCCATACTTCCTTCCTTTTGAGTGTACTTCACTGTGTGTGGGTGTGACAGCAATGGCAAGATGGCTGACAGTGGTGTCCTGCTGTTGGTTGGTGGCCAGTTCCCAGCAAGGCCTTGTGCTCCCCACAACTGAGCACCGGTGTCAGACATCTTTGATGGGGCTTTCCACTCTCTGTGAGGTGTGCATGCTTCAGTGTGAGCTTGCTGGGCCATGTGGTTTGGGGATGTTGAGCTGTGACTACCACTCCCATCATGCTATTGCCTCCACCTCCCTTCCCAGCATGCCCATACTTCCTTCCTTTTGAGTGTACTTCACTGTGTGTGGGTGTGACAGCAATGGCAAGATGGCTGACAGTGGTGTCCTGCTGTTGGTTGGTGGCCAGTTCCCAGCAGGGCCTTGTGCTCCCCACAACTGAGCACCGGTGTCAGACATCTTTGATGGGGCTTTCCACTCTCTGTGAGGTGTGCATGCTTCAGTGTGAGCTTGCTGGGCCATGTGGTTTGGGGATGTTGAGCTGTGACTACCACTCCCATCATGCTATTGCCTCCACCCCCTTCCCAGCATGCCCATACTTCCTTCCTTTTGAGTGTACTTCACTGTGTGTGGGTGTGACAGCAATGGCAAGGTGGCTGACAGTGGTGTCCTGCTGTTTGTTGGTGCCCAGTTCCCAGCAGGGGCTTGTTCTCCCCACAGCAGTACCCAGTGTCAGCCATCTTGTCAGTTGTTTTCCACTGCCTGTGATGTGAGCATGGTTCAGAGTGGTGTTGATGGGCCAATTGTGAGGGTGAGCAATATCTGTGACTACCACTCCCAGCATGCTATTGCCTCCACCCCCTTCCCAGCTTGCCCATACTTCCTTCCTTCTGACTCTGCTTCCCTGTGGGGTAGTGTGCCTGTGCTGAATGGATGGCTGACAGTGTTGTCCTGGCGTTTGTTTGGCTACAAGTCCCATGTGTGTCACTGTGCTTCCCACAGCATGACCCAGGGTGGTGGTTCTTTGTGGGATAATTAATTTTAGTGTGAGGCAATGCATTTTCCCAGGTGTGTTGTGTGTAGTTTGTGTTAGGGGTGTGTGTGGGGAGAGCTGCTGGTAACTATGGTCATAGCTGTGAGTCCTCCTTCCGACCCAGCCAGATATCCCACCATGGAACGTGCTTCCATTGCAGGGAGTGCAAGTTGTCTTTCAGGATGTCAGTCAGTGGTGTCCTGCTGTTGGTTGGTGCCCAGTTCCCAGCAGGGCCTTGTGCTCCCCACAGCAGTAGCCAGTGTCAGCCATCTTGTCAGTTGTCTTCCACTCCCTGTGATGTGAGCATGGTTCAGAGTGGTGTTGATGGGCGTATTGTGAGGATGGGCAATATCTGTGACTACAACTCCCATGATGCTATTGGCTACACTGACTTGACCAGCATACACAGAATTCCTTCCTTTCTGTGGGATTCCCTGTGTGGTGGTTTTGTAGTGATGGCTACATATCTGACAGTGTTTGTTGGTTATATTTGTGCCACTGCCTAGCTTTATTTGTTGTATGGTTTGTACATGTCATGACACAGTTACATATCACTATGAGATGGCATGTGTTGTGTTTATCTGACTGACATACACATCTTGGGATGATTCTGTTTTTGTTGCTGTGTATTTGCTAAGGGTGCATGGTTTGACTATCCCCTTGACAGTGATGTGTGTGTATTGTCACACAATATTGGGTATATTGGTTGTGTACTCACCAGGCTCTGGGATGTTTTCTAGTCCATATACGCTCACTGGTGGTAGGATGGCCCGCACCTTCTCCTCCCAGGGCCTGAGGTATAGTGGTTTGGCAGGAGGGCCACTGCCGGTGTGTTGGCTCAAGATGTAATCCTTCTTCAGTAGGTCCCTGACCCTCCTGCGCACATAATACCACCTGTTCTGGATGTCTTCCTTTGTGCGCAAACATGGTGATTGTGCGTTCACCCTGTCGACGATCCTCGCCCACATCTTGGTTTTCTGCGACATGGGGGTCTGTTGGACCAGTGTACCAAACAGCTGTGGCTCTACCCTGAGGATCTCATCTACCATGACTTCCAATTCACTATCTAGGAACTTTGGATTCTTCTTGGGGGGCATGGTGATCGGTGGTGGTGGTGAGTGATGTGTGTTGGTGTGCAAGTGAGGGTGTGTGAGTGTGTGTTTTGCTGGGTGTATGTGAGGGTGCTATTTGTTGAGGTGCTGATGGTGTGTTGTTTGTGTGATGGATGAGCTGTGAGTGTGTGTGTGGTTGCTGTCTGTTGGTGTTGTGTGCTGGCAGGTAATTTGAATTTGCAAAGGATCATGGTAGAGATTTGTGTCCTTTATATGGGTGGAGTTGTGGGTGTGTCTTTGTTCCCTGTTTCCCCCCCCAGTATTTATTGGCTTTGTAATTGCTTGTTTGGCCTTTTTTTGTATGTTTTTCCCTTTGTACTTTTTGTGCATGTAGGAGACGTTCTTCTGACCGAGTCGGACCCTGCAGTTGTCTCGTGCGAGCTTCTCCGAGTCGTTCACGCTGTGTTTGTGCTGTTTTATGTGCTGCGTACGCGTCGGTCGCGGTGTATTGGGTTGCTTCGGCTCGCTGTTTTGTATGCATGTCGGTCGTACGGCTTGAGCTCCGTGCGACTCGGTCGTGTTTTCCACGCGTTGCATCGTACTTGGCGGGTCGGAGTTCGCGGGTACGTTTCGTTCGGGATTCTTCCTGGTGCGTGTCGGTCGGTTCGATTCGCGTGCTTTTCCGGCCGGATAGCTGTTTTCCGCGCGGTTCGGTCGTTCGTATTGTGTTCCGTACGAGTCGGTCGGGTTTTGCACGCTTTTCATCGTACTTTGCGGGTCGGGCTGCACCGGTACGTGTCGGTCGGAATAAATTCCGGCTCCGAGTCGGTCGGTACGTTTTCCGGCCGGAATCGGAATTGGCCCCTTAGTGTCCTGAAGTTTCCCTGACTTAATAATTACTGTAGTGGGAATAGTTATTTATATATGTTTAATGTCCAGCATCTTCCCAGACTTAATACTGACTGGAGTGGGAATAGTAATTTTTATGTGTTTAATGTCCAGCACCTTCCCAGACTTAATACTGACTGGAGTGGGAATAGTAATTTATATATGTTTAATGTCCAGCAACTTCCCTGACTTAATACTGACTGGAGTGGGAATAGTAATTTATATATGTTTAATGTCCAGCACCTTCTCTGACTTAATTTTGACTGGAGTGGGAATAGTAATTTTATATGTTTAGTGTCCAGCATCTTCCCTGACTTAATACTGACTGGAGTGGGAATAGTAATTTTTATGTGTTTAATGTGCAGCACCTTCCCAGACTTAATACTGACTGGCGTGGGAATAGTAATTTATATATGTTTAATGTCCAGCACCTTCCCTGACTTAATAATGACTAGAGTGGGAATAGTAATTTATATATGTTTAATGTCCAGCACCTTCCCTGATTTAATATTCACTGGAGTGAGAATAGTAATTGTTATATGTTTAGTGTCCAGCACCTTCCCTGACTTAGGGGCCGATTCCGATCTTGGCCGGTAGGGCTCCGAATCGGATTCGGCTTAACCGGATCCGATTCGGAGCCCTATTTCCCGACCGATTTGTACGCGCGTCCGGGCGAGCGAGTACGATGCGAATTCACCGACCGACTCGTCCGGGCGTCCCGACCGCTCCGACCGACTCGTTCCCGGGTATAACCGCACCGACCGACTCGCTCAGACTCGACTCGCACCGCGCAATGGAGACGTTCCCAGGCCGGGTAAGTACGATGCGCGCCGCGAGCAGTCCGACCGAGCCGCGCACTCCGGCTCCAAAGAGCAGTCGGAGCCGTACTTTGGGGGTCCGTGTTGGACCCCCCTGTACGCGTAGCCGCGCGAGTCGCACACAGGGGGGACCCATGGGTCCCCCTACCTGTGCGTGAACGGCGCGAGTCGCTTCGCCGCGTACACGCTGTAGGGGGCGCCCTTGTCCGCCTCGCACCCATTGAGTCAATGGGAGCCCGCATATGCGTTGTACGACAGGCTCCCATTGACTTCAATGGGAGTCCGACCGAATCGAGTCCGATGGCATACGTGCGCATCGTACTCGTTCGGTCGGGCTGCACAGGTCCGATTCGGTCGGAAATCTCTCCGGGTCCGGCTCGGTCGGGGAGATTTCCGGCCCGAATCGGAATCGGCCCCTTAATATTGACTGGAGTGGGAATAGTAATTTAAATTTGTTTAACGTACAGCAGTTTTTATTATTGAATGCATACTGTATTGGGAATAGTAAATTATATATGGTTAATGTTTAGCATTTTTTGTTACTTAATTCTAAGTGTAGTGGGAAGAGTAAATTATATATTGTTTATGTTTACCACCTTCAATGAATATTGTTTAATTGTATTGGGAATAGTGAGTGATATATGTTTATGTACAAATATATTTTTAAAATTATTTATAATTTATCTAAAATTTTTAGATTACATATATGTTTTTTGCTGTGTATTTATTAATTTTATATAAAGAGTTGTAGGAAAATTACAGTATGTGTTTTTATATGTGAAGAAATATAAATGTGTTTTATTATGTGCAGTGATAATGAATTTTTATTGTGTAATTGATGTATAGTTTATAATTTACTAGTAAAAAAACCAATCTGATTATTTATAGTAAATTAAAATGGTACATTTATCAAATTAATATATTTAAGTAAAATATTCAATAATAAGATATACATATAAAAGAAATTAGACATTTTTTATTTTCAAACAACTTTTATTTTTGTATAAGTAGGTAGAAAGAGAAAAAAAAATGTATTTTATTTATAGTATGGAATAGAAATTAATAAAAATACACAAAATATGTCTATTTTTATTTAAGGAACATAAATTATTTTACATACATTTATTAGTTAATTGAATTTTTTAAGGAAAAAAACATTTTATGATATAATTGTATTTTATAACCAAAGTATTCTTATTTTGATATACAAACAATATTTTGTTATTATTTTACAAGAGTTGTTGTAACATTGTAATATATTTATACAAATAATATAACCATTTTTGGCATATATATACACAAAATAAAGCATTGTATGGTTAATTATTATTTAATATTGTAACATTATAATGCTGTAGTGAATATTGTTTATCATTTTCAAATAATTATCACTTTATTACATGTTAATACATTTTTAATTAATAGTATTAGTATATAAAATATTAATAATATTAATTATTACATTGTTGTATTGCATGAAATAATTTTTTTTAAACAGGTAAGTTTTATTTAACATTTCTATATAATTAATATGTTTTTTTAATAATTAATATAATTATAAAAAATACATATATAATTATAATAATAATAAATATATTTTTATATTAATTATTATTATAACTTTACAAAGTATAATAAAATATATAATAATTTTTAAATATAGAGAAAAAATTGTACAACATAAGAAAAATATATCTGACATTTATACTTTGATATAATGCATTTTTTTAACATTATTCCTTTTTTAAACATTTATTTAAGCAGCCATTTTTAGTTCACAGGGACTATTTTGTAACCGCGTACTGTTATTTTGGGTCATTGAGGACCGGAGAAGCTCGCGGTTGGAAGCTGCGTCGCGTCGAGCAAGGTAAGGGAAATTTTAATTCTTTTTATAACTTAATACTTATGTTTTAGTCTAGTTAGGATGTATATATTGTATTTATAGTTAGGTCGTTGCGTTTTTGGTGTGCTGTACTTGTTAGTTATATTTTAGTGAGATGTCGTGAGTTAGTGTTTGAGGCGTTGTGTAGACAGACGATAATATGACTAAATATGTGTTGTTTTGTTGATATAAATTAATGTTATTGTATTTAATGAATGTATTTTGGTGTATTTGTGTGGGTGGGTATGCTTTCAATCTTTTTTGCAGGTTACTTTTAATCGACTTTACGTTGGAGAGACAGACGCGTTTTTAAAAAAAAAGAACTGTGTATTAGTTTGTTAAACTAATATTATTATCACAGTTTCTTTTATTTTTCGGAATTTCCTGGAGCGATTTTTATATTTTTATATCTTTTTCGGGTTTTTGAGGGTTTCCGTTATTTGGATTTCGCAAGGATGGATTTATATAGGACCTGTTGATATTTTGCATTTTTTTGGGGGCTTTTGTAAACTTTAACATGGATTAACAGACAGATGTAAGGATTATTACTTGTTGGAATACATCTTCTACAGCTACATAAACCGTAAGTCTATTTTTTTTAAATTAATTGGGTGGGAAATGTTGTTAAAATTAATTGTGATATATAGTATATTTTGATAAATATTATTTATTTGTAAATATATATTTTTTTAGTTAAAAAATATATATCACAAATAAGTAATAATTGTGAAAATATAATATTAATATATGTGTGTAAAGTGTTTGTTTTGTGAACGAAAAAATGTATAATAGCTGAGGAACTGTAGTTTATAATATGCTTTTGGCTATTAGGGATAGGTAATCTAGGCCTCTTGTTGATGGGTATAGGGTAACCTGACTTTGCAGTAGCTCAAACATTTTTTAGTTTGTTTAGTTAATTTGGGACATTTTTGAGTTACAGATTGTTCCATCCGTAATTCTTGATAGCTTTGTTCTTTTTGTATAGATTGTAGTAGTTTTTGTAGGGTAGGTTTACCTCTGCTTGTTGTTGCTTGGAAGGCATTATGCCATCCTTCAACACTATTATTTGTTTTGGCTTCTTTGTTTAAGGTACTTAGGTACACGTTCCACCAAGGAATGTGGAACTTAGGTTGCCTTCTATGCCCTGATCTATGCAGTCTTCCCACCCAGGTATCCTCAAAGTAGTCTAGTAGTGGGCTTATTTTGTCTTCGTTCCTTTTGTAATAGGGGCTCTCTATTAGAATATTGTAGTGCTCTGCTACATCAGTTACAGGTACATATGCTAGTGCTATTAGCTTTTTAATTTGGTAGGCGAAAGTACTGTCTGTAGCATATTGTACACTTAGGGGCCGATTCCGATTCTGGTCGGACAGCTCAAAAAGAGCCGTCCGGACGCTTACCTACCGACGACTCGTCCCGGGAGCCGGTCAGTCCTGCCGATCAAGTACGATGCGTGCATGTGCTGAAAACCCGACCGACACGAACTCGCCAAATACATACTCAATTCTCCCTACGACCCGGTTCCGTAAAGGCCGAATCGACTCGCACGGGGGCTATGTCAGAGCAGTTTCCGGCCGGACAAGTATGATGCGCACTTCCTATGCGCCGAGCGAGTCGACACGTACGGCACGTCACAGCATCCGGAAAAGCTGCATGAAAGGAACGATTCGCGCCACAACACGATCCCCGGACACGAGACGTACAAGCCTGCAACTGGGACGAAATGAACCAACGACCAGTGCATACGAGACGGTGTCGACATGAATCCCATCGCACAGGTCATACCGATCCTCTACATCCATGGCCTGATCTGGAACAGACGCCTATGACGGAGACGGTAAGAGACACACACCCCAAACAAACACCCGACACGTACCAGTAAACCTGTGACAAACACCCAGGCCCTCCTCTTGCCTGTCACCTCCACCCATAGGGGGCCTCTTGGCTGGGACTACTCTCACACCCACACATAGGGGGCCTCTTGCCTGTCACCACTCTCACCCCCACTCATAGGGGGCCTCTTGCCTGTCACCACTCTCACCCCCACCCATAGGGGGCCTCTTGGCTGGGACTACTCTCACACCCACACATAGGGGGCCTCTTGCCTTTTACCCCCACCCATAGGGGGCGTCTTGGCTGGTACTACTCTCACCCCCACTCATAGGGGGTCTCTTGCCTGTCACCCCCACCCATAGGGGGCCTCTTGGCTGGTACTACTCTCACCCCCACTCATAGGGTGCCTCTTGCCTGTCACCCCCACCCATAGGGGGCCTCTTGCCTGTCACCACTCTCACCCCCACCCATAGGGGGCCTCTTGCCTGTCACCACTCTCATCCCCACCCATAGGGGGCCTCTTGCCTGTCACCACTCTCACCCCCACCCATAGGGGGCCTCTTGCCTGTCACCACTCTCACCCCCACCCATAGGGGGCCTCTTGGCAGGTACTACTCTCACCCCCACTCATAGGGTGCCTCTTGCCTGTCACCCCCATCCATAGGGGGTCTCTTGCCTGTCACCACTCCCACCCCCACCTATAGGGGGCCTCTTGCCTGTCACCACTCTCACCCCCACCCATAGGGGGTCTCTTGCCTGTCACCACTCCCACCCCCACCCATAGGGGGCCTCTTGCCTGTCACCACTCCCACCCCCACCCATAGGGGGCCTCTTGGCTGGTACTACTCTCACCCCCACTCATAGGGTGCCTCTTGCCTGTCACCCCCACCCATAGGGGGCCTCTTGCCTGTCACCACTCTCACCCCCACCCATAGGGGGCCTCTTGCCTGTCACCACTCTCACCCCCACCCATAGGGGGCCTCTTGGCTGGTACTACTCTCACCCCCACACATAGGGGGCCTCTTGCCTGTCACCACTCTCACCCCCACCCATAGGGGCCTCTTGGCTGGTACTACTCTCACCCCCACTCATAGGGGGCCTCCTGCCTGTCACCCCCACCCATAGGGGGCCTCTTGCCTGTCACCCCCACCAATAGTGAACTGTGTGAGTACCACTACCAATGCCCACACACATAGGATGGGTGATGTGTAACACATACCACATACCCCAACATAAGGACTGTAAACCAAAGGATATCCCCAACAACCTCATGACCACAACATGTTGTCTGTGTAAAATTCCCACTACAGTGAACATTACCATGTACACACAATGTAACTCACAACACGTGTCTGCAATACCACAGTGTGGCTAACACAAGCCAAGCCTCACATGAGCACTGCAGTAATGTCCTCAACACCCATCACTTGAGTGTACAAAAGGTAACTGTGTTGTACTAAACAGCACCATATGTAGAGCACTGTGCTAATGGGGTCTGAACCCCCGTCAGCACAGTGACATGAAGGTAAGTGTGGGGATCACACATGCAGCATATGTAGAGCACTGTGCTAATGGGGTCTGAACCCCCATCAGCACAGTGACATGAAGGTAAGTGTGGGGATCACACATGCAGCATATGTAGAGCACAGTGCTAATGGTGTCTGAACCCCCATCAGCACAGTGACATGAAGGTAAGTGTGGGGATCACACATGCAGCATATGTAGAGCACTGTGCTAATGGGGTCTGAACCCCCATCAGCACAGTGACATGAAGGTAAGTGTGGGGATCACACATGCAGCATATGTAGAGCACTGTGCTAATGGGGTCTGAACCCCCATCAGCACAGTGACATGAAGGTAAGTGACTTATTGTTGAAAGCTGCAACTGTCAAACAGCATGTACGAGTCCTGGTCCCACCACATGACCCATTCCATTGCAAAGTAGTGGTTGTGTCCCATACCAACAGAGCTGTGTTGATGCACACAGTGCACTGCATCCAAAACATATACCCAAAGATGTGCAGACAACCATCACACGTGGGGGGTGACATTGCAGACACAGCTGAATCACTCATTTCCACAAATGACTGTCACTATGCACACCCACACACATCTCCACAAACAGACCCACAAAGCTACACATCCTGTGGGGACTGGAGGTGTCAGGTCACAAACACCCATGCAATGGCAGCAGGGGGACACACCAAACAGGAGCAATGTGCAGAAGGCTGTGGTATGGCTCGCAGGGACTACATGGGAAATCACACAGACACCAGTCAGCCAATGGCCCACAACACCAATACAAAAGCACTGCTGCAGATGAACAATCACAAACAGCCAGAAACACACAGCACATTGGACAAAACATGTGTATGTCTGTGTCTCTGTGTCCACAGGCAACTACACAACATGTGAGGGGGCAGGACTACAATGTCACCAATGAGGACACAGTGCCACACAACAGAGAAGCATGAATTGGGCAACCCCTTAGTGGGCAACCAGCCATTGCAAGGTGAGAGGGAACACAACAGACATAGCTGACACAAGCTGCAATTATCAACAACCAACAGAGCCAGAGACAGACCCACTGAAGCACCACAGCCAGGGACACTACATTGGGGTCACACAGGACTGCATGAGAAGGCCACTCTGACGACCAAGGTAGATGTGGCACATACTGTGCAGCACACCCACCTGTGCCACCTTGGGCAGCTGACCACACACACAAACGTCCATCAGACCCACACAAATACAAAGCCCTGGACATGGCCTGCAATACTAGGACAACATGGTGATAGGGGACTATACAAGTCATGACCCTCATCACACCACTCAGAACACCACACACCTTGACCTGTATCAAGGTGCATCAGCCAACACCACAGGGACCGCTGATACAGCAGAAGACCACATGACAATCCCAGGGCTGGTGGGGGGCAGCGAAGGTGAACAAACACATCACACAAAGGACACTCAACATCCCTTGTGGATGTCTGACACAATGCACAGTATGCGGAACATGGCCCTGATTACCAATACACAAGATTAGCTGGGATCCCTGTCACAGTCCCAGGGCAATGCCGCACCCAAGGAGACCCACAAAGAACACATGTTGACACCTTCCAACATTGCACCTCTGAACATGAGGAGTGGGAGCAGGCACACACATGTGTTCCAATCACAGACACATACCACATAGGCAACACTACATGAAAGTGGAAACCAAAAAGGGCCTAGGGGAAAACCGACTGTGTCCCATCTGTGTCTGCCCACATACCCAGCCCATACGACAAACACACCTAGGCACAACACCTTGATGAGCACTAGTGTGCCATGCACCCACATCCCAGGGAACCAAGGGTGAAGATGTTGGGTGAACATAGGACAACTCAGCAAGCATCACCAACAGAAACATCATCAGGGTACACAGCCTGTGTAGCCAAAGGGAAGGGAAAACACACAAACATGCTCACACAACACACACCATGGGCCCAGCCAATGTCACCCAACAACACACTGCCATGAGGGGACTCCACTCCTGTGGAAGGAAAGCTGTGCCATATGTCGTCCATGCAGGCCACCAGCATGTCAGCAGTATACTTTGTCACACAGCCAACATATACCACACATTGGTGGCCCTGGTAACAGCAGCCTGGGCACGGGAGGGTCCCCTGAGTCAACTGCACAGAGTCAACACACATGTAGATGAAGTAGCACTGAGGACACAGATGAGTCCATCCACATAGATGCCTACACTTGCATGTCCATTGGAGATGGCCACACAGCCAGTGAAATGGGCCAATTGAACCATGCTAAGGCCAACAGGTGTGCATGTGTGTAAGACACTGATGAGACATTGCTAACAAAAGATGGATAACACATTCCCAAAGACCATAATCATGACCCCCTCAGATTGCTGCAAAGGATGACATGGATACACACCCCAATAGGACATATCCCCCATGGCCCACATGGGCTCCAGCACAGTGACACTACATTTTCCAGCCATGAACTACACCATCACTGGAGCAAGGGCATGTCAAGCATCATCAACATCATGTACATCTGAAGCAAAACCACTAGTGAACAAAAAGGAGCTTTTATTCAGCCTAGTTTTCTTTAAATGGAAAATCAAGAAGAAAACCATGAAGGCCTATGGCCAGTCCATAAACAGACCCAACAGGGTCAAGTGTCCAAATGCCACATTTGGCTTGCCTGCACTGCTACCGGAAGGGGACATACCCCTGGGAGGGGCATACATAGAGGCCAGCCAGGCACCGCAGGTACAGGATCATGGATCAACAGAAACAGACAGGGAAGGGGTGGTGGGTGCAGGAGCGGCAGCTGCAGTGGAGGGGTCTGACAGGGTGGGTGCCGGCACAACTGGGGGGCACAAGTCAGGAGCAGTGGGTGCCGGCACAACTGCAGTGGGCAGGTCATCAGAGGGAGTGGACAGGGAACCCACTGCAGTGCCCAAGTCAGACCGGAAGGGCATAGACTCCACTGCAGTGCCCATCCCCAGGGGAGCAGAATGTGGATCCGGTAATGTGGGCAGGACGGAGGGGAGGACACGCCCTCCACAGCAGTGCCACACACAGGCTGAGCGGGGTGTGGGGTGGTGGAAGAGCAAGAGGCAGGGGGGAAGGCCTGAGCATCTTGGGGATGCGGTAGCGGTGGGTGGGTGAACCTGGGGCAGGGTGTGGTGGTGGTACCTGTGGAGTGGGAGCCTGGGGGATGGCGGGTGGAGACTGTCTGGTGGAGCGTTGGGCTGGTGGTGGGGTCTTGCTCTTCCGGTTGCGGGGGGACCTGCGGCGTGGGGTCTCAGCCTGCCTGCGCCTGGGGGAGGGTGTCTGGGGGCGAGGGACACTCCCCTCTGTGTGGCTGGACCTCCTCTTCCCCTTGTGTGCTGGTGTGGATGGATCAGTCTGGAAGAGTCCGAGGTCAACCAGGAAGAGCTTCTTTGCAGCTGTGGATGCAGCTGAGGCAGTGGAAGGGGCTTTGGAAGGGGCTGTGGAGGGAGAGGCATGGGAGGACTGCGGAGTGCCTGTGGATGCGTGTGTGTGTGTGTGTGACCCATCCCCGGTGAGTGTATGTTCAGTCCCCTGAGTATGCGTGCGTGCATGTTTAGACTTTGGCTTGGGTGTGTGTGTACTGCCTGGGTCTGTTGTGTGCAATGACGGTGCAGGTGTGTGTGTGAGTTGGACAGGTAGGGTGCTGGGATCAGGGGATGGATCAGGGGCAGGAGGGGGAGGGACTGCTGGAGGAGGGACACTGCTGCCGTCAGTGAGGATGCCATGCCCTGACTGGTCCTCTGTAGGGCAGACATGGCTGATGACATGCCCTCCATGTACGACACCAGCTGGTTCAACAGACCCGTGTGCACATGGAAGACACGCAGCATGGATGTCTGCCCCACATGGATCTGCCGCAGCAGGTCGACAGACTCCTCACTCAGGGCAGCAGGGGACACAGGGGTAGGGGGTGCGGTGCCTGACTGGAAGGACACATGCCCATGAACACGGGCGCCTCCACGGACCTTAGATGTGGGAGCCATGGGGAGGGCGGTGATGGTGGGGGCGGGGACAACCTCAACAGGTGTCGGATGGTGGCTGCTGCCACCCGCCTCCACAAGGGAGTCCTCGTCACAGCTGCTGTGGTCCTCAGCTGCGGTGGTGTTTGCCAAGGAGTCCACAGACACACTCCCCTCGCCCTCCGTGCCACTGGGTCCCTCCGACTCCTCAAATTCCGACCCAGTCTGGCTCACTGGCTCCCCCTGGTCCGTGGAGCGGTCTCCTTCTGTGTCCGTGTCTGTATCTGCACAGGAAAAATAGAATAAAAACACATTAGTCATCTGCACTGACCACACACACCACAGAAAGTACAGCACATCAGTGGCCAAGTGCGGGCATCAATCAGTTGAACATTGCTAGGAGTGCTCACACAAATTTGCATAGGCCAATGGTCAGTCTGAGAGTCAAGCATGGCATTCACATCCCTCCTGCCCTTGCACCCATCTGTCTTGCGCATGTAGGATCCCTACACCCCACTGCGGACACATGCACCACCTACCCATTAGTTGACAGGACTTGAAAATACGTAGTGGTCTGTCAACATGCACACATCACATCTGCTGCCTATGGATCTGTACATTTGCCTGGACGTAGGGATGGCCAGTGTTGCATCTGAGAGGCTGGGGCTGAGTTCATGCACCAGACATCCTGAGCCCCGCAAGTCCTGCATTCCTTGGCACAATGGAGTGCATGTTGCACATGACACACTCCTGCAGGATCACCCCTAGGTAGTGTAGTCCCATGGCTCAGCCATGCCTGTGAGATCATACATCACAGTCTCCAGTCACAGGGGGCAGGGCAGCCTGACAACAACTGTCACCACTGTGTCACATTCCCAGGACATGGGGCCTGCAAACTCTGTAGCTGACAACTACACATGACCATCCACAGAAAACAACATCGTCTGGATTCTGATGTGCCCACCCCAGACCCATTGGTCGCATGAGAGACATGGGACAGGGCACTCTGAAGCTGAGCAACTCGCACTCTGCTGTGAATGACACCCAGCTGCTGGAACTACCCAGTTGCAGGCACCATTGTGCACAGTCAAGTCATCACATCCCTACATGTCACAGAGGTATTGTCTCACATGGGCACATCTCAGATTGCATGCTGACCCCAAACCCATGTACACACCAGTGGGCCTGACAACGGTGCCACAGCACAATGACACAGGGGCAGACACCTGAGGGAACTGTTCACCTGGCACAAAGTGCCAACCGAGACACGGGAGTGGGAGTACAGACTGTTGCATGCCCTGGACTAGCCATGACTGTCCTGCTCCACGTGGAACAGGTGACAGCCATGGACAGTAGGCAGGTGGCCATGCATGTGTGACACACTTGAGATACATGCTCCAGGGGCCCCAACATTTTCCCCACCAGCAGCATGGGTGTGTGCCAAATGCCCCAGGCACATGTGGTGAGCCCGAGCTGCCAATTGGCCACATGACAGGAGTACATGCAGATAAGTACCAGGTCCCTGGCATGTACTGTACAATGGTCCCTCCCTTGAAGCCCAACACTGAGTCCCCTGAAGCAATGCTGGCCCACATCTCATGCACCTTCAAATGTAAGGGCACACTTTCCACGTGACACTATGCCCAGACAGAAAAAGCCACACCTGGCAAACAGATGAGAAGGGGGCAAGTCACCAGAGAGGGACATGGGTCCTGGACTATCTGAACAATGTACTGTTGAACTGTCACCAGGCCAGAGGGGGGCACACAGCATGTCAGAAACAGCACACAGTGCAGTCATGTACTTACCCCCTCCTTGCTGCTGTCTGGCCTTCAGCTGCCCATCCAGGTCCGGGAACACCACCGCCAGGATCCTGAGCATGTGGGGGGTCAGGGTCCGGTGTCCGCCCCTCCTGCGAGGAGGCGACAGCTTCAGCTGGACCCGTGCGATCCTCCGGGTCCAGCCCCGAAGGTCCTGCCACCTCTTCCGGCAGTTGCGGATCCGGCGCTTGTAGACCCCCACGGATCTCACCGCCCGGACGATGCTCCACCAGATCTCATGTTTCTTCTGGGCAACAACCTGTGAGGATGACAAAGTGCAAAGGACATTACTACACTGGCAACATATTAGTGCAACACACAGGCAGTCATACATGTGGGCATCAGCAAGGCTAATGAGGTACACAGGTGGTGCAACTATGGATGAGGGACCGGTGTCCAGCACTCACAACTTTGAGACATAGCCTGGGAAGGGTACCTAGTGACAATCCACCTTGCACTGCACTGTAACTGTGCAGTACATGTGGGTGCCCCATTTGTGTCAAGAGCAGTACTCAGTGGGCAACCAAGCCACTGGTGTACACACTAATGCTGCTGCTGGTCAGACCAGTAGCACAATCAGCAAAGCAGTGGACAGCACACTCACCTGCTCCCCTGGTTTCCCATACAGCTTGGTGTACTGCGGCAGGAGCCCGTCCAGCAGGGCCTGGTTCTCCTCCTCACTGAAGGCTGGGGCCCTCTCCACAGTACGTGCCATCCTTGAAGCCAGAGGAAGCAGAGACAGCAGCAGTGATGAGAGTGATGTGCTCCAGTAGCATGTGGTGCAGGCAAGTGGGTTCTCTGGGGGCCAGGCAGCCTTATATCTGTGCTGTGGAGGCATGTCTGCCCTGGGGTACAAAGGGATAGGTCCAAAAAGGTAGCATCCTATGAATTTGGCCAATCCATGGGATAGCACGACTCGTACACGCCTTCAGCATCGTTTAAAACATCACCTCCATGACACACTGGCAATTGCAACAATGTAGTACGACTCCAACTGAATTTCCTGCACACGCCTCGTTCAAATTTAAAATCCGCGTCCATCACCATGACAGCTCATAGCCAATGAGGGTGCAGGGCTCGGCAACTGACTGTACTACGCGGATTTTGAATGGCAACACACACCCGTCTCCATCAGATTCAATGGGCAAGACATGCGCGCGGCTCGGTCCATACACGATCGACGCGTCACACGCGTCCGTCGCCATTGTGATGTATGGCACAGACGTGCGCACGGCTCGGTCCATACACGATCGACGCGTCACACGCGTCCGTCGCCATTGTTATGTATGGCACAGACGTGCGCACGGCTCGGTCCATACACGATCGACGCGTCACACGCGTCCGTCGCCATTGTAATGTATGGCACAGACGTGCGCACGGCTCGGTCCATACACGATCGACGCGTCACACGCGTCCGTCGCCATTGTAATGTATGGCACAGACGTGCGCACGGCTCGGTCCATACACGATCGACGCGTCACACGCGTCCGTCGCCATTGTAATGTATGGCACAGATGTGCGCATGGCTCGGTCCATACACGAACAACGCGTCACACGCGTCCGTCGCCATTGTGATGTATGGCCCAGACGTGCGCGTGGCTCGGTCCAATCCAATTTTCAGCATTTTGGGGACATTGAACGTGTTGGTCAGCCTTGCTGTCAATTCCTGACAGATGCCATCCTCTGTCACTAGCTAGGGACTATGGGGCACACCAATGGCACCACTGCCTGTGCCACAGTGTGTCCTTAGTCATGTGTGGCTGCCTCTTATGTGTGTGTCTGGGGCACAAGATGTGTTTCGTCGTGTGCCACTTGTTGACAAGCACTCCCAGGCTGGACACGGATGTGGGTGGACACATACATGTGTGGTGTGCCCATTGCCACAGGGGGTGCAGCAATGCAGTCCAGGACATTGCCAATGGACACAGTCCCAGCCAGGATGTGCGTGTGTGTCGTGTCACATGTACCCTGTCTCATCAGTGTTTGTAGGTTCAACGCAGGGTGAACCAGTGTCAACGTTGTGATGTACATACACTATCTGTGTGCATGTGGTGTGATCTGTCAGTGATCCAATGTGAGCCGATCCACACATCCCATTGGTATGTACATGCACAGTGTTGTTGTGTGGGGGTGGCACAGACACCTACATATGTCCTCCTGTGGCGACAGGGCACATGGGCTGTGGCCAACATGCTTGTTGTGTGTTATGTCAACGATACGTCACATCATGCCTGTGTAACAGTCAGTCAGGGAGCTGTGATGTGGAGAAGATATCTGTCCTCGCTAGTCACTGTGGGCTTTGTGTGGTAGGTGGCAACAGGGCAGATGTACTGTGCTAGGGCCCATTGCTTTGTCATGGCACAACAGGGGACCTGTCATGTACACATCTTGAGCTTCAATGTGCGTTGATGCCATGTATGGGACATATGTGTCTGTAACCTGTGGCAACCACCTCAGCTCATTGTGTGATGTGTTTGTTCATGATGGGCTGTGTTGCTGTGGCTTTGTGACATGGCTGGAGGGTGTGCCTTCATCCTTTGTTTCTGTCTGTACTGCAGGGCACCAAATGTACATAGGCCATTTCCGGACCTGGCAACGATGGTGGAACGTGAGTCCATCAGAAAGTACCGTTTCACCAGGGCAGTGATTGAGGAGTTGGCAGGGCAGTTGGGCCCACACCTGCAACCTGGTCGGCCATACCCGACGGCACTGACCCCCAAGGTGAAGGTGATGGCAGCCCTTCATTTCTTTGCGACGGGTACCTTCCAGTACACTGTGGCTTCTGCTGGAGGGATGTCGCAGACGATGTTCAGTCGGGTGCTTCGGGATGTGTTGGAGGCCATGTTACATTTCCTGGACCTGTACATCTATTTCCCCACGCCCCAACGAATTGCAGACATAAAGGGTGACTTCTATGCCCTGGGGAGGATGCCAAATGTCATTGGCTCCATTGACGGGACACATGTGGCTTTGGTGCCACCACAGGCACATGAGCTGCCATACAGGAACCGCAAGCATTTCCACTCCATCAATGCTCTGGTGGTTTGTGTGGCGGACATGACCATCTCCCATGTGTGTGCCCGTTTCCCTGGGTCTGCGCATGATGCCTATGTGATGAGGAGTAGTCGCGTCCCTAGACTGATGTCACGGATGCAGAATCAACGTGCCTGGCTTGTTGGTGTGTACTGACTTTTCCTCATTGTGTGTGCCTGCCAGTTTTTGCTACCTGTTTTTCTCCAACTCCTCTAATGTGCATGTGTCTGTATGTAGGTGACTCTGGATATCCCAACATGCCATGGTTGCTCACACCCCTGAGGAACCCTGTGACACAAGCCGAGATGCGCTACAACCAGGCACATGGTCGTACCAGGAGGGTGATAGAGCGGACATTTGGACTCCTGAAGAGCCGCTTCCGGTGTTTAGACAAGACAGGAGGTGCCCTCCCATATGCCCCTGCTAAGGTGTGCCGGATCATCATCGTAGCATGCATGCTGCACAATCTGGCAGTGCGAAGGGAGTTGCCCCTCATCCAGGATGACAATGACCAACACCCGCCACCTGTGGAGGATCCTGGCCTGGGCCAGGATGCCAGTAGCGATGATGAGGCTGCGGAGGATGTCCGCACACAGCTCATCAACAACTTCTTCTCCTGAATGTGAGTATACAGTGATGTGTTGTCAATGTGTTGTGTGTGCATGTTTTGTGTGTGTGGTGCACCTTGCGTGTGGCTGTGTGCTACTTGTGTGGATGCCTGCAGTGATGTGTCCATCCAGTTTACCTGTACTCCCCACCAGTTGTGTGATGATGAGTATTTTGGGGTGGTGTAGTCTGTGATTTGTGTTTGCCATGTGTGTTGCAGTTGTATGGCGTCATGCAGTGTTAACAATTGTGTTTCTGTCTGTCCTTCACAGGGTACTGTGGCAGTTGTTTGGTGTACTGAGACCCCTGATACCCATACTCCACTGCCAGGATGGAGTCGTTAGTGTCCCGACGAGTGATGTGCCAGGCACCCCAGGACTTCCGTAGTCATCCACTTGGTGACCGTGTGCCCACTGTCAGGTGTTGGTAGCTTGCATGTGTGTAGTAAGGGACATGTTGCAATTGCCTGACAATAAACTGTGCTGCACCTTCTGATGTGTGTTGTTTGTGCCTACACATCAGACTGACATTGACGTACTGCACTTGTGGGCCTGTCACCACTGACTCAGGATGGGTGTGTAGTTTGTGCATGCCACAGGCTTGCCTGTCAACATTGATGTTGGCAATGAATTGGTTGGACGTGGTGAGCATGTGTTAAGTAGACCTGGTGGTGTGTCTCCCACATATGTGGCACATTGGCCTGACTAACATGACAGTGTTCTCATCACAGTACAGGTTTGCATGCACAGTGTTCTTCAGCACATCCAGATCTACATGCCACTGACAACCTCTTAATCACCACAGAGTCACGTCTTGTGTTTAGGTGAATTTATTTGCACACAAGTGGGGATGGTGCTCAGGATTGGGAGTGCTGTCCATTGGCTTTAGAATCCAAAGTTCACAGATAACAAGTTAGAAGTGTTGGTAGATGAAATGTCTAGAGTACAGTCCACAGTCGTTAGGCACATAGTTCCAACTCAGACCCTCCATGTCATGTGGGGGAGTACGATGTCGTACGACAAGGTGAACGGTTTGCACACAAAGGACACTGTCCAGAACAGGTGTTGCGTTCCTGGGGGATGTGCATGGCCATCTTCGTCTCACTTGTCCTTCACCGGACGACCCCTCTTCTTCTTCTCAGGGGGAGCCTCACCTGCAGGCTGCTGCTGTGCACGTGGGCCTCCGCCAGACCCCCCTCACTCCCTGTGGCATTGGCAGATGTTGTTGCCCGAGATGTAGTCGTCGCACAGGGAGGTGGCCTCAAGTTGGTGCTGATCTGGCGGAGGCAGGTCAACATTTCCCGGTGCACCACTGCTATATCTTCCATGGTATCCCACTTGGACTCCATGTTTGACAAGTGTGTCTCAACACGGGACATGTGGGAGTCCAAGCGGGAATGGTGGGCAGCCTGCTGTTCTTTGATGTCCGTGAGGATCCCCACTACCTGGCTGAACCCTCCGGTGCTCTCCTGGTACGCAGCCATGATGCGTCCCAGGTGGGTGTTATCCTGCAGCCCCGCACCCTCAGCGGAGCCTCTGCTCGGCCTCCCACCCCTCCCACCACCCCTCGCCACACGGCCAGCACCTGTGGTGTCCCGCACAGGTGTCACAGGGCCACCTTGAATGTTGTTGCTGTTATCAGGTGCCCTGGTGCCCTGTGAGCCTGTGCCGTCTGATGGTCCGGTAGGTCTGTCCGTGTTGGCAGGGGTGGCTTGCGGTGTATCAGTAGTTGCAGGGGTGGTTGCAAGGGGGCAGGTGAATGTTGCCGAGGGGCTGCATGTGGGCCATGACCGGAGGGGCCAGCTTGGTTGTCGTCTGACGAGTAGTGAGACTGTGCACCACCGGAGCCAGGTGGGTCCACCGGAGCCTGGGACTGGGACTCTTCCTCGTCTGTGGATGAGTCCACATCTGCCCCTGTGTTTGGAAGGAAGACACAATGTTAGTGATGTATTCGTGGACATCAATGGTTCGTACACATTACAATGGCCACTGTGGTTGGTGTTGCATGCCTGTCCATTGCATCATCCTACTTTGTCACTGACGGAGATTTCCATTTGTGTGGTGCATTCACCTGACACCCTGAGGCACTTTGGTTGTCAAGTCTAGCTGTCTGCCTGCCTGGCATCTTCATTGCACGCTAGACTGTACTATGCCATTCCTACTCTGGTGCTGTCACATGCCTGACACAGGTGTTTCATCCCTGTCAACATTTGTGCTTTGACACTGGCATCCTTGCACAGGCACCTAGCTTGTGATCTCTGTTTGGGGCATGTGTAATGCCAGTTTGTGTCAGTCAATGTGCGTCACATTAGTGTGTCTGCACAACCTGGTCACAGTCCAGCATGCCCGGGTTGTCCTGATGTTCTCTTCTGTGTTGTCTGTGTCCCCAGTCCACATCCCATTTCACACAGGTGATGGTGTCACTGTTGCTAATGGAGTTGTGTCTGAGTTTTGTGGTTGCTCACATGCTTTGTGATGTCAATGTCCTCCATGGTGGTATGGACTGTTCGCTGCGGCTGTCTTTCTTTACCAGAGTCGTGACCAGAGGTGTGTGTTCGGTTGCTTCAGCTGTGAGTTGCATGCCTGCTCCAGTGCAGCCCATGTTAGTCCTTGTGTCCACAGTGTCCATGTCAGTGAGTGCTGTGTGGTGTGGATGATGCCTACAATACTGGACAATGTCTGCGTGTCATGTGGCTCACAACGGGAGTTTGAGTGTATGTCAGCATGCTACAGTGTGAGGGATGTTGGTAGGTCCATTGTAGTCAGTCAGGTGTCCCCTGTCACTGCTGTGTATGTGTGTTGCTGTGTGTTTAGTTCTCTGTGGTATGTCTGCATTTCAGCACTTGTAAACTACAAGCTGCGCCTACCCGTCCAGGCCAGGGGGTCCCTGGGACACTGCATCCCCGGAAGTTGAGTGCAAAGGTACATTTGCAATAGCTGGCAGTGTGACTGTGATTGGGTTGGTCGATGCGTGGGTGTGACTGGCAGCCTACTCTCACATTGGATACATGTGTCAGCCATCTTGCCCTGCTCTTTGGTTTGGCAGTGAGTGTTCCCAGAAGTGCTGTTAGTTTTGGCTGGGAAGATGTGATTTGCAGCTGCCTCAATGGTTTTCAGTGTCATTGCAGTACCTCCTCCTCCCCCAGGGGCCAGGCAATTCACACAGAGACATGCTTCAATGGCGGTGAGTGTGGGTTGATGTTGAGGTTGTCAGTCAGTGGTGTAGTGGTGGTTGTACACATGTAGCAACAGTCCCTGTACGTCACACAGCAGTAGCCAGTATGGTGGGTCTTTGGGTGATGTTTGCATGGAGTGTGGGTAAATGCCTTCTCCCAGGTGAGTTGTGTGGAGTTTGTGTTGAGGGGTGTGTGACAGCACATGGTGGTGGGCATGGTCAGGGCTGGCAGTGCTTCTCCCTCCATGGCCAGATGGGCCACTATTGTGTATGCTTCCCTTGCAGGGAGTGGTAGTTGACTTTCAGGATGTCAGGCAGCGGGGTCCTGCATTTTGTTTGTGTACAAACCCCATCAGGGCCTTGTGCTCCCCACAGCAGGACCCAGTGTCAGCCATCTTGAGGGTACATTTCCACTGCCTGTGAGGTGCACATGGTTAAGAGTGGTGTTGATGGTCCATTTGTGAGGGGGACTATTGGCTGTGACTACAACTCCCATCATGCTTTTGGCTACACTGACTTCCCCAACATCCCCTAGCTTCCTTCCTGTGGGTCAGGTTCCCTGTGAGGTGGTGTGACAGTGGTGGCAAACTGTGGGGCAGTGTCTGTTGGGGTTTTGTGGCACTGAGTTGCTCTATGTTTTGCTATGTTTGTACACGTGATGACATAGTTCAATGTTGGTATGAGATAGCAGGTGTTGTGTTGCTGTGCAGGGCATTTGCCTGTAGGGTTGACTTTGTTTGTGTTACTGTGGCTTTGTTAACGGAAGTTGTTTTGCCTGTCCCCTTGACGGTGATATGTGTACATGGCCCCACAATCTTGAGTATCTTATTTGTGTACTCACCAGGCTCTGGGATGTCAGTCAGACCATGTATGCTCTCCGGTGGTAAGATGGCCTGCACCTTCTCCTCCCAGGACCGGAAGTAAACGGGTTTGGCAGGAGGGCCGCTGCCGGTGTGCTGGCTGAGCTGATGGTCCTTCTCCAGCAGCTTCTTGACCCTCCTGCGCACGTCATACCACCTGTTCTGGCAGTCGTCCTTTGTGCGCAAACAAGGTGCTTGTGCGTTCACCTTGTTGACGATCCTCTCCAACATCTTTGTTTTCTGGGCCATGGGGGTCTTTTGTACCAATGTGCCAAACAAATGTGGCTCTACTCTGATGATTTCATCTACCAACACTGTCAACTCACTATCTGTGAACTTTGGATTCTTCTTGGGGGGCATGGTGATGGTGGTGGTGGTGGGAGTGGTGAGGGGGGTGGGTTGGTGGTGGTGGTAGTGGTGAAGAGGGTAGATGGGGGGTTGGGGTGGTGGTGTTGGGGGGTGGTGGTGGTGGTGAGGGGAGAGTGGATGGGGGGTTGGGGTAGTGGTGTTGGGGGGAGGTGGTGGTGGTGGTGGTAGTGGTGAGGGGAGTGTGGATGGGGGTTGTGGTTGTGGTGTTGGGGGTGGTGGTGGTGGTGGTGGTAGTGGTAGTGGTGAGGGGAGAGTGGATGGGGGGTTGGGGTCGTGGTGGGGGGTGGTGGTAGTGGTGGTGGTGGTGATTGGTGTGTGTGTGTGTGTGGGTGCAAGTGAGGTTTGTGGGTGTCTGTGTGTGAATGCTGTTGGTGAGGTGGTAATGGTGTGTGTCAGCAGAGTTGTGTGTGTGGAAGTTCTCAGGAAATAGCAAAGGCTCATGGGAGTGATTAGTGGCCTTTAAATGGGTTGAGTTGTGGGTGTGTCTCTCTTAATTGATTTTTTTAATTATATATTGCCTTTGTCAGTGCTTGTTTGGTCCTTTTTTTGTCTTTGGTCAGCTGTTATTTGTGTGTGTGTACGAGATGTTCTTCTGACCGTGCCGGACGCTGCTGGTGAGTTGTACGGGCTTCTCCGAGCCTTTCACGCTGTTGTTGTGCTGTGTTGTGTATGTCGTGTACGACTCGGTCGCTGGGCGTTCGACTCGGTCGTGGGCGTTCGTTTCGCTCGCGGGAGTTCGAGTCGGTCGCGTGCGGAGTCCGTTGGTTTGAGTGTTTGTGTCGTGTGCGTGTCGGTCGTGCGGCTTGTGCTCCGTGCGAGTCGTTCGTGTTTCCCGCGTATGGCATCGTACTTTGCGACTCGTACGTCGCGGGTACGTGTCGGTCGGCTCCGTTCCGGGTTCGTGTCGGTCGGTACTACTCGAGGTCTTTTTCCGGCCGGAACCCAGTTTTCCGTACGGCTCGTTCGTCCGGATCATATTCGGGAGAGTCGGTTGGAAATCACAGGCTTTCCATCGTACTGCGCGGGTCGTACGGCGGCGATACGTGTCGGTCGGAACTTTTTCCAGGGACGTGTCGGTCGGTTCAGTTTACAGACGGAATCGGAATCGACCCCTTAGGGTTGATTTTTGTAGATGTCTCCAGAGACTCTGGTTAAAATGATAATAGCAACCCTGGATTGCTGTGTGTGGATAATTTTTCAGTATAGCATTTATCATGGCTATTTCAAAATCAATAATTATTTTTGAGGGAAAATAATTATTGCTTTCTTCTTTTATTTTAGTGAGTATATCTATGTAGGTAGTTTGCTGTTTATTTGGTAATAGGGCATAGATGAATGGAATATTTGAATGTTGGTACAATCCATGCACTGTGTACAGCTGGTAAAATGGTTTTGGACAGACTTTGAAAGTTCCATCCATCATCCAGGTGTCACATTGCTGTAATTTAACTAAATTGTTTGCAGTAGCAAACATAATTATTCTTTTATCTGGGCATTTGTTATCAAAAAATATAAATGGTTCTTTAGTGTGAGTAATGCTTAATTCTGGTGGAATAACTACTTCTGCAAATGTTTTAGGGGCAGGTATGGTACTTGTAGTTGCTTTTTTTGTCTGGCAATAGTTCTTTTTAAAGAAGCTATGGACGGTAATTGTCCTGATGCATGTTGAGGTACTTTTAATAGTTGCTCTTTTAGTATTTGGGTAGTTGGTTTATCAGTACTAGTGCTTGCTTCTTTTATACTTTCAAGAGCATCTCTAACCTCAATCTCTGTTATGTTTGGGGGGTGATTATGTTCTTTTACAGAAAGAACTGTAGTTTCATGAGTAGTAGCTCTTCCATAGCATTTGTTAGAGTAGTATTTGCTACACTTCCAAAACACTTTGGGGCCGATTCCGATCTCGGTCGGAGGCGCACCCAATACTATTCGGTCGGGAAAAAAGCCATGCGAAAGCCAGTTTCCCGACCGATCCGTACAGCACACCGAACGAGCAAGTACGATGCGCACAACAGCAAAAATTCCGGCCGAGCCGTACTCACCCAAACCAGGTCCTGTTCTCCGACCGAGGCGAATCCGGAAGCGCCGAATCGAGTCGCACGGAAGGGAAAATGCAGCCCCGTCCGGCCGGACAAGTACGATGCGCTTTCCGTACGCGCCGAACCCGTCGCTACGCACGGCACGTCAAAGCATCCGGGAGAGGCGCACATAAGCTCCGAATCGCGCCACAACACGATCCACGGCTACGAGACGAACACAGCACAGACGAGGACGACGCGGAGCGACGAGGACGAAGCGAAGCGACGAGGACGAAGCGAAGCGACGAGGACGACGCGAAGCAACGAGAAGGACGAACGACACGAACCAACCATGAATCCCTTCGTCCCGATCATACCAATATTCTACATCTACTACCGGAACAGGCACGGACGCGTACGGCGCAGAAGGTAAGTCAGACACCAACCACAAAACACATACAACACGTACACGACACATCACACACATACACTGGGAATCTGAATATACTTGCAACAGCAGCACCATAGGGGCGGGATGCCCATCACCAATGCCACATATGCACACAGGGGCCTGAATGCGCGCCACCACCCCAACCCAGGGGGGCTGGATGCCTACCACTACTACCACCCTTAGCCAGGGGGCAGGATGCCTACCACTACTACCACCCTTAGCCAGGGGGCAGGATGCCCACCAATACTACCACCCTCACCCAGGGGGCAGGATGCCCACCACTACTACCACCCTTAGCCAGGGGGCTGGATGCCTACCACTACTACCACCCTTAGCCAGGGGGCAGGATGCCTACCACTACTACCACCCTTAGCCAGGGGGCAGGATGCCCACCACTACTACCACCCTCACCCAGGGGGCAGGATGCCCACCACTACTACCACCCTTAGCCAGGGGGCTGGATGCCTACCACTACTACCACCCTTAGCCAGGGGGCAGGATGCCCACCACTACTACCACCCTCACCCAGGGGGCAGGATGCCCACCACTACTACCACCCTCACCCAGGGGGGCAGGATGCCCACCACTACTACCACCCTTAGCCAGGGGGCAGGATGCCCACCACTACTACCACCCTCACCCAGGGGGCAGGATGCCCACTACTACTACCACCCTTAGCCAGGGGGGCTGGATGCCTACCACTACTACCACCCTTAGCCAGGGGGCAGGATGCCCACCACTACTACCACCCTCACCCAGGGGGGCAGGATGCCCACCACTACTACCACCCTCACCCAGGGGGCAGGATGCCCACCACTACTACCACCCTTAGCCAGGGGGCAGGATGCCCACCACTACTACCACCCTCACCCAGGGGGCAGGATGCCCACCACTACTACCACCCTTAGCCAGGGGGCTGGATGCCTACCACTACTACCACCCTTAGCCAGGGGGGCAGGATGCCCACCACTACTACCACCCTCACCCAGGGGGCAGGATGCCTACCACTACCACCACCCTCACCCAGGGGGGCAGGATGCCCACCACTACTACCACCCTTAGCCAGGGGGCAGGATGCCCACCACTACTACCACCCTCACCCAGGGGGCAGGATGCCTACCACTACTACCACCCTCACCCAGGGGGCAGGATGCCCACCACTACTACCACCCTTAGCCAGGGGGCAGGATGCCCACCACTACTACCACCCTTAGCCAGGGGGCTGGATGCCTACCACTACTACCACCCTTAGCCAGGGGGGCAGGATGCCCACCACTACTACCACCCTCACCCAGGGGGGCAGGATGCCCACCACTACTACCACCCTCACCCAGGGGGGCAGGATGCCCACCACTACTACCACCCTTAGCCAGGGGGCAGGATGCCCACCACTACTACCACCCTCACCCAGGGGGCAGGATGCCCACCACTACTACCACCCCTAGCCAGGGGGCTGGATGCCTACCACTACTACCACCCTTAGCCAGGGGGCAGGATGCCCACCACTACTACCACCCTCACCCAGGGGGGCAGGATGCCTACCACTACCACCACCCTCACCCAGGGGGGCAGGATGCCCACCACTACTACCACCCTTAGCCAGGGGGCAGGATGCCCACCACTACTACCACCCTCACCCAGGGGGGCAGGATGCCTACCACTACTACCACCCTCACCCAGGGGGGCAGGATGCCCACCACTACTACCACCCTTAGCCAGGGGGCAGGATGCCCACCACTACTACCACCCTCACCCAGGGGGGCAGGATGCCCACCACTACTACCACCCTCACCCAGGGGGGCAGGATGCCCACCACTACTACCACCCTTAGCCAGGGGGCTGGATGCCTACCACTACTACCACCCTTAGCCAGGGGGCAGGATGCCTACCACTACTACCACCCTTAGCCAGGGGGCAGGATGCCCACCACTACTACCACCCTCACCCAGGGGGGCAGGATGCCCACCACTACTACCACCCTTAGCCAGGGGGCTGGATGCCTACCACTACTACCACCCTTAGCCAGGGGGCAGGATGCCCACCACTACTACCACCCTAACCCAGGGGGCAGGATGCCCACCACTACTACCACCCTCACCCAGGGGGCAGGATGCCCACCACTACTACCACCCTTAGCCAGGGGGCAGGATGCCCACCACTACTACCACCCTCACCCAGGGGGGCAGGATGCCCACCACTACTACCACCCTTAGCCAGGGGGCTGGATGCCTACCACTACTACCACCCTTAGCCAGGGGGCAGGATGCCCACCACTACTACCACCCTCACCCAGGGGAGCAGGATGCCTACCACTACCACCACCCTCACCCAGGGGGCAGGATGCCCACCACTACTACCACCCTTAGCCAGGGGGGCAGGATGCCCACCACTACTACCACCCTCACCCAGGGGGGCAGGATGCCTACCACTACTACCACCCTCACCCAGGGGGCAGGATGCCCACCACTACTACCACCCTCACCCAGGGGGGCAGGATGCCCACCACTACTACCACCCTTAGCCAGGGGGCTGGATGCCTACCACTACTACCACCCCCACTCATAGGATGGACAATGCATGACACAACAAGCACACCACAACCTAGGGAATGCAAGATTAAGACATCCCCCCACCACCATGACAAGCGTGTGAGCAGGCTGTGTCAAATGCCTACAACACCGAACATGACATTGAACATACAATGTGACCCCCTAGCACATGTGCCACACATATATGTGTGTGGCACCCACAATGCAAGCAGCCCATGACCATTGTGGCAATGGGGCCTAAACCCCCATCATCACAGTGACCAAAAGGCAAGTGTGGGGTCCATAGCTGAAGCACATTTTGACCATTGTGGCAATGGGGTCTAAACCCCCATCATCACAGTGACCAAAAGGCAAGTGTGGGGTCCATAGCTGAAGCACATTTTGACCATTGTGGCAATGGGGTCTAAACCCCCATCATCACAGTGACCAAAAGGCAAGTGTGGGGTCCATAGCTGAAGCACATTTTGACCATTGTGGCAATGGGGTCCAAACCCCCATCATCACAGTGACCAAAAGGTAAGTGTGGGGTCCATAGCTGAAGCACATTTTGACCATTGTGGCAATGGGGTCTAAACCCCCATCATCACAGTGACCAAAAGGTAAGTGTGGGGTCCATAGCTGAAGCACATTTTGACCATTGTGGCAATGGGGTCTAAACCCCCATCATCACAGTGACCAAAAGGCAAGTGTGGGGTCCATAGCTGAAGCACATTTTGACCATTGTGGCAATGGGGTCTAAACCCCCATCATCACAGTGACCAAAAGGCAAGTGTGGGGTCCATAGCTGAAGCACATTTTGACCATTGTGGCAATGGGGTTCAAACCCCCATCATCACAGTGACCAAAAGGTAAGTGTGGGGTCCATAGCTGAAGCACATTTTGACCATTGTGGCAATGGGGTCTAAACCCCCATCATCACAGTGACCAAAAGGTAAGTGTGGGGTCCATAGCTGAAGCACATTTTGACCATTGTGGCAATGGGGTCTAAACCCCCATCATCACAGTGACCAAAAGGTAAGTGTGGGGTCCATAGCTGAAGCACATTTTGAACATTGTGGCAATGGGGTCTAAACCCTCATCATCACAGTGACCAAAAGGTAATTGTTGACAAAGAAAGAGCTGCAACTGCCAAACTGCATGGATCATTCCTGGTCACAGAACCAAAAACTCATCTGTGCCAAAGTAGTGTATGTGTCCCATTGCAACATAAATTGGGGGAGCCAAATACTGCAGTGCAAATGAAACATTCCTTTGGCCATGTGCAGACAAACAACACCCATGGGGGCTGAGACCGTCAACAGTCATCAATGACACAATGACAGAAGTGACCATCAGAATGCAGAACCACATATTTGCACCAATGGGCACACAAATGCAGATACCCTGTGGAGACAGCAGATGTGAGGTGAACAGATACCATACCATGGCAGCAATGGGACACACAAACCATGATCACTGTGCTGACCGATGACCTAGGAGTCCCAGGGACAGCAGGGGAAACACACCAAACAACATACAGCCAATGGCACACCCAAGATATGCCAATGCAATGGTGCAGATGCACAAACACAAACAGGCAGACCAACACTGTCATCATACACAGCAGGTGAGGGGTGGGGGTGCCAGTGTCCCCAGGCAACAACACAACACATGAGGAGAGCTGAATACCAATCATACAGATGTGCATACACTGCCACACTAAGGTAACTCATGGATCCAAATCCCCTATGTGGGCAAGCAGGCATTGACAGGTGAGAGGGAGCACAAAACACACATGTCACACAGGCACGTAGGAACAACAACTGACACAGCAAGTCACAGACACACCACAGCACCACCCCCAGGGCCCCCACAATGTGGTGACCCTGGGCTGAATAAAAATACCACTGTGATGACAAAGCTAAATGTCGTTCACACTGTGAACCACAGTCAGGTGTCCTGAGCAACTAACTACCATCACACCTACACAAGCACAAATCAATCAGCATGGCCAGTAAGCCAAGGCCAACATGGAGGCAGGGGACTAGCCGGGCAACAACTCTCATCTGCACACACTCAAGACCACACCCCTCGACCTCCAACAATGTGCAGCAGTGAAGTACACATGCACTGGTGACATTGCACATGCACCCATGACTATTCCAGGGTGGTGGGTGGGAACCAAGTTGTAGAAACACATCACACATGGACACTCAACAAGACTCCTGAATGTCTGACACACTGCACACTACGCTGTACATGGACATGACGGCAATACCACACCGACCACTGGGATCCCAGCCACAGTCACACACCAATGAAGAAGCCAAGGTCACCCACAAAGAACACACATAGACAACAACCAACATTGCAGCCCGGACCCTAAGGAGTGCCAGCAGTCACACACACAACGTGTCACAATCACTGAAAGATAACACAAACTGGAAATCACATGACAGGGGCAAACAACAAGTGCCAAAGGGAAACCTGACTGTGACCCATCTGCGTCAGCACACAAACTCTGCCCTGACAGCAAACACACCTATGGGTGACACCCTGATGACCAGTAATGTGCCATGCACCCACATCACAGAGAACACAGGGAGAAGACTTTGGGGGACATAGCTCAAGTCAGCAAGCATCACAAACAGGTACAACACTAGGGATCACAGCATGCGCAGATGAATGAAAGTGAACACACAGACATGCACATACAACACACACCTTGGGCGCAGGCAATGTCACACGTGTACACACTGCCATGAGGGGACTCCACTCCTGTGTGAGGAAAGCTGTGCCATATGTTGCCTCAGTAGGGCCCCATCATGTCAGCTGAGCACTTGGTCACACAATCAACAATTAGCACCAAATGAGGGCTCCCATCACATCAGCCTGGTCATGGATGTGCCAACGGAATCATCAGCACAGATCCAACACACTTGTATAGCAATGTTGCACTGACTACACGGATGAGTCCCTCCCCATTGATGCCCAAACCTGCATGTCCACTGGAGATGGCAACACGGTCAGGGAAGTAGACAAATGCAACGATGGCAGGCACAACAGATGTGCAGGGGTGGAAGCCACAGATATGAAATTGCCAATGTAAGTAGGAAACCCATTGCAAAATACTGAACACATGACACCCTCAGATGCTGCTATTGATGACATGGATACACCACATGATAGGACACATTCCCCCTGGACCACATGGGTTCCTGCACAGTAACACTTCATAATCATGAGACCAGATATCACCATCACTGCAGCAAGGGCATGGTTAGCTGCACCAACAACATGTACATCTGAAGCATGAGCACTAGAGAAAAGAAAGTTGCTTTATTCAGCATATGTGTTGTTTGATAACGACGTCCAGAAGAAATTAGAGCAAAGGCCAATGGCCAGTCCATTGTCAAAGTTCAAACAGGGTGACACTGGCAGATGTCACCCTACGCATGCCTGCACAATACCAGGGACAAACCACTAGGAGGGGCAACCGGGGGGGGCAGGCCAGGCACCGCAGGGACAGGATCAGGGCTCACCAGGGGGAGTCAGGGAAGGGGTGGTGGGTGCTGGAGAGCCACTGACAACTGCAGTGGAGGTGTCTGACATGGTGTGTGCCGGCACAACTGGGGGCATGACTCAGATGTCGTGGGTGCCGGCACAACTGCAGTGGACCCTGCAGATGGGGTGGACAGGTCCGCCACTGCAGTGCCCAAGTCAGACAGGGCGGTAGTGGACTCCACTGCAGTGCCTACCTCCAGGGGAGGAGAATGGGGAACAGGCAAGGTGGGTTGGACAGAGGGGGAGGACACCCTCACCACATCAGTGGCACAGACAAGCGCAGCGGGGGTGTGGTGCTGGGAGAGCAAGTGGCAGGGGGAGAAGGCCGGAGCATCTTGGGGATGGTATATCTGTGGGTGGGGGAACCTGGGGCAGGGTGTGGTGGGGGCACCTGTGCAGTGGGGGCCTGAGGGATGGAGGACGGAGACCTTGTGCCTGAGCTGCAGGGCGGTGGCGGGGTCTTGCTCTTAGCACTCCGGGGGGACTTGCGGGTGGGGGCCTCAGTCCGTCTGCGCCTGGGGGAGGGTGTCCGGGGGTGAGGGGCACTCTGCTCCGTGTGGGTGGGCTTCCTCTTCCCCCGGGATGCTGGAGCAGCTTCATCGGTGGGGAAGAGGCCGAGGTCACAGAGGAAGAGCTGCTGTGACTTTGGGGTTGCAGGTGAGGCAAGGGAGGGTGCTTTGGAGGGAGAGGGAACTGAGGACTGCGCAGTGCATGTGGATGCGTGTGTGTGTTCCAGGGCCCCATCCCCTGTGAGTCTGGCTTCAGTCCCCTGAATGTGCGTGCGTGTGCGTTTTGTCATTGGCGTGTGTGTCAGTGTGCTGGATGTGTGTGTGCTGGTGTGTGCCTGTGCCAGTGTGTGTGTGCCTGGGATGGGTAAGGTGCTGGGGAGTGTGGATGGAGCAGAGGCAGGAGGGGTGAGGGACCGTTTGAGGAGGGACACTGCTGCCGTCAGGGAGGAGTCCATGGACCTATTGCCCCTCTGTAGGTCAGACATGCCCGATGAGATGCCCTCCATGAACGACACCAGCTGAGTCAACAGCGCGGTGTGCGCATGGAGGACACTCAGCATGGCTGTCTGCCCTACATGGAGCTGGCGAAGGAGGTACACAGACTCCTCACTCAGGGCAGCAGGGGACACAGGGGCAGGGGTGCGGTGCCTGGCCCAAAGGAGACACGCTCCCGGACATGGGAGCCTCCACGGACCTGGGGAATGGGAGCCGATGGGAGGGCGGTGGTGGTGCTGGTGGTGGCGGGGACAGCAACACTAGCTGGGGTGTGGTGGCTGCTGACACCCGCCTCCACAAGGGAGTCATCCTCCGAGTTGCTCTGGTCCTCAGCTGAGGTGGATGCTGCTGAGGACTCCTCGGTGTGGCTCCCCTCGCCCTCCGTGCCACTGGGTCCCTCCGACCACTCCTCGGCTGCTGACCCAGTCTGGCTCTCCGGCTCCTCCTGGTCCGTGGAGCTGTCCCCTTCCGTGGCCGTGGATGTATCTGCAAACAATGGGGAAACAGACAGACATCAGTCACCTGCACATAACGCACACACCACTGTGAGCACAGCACATCACAGAGCAAGCCCTGGCATCATTAGTTGTACATTGCTAAAAGTGCACTAATTGAACAGGAGAAGTCAATTGTCAGTCTGATGCCAAGCATGGCACTCACATCCCACATGGCCTTGCACCCATCTGTCTGGTGTCTGTTGGATTGCAACACCCCAGTGTTGACACATGCACCAAGTACACAGTAGTTGGACAGTGCAGAGGACACGGTGTGGACACATCACAGCTCTTGCCACTGAGTCAGTACAGGTTTACGGATGTAAGGGATGCCCAGAGTCAAATAGGAAATGCATGTGATGCATACCAGCGACAGACACCATGATGCACCCATGTCCTGATAGCCAGCGCCACTATGGTGTGCATGTAGCACATGTCACTCCCCTGCAGGATCACCAATCAGTAGACACATGCCATGGCGGAGGCATGACTGCAAAGTCATACATCACTGTCTCAGTGATGTATGACTTTGCAGCCAGACAACAACACTCTGCACTGTGTCACAATAGTAGGTCATGGGGAATGCAAGTCCTGGAGCTGCACAAGTGCACATGTACATCCCCCCACAACACATCCTCTTAACCCTCATCTGTCCAGGTCATACCTATTGGACATATGGGAGACCTGTGACACTACCCTCTGAACCTGAGCCCCTCACACTCTGCTGTGCATGGGGAACAGCTGCCTGAACTTCACATTTACATGCCCCAGTCTGCATGGGCAGCTGATCAGACACCTATGTGTCACACAAGTATCGTCTCCTATGGTCACATCTCCAGTGGCATGCTGAGCCCCTACCAAGAAACTCCACAGCAGTCCTGGCGACTAATCCACAGCACACTGACACAGAGGCAGACACCTGAGGGGTCAAATCACTGTGCACAATGTGTCCTCTGATACACGGGAGTGGGAGTACAGAGTGTATTGTATGGCCTGGAGTAGGCATGACTGTCCAGCCCCACATGAATGAGGGATGAGCCCTGGACTGTAGGCAGCTGGCTAAGTATGTGTGACACACGTCATATACATACTCCTGGGGCCCAAACATTGTTCCCACCCGCAGCATGGGTGTGTGCCAGGTACCCCAGCCACATGTGGTGGATCAGCTCAGCAATTGGACCACAGATCAAAGTAACACGCTGAATACATGTCAGAATACAGGCATTGTGTAAGCAATGGACCCACCCATGATGCCCACCACAGAGTCAGGGAAACAGATGCTGTCTCCCACCTTGAGTCAAGCAAACTGCAAGGACACAGTCCTAAGTGACAGAATTCCCTGCATGTAAGGGCCACACCTGGGTATCAGATGAGGAGTGGGCAGTGCACAATAGAGGGACATGGCTCCTGGACAACATGACTGCTGTACTGTGGCAGTTCAACCTGGCCCGAGGAGGGCACATAGCATGTTAGACAGAGTACACAGTGCAGTCTTTGACTCACCCCCTCCTTGCTGCTCTCTGGCCTTCAGCTGCCCATCCAGGTCTGGAAAGACCACCGCCAGGATCCTGAGCATGTGGGGGGTCAGGGTCCGTGTTCCGCCCCTCCTGCGAGGAGGCGACAGCTTCAGCTGGACCCGTGCAATCCTCCGGGTCCAGCCCCGAAGGTCCTGCCACCTCTTTTGGCAGTTGCGGATCCGGCGCTTGTAGACCCCCACGGACCGGACAGCCCGGACGATGTCCTTCCAGATCTCATGCTTCCGATGGGCAGAAGCCTGTCAGGATGACAAAGTGATAAGGCCATTACTACACATGCAACATATCCGTGCATGACACAGTTGCATATACATGTCGCAATCACAGGGGCACATGGTGTACCCAGGCAGTGCACGGCTGCCCATGGACAGTTTTCCAGAAGTCACTACATGGTATCATTGCATGGGGAGTAAAACCCTGTTCAGAAGCACTGTCACTGCACCATACCTGTCCAGTGCAAGTCACTACACACTATGGGGGTGACAACTACTCAGTGAGCCTGCTAGCCAGTGGTGTGCTGACTCTCAGCCTTGCTAGTCAGACAAAATGCACATTCAGAAAGGCAGTGCACAGAACACTCACCTGCTCCCCTGGTGTCCCATACAGCTTGCTGTACTGTGGAAGTAGGCTGTCCAGCAGGGCCTGGTTCTCTTCAAGGCTGAAGGCTGGGGCTCTCTCCACAGTACGTGCCATTGCAGGGTCCAGAGGGGCAGAGACAGCAGCAGTGCAGTGGCAGATGTCGTCCTGGAGCATGTAGTGCAGGCAAGTGGGCTCTCAGGGGAACATGCAGCAATATATATGTGCTGGAGAGGCAGATACTGTCCCTTGTGTCCAAAGTGATAGGTCCAAGTCGTTTGCATCTTCTGAATCTGGCCAATCCATGGAATAGCAGCACCAAAACACGCCCACAGCATCCTTCAAAATTTCAACTTCATGACATACATGATTTTGCAACATTGTTGTGGGTGACCAACTGATTTTCCAGCAACCGACTCGTTCGAATATTCGAAAACGCGTCCGTTGCCAGGCAAGCCCATTGTCAATGGGTGCGCACCGATCGGTCCATTGAGGTACAACGCGCACAGGGGTACAACGCGTACCCGCACACATTGAATGCAATGGGCCGGCCGGAGGCACCGATCGGTCCATTGCTGTTCAACGCGCACAGGGGTACAACGCGTACCCGCGCACATTGAATGCAATGGGCCGGCCGGAGGCACCGATCGGTCCATTGCTGTTCAACGCGCACAGGGGTACAACGCGTACCCGCACACATTGAATGCAATGGGCCGGCCGGAGGCACCGATCGGTCCATTGCTGTTCAACGCATCACTGTACATGTGACTGGCATATGTCAGCATGCCTGTCTCAGATGGACATATGCCAGCCACAGATAGCTCCCAGGGAGTGAGGGGCACACCTACATCACGACAGCCTGTCCAAACCTTATCATAAGGCATGTAAGGCTGCATTTCCTATTGTGTGTATGTTGGTGTACATGTTGTCCTGTGGGTGTCACCTGTGGGCAGCCACCCCCAGGCTGTGCACGTGTTAATGGGGACAGGATCCTGGGTGTTACGTGTACGTGACCACTGTGATGTGCAACTGTTCATATCTGTGCATGTGCCATGGTCACATTTCACAGTGGTGTTTGTGTATGTCATGTCACATACCCCGTGAGTCCCATGTGGGACGGTATGTTTGAGCCAGGGTGTCCCAGTGGCACAATAGTGATGGCCCTCCACAGTCTTTGTGCATGTAGTGTTTACAATGTCTCTGATTTCATGTGCACAATGGGAGACAGTCTCCACATCCACGTTGTGTGTGCATGGACTCTGATGTTGTGCGTGTGTGTCACAGACGTCCATGGCTCTCCTGCCATGGCAAGTGTGGCCACTACCTGTGGGGGTCATGTTTGTTTTGTTGTGGTGTACACATGATACTCCAGGTGATGCCAGTGTCCATGTGGCATTACAGGGTCCCTGGGAATGTGCCTGTCGTTGAGCTGTGGTGCCTGGGGCACATCTGTCCTCACATGTCACTGGGGGGTGACTGTGACACAGCATCATGATATCCAATGGGCCAACCTGGGACAAATTGATGCCACCTGTAGGACCGTGTTGACAGATGTTGGCCATGTATGTACCATACATGTCGTTCCGGTACTGCACACTTCATGTAGTTGTGCCTCATGATGATGTATGTTGGGATCTTGAGTGTGTTCAATGCCGCATATGTGGGGTGACTGACGATCTTGCTTACTTCTCCTCTGCACTGCAGGGCTCCTGCTGTCCATCGGCCATTCCCAGACCTGGCAACGATGGTGGAACGGGACAGCATCCGACGGTACCGCTTCACCAGGCAGCTGATTGAGGATTTGGCAGTGCAGTTGTCCCCACATTTGCAGCCTGGCCGGCCGTATCCTACAGCGCTGACCCCCAAGGTGAAGGTGATGGCAGCCCTACACTTCTTTGCCACCGGTACCTTCCAACATACTGTGGCGTCTGCTGGTGGGATGTCACAGACCATGTTCAGCCGTGTGCTCCGCGATTTCTTGGCGGCAATGTTGCTCTTCCTGAACCGGTACATCTATTTCCCTAGACTGCGACGACTCACTGACGTGAAGAGTGACTTTTATGCCCTGGGGAGGATGCCGCATGTCATTGGCTCCATTGATGGGACACATGTGGCTTTGGTACCACCACAGGCCCAGGAGCAGGCCTACAGGAACCGCAAGCACTACCACTCGGTCAATGCACTGGTGGTGTGTCTTGCAGACATGACCATCACACACGTGTGTGCCCGTTTCCCTGGTTCAGCACACGATGCCTTTGTGATGAGGAGTAGTCGCATCCCCAGGTTGATGGCACAGATGCAGAACCAGCGTGCCTGGCTTGTCGGTGTGTACTGACTTTGTGCCATTGTGTGTGATCTGATCTGTAGTATTCCGCCCACTTTTCCAAGTCAGCTGATGTGCACTTGTCTGTCCGTAGGTGACTCGGGATACCCCAACATGCCGTGGTTGCTGACACCCCTCAGGAACCCTGTGACACCTGCCCAGATGCGCTACAATGAGGCACATGGTCGGACCAGGAGAGTGATTGAGCGGACCTTTGGTCTCCTGAAGAGCCGCTTCCGCTGCCTGGACAAGACCGGAGGGTCCCTCCCATATGCCCCTGCGAAAGTGTGCAAGATTATCATCGTCTGCTGCATGCTCCACAACCTGGCAGTGCGGAAGGAGTTGCCTCTCATCCAGGATGACGATGACCAACATCCGCCACCTGTGGAGGATCCTGGCCTGGACCACGATGCCAGTGACGATGATGATGATGATGGTGATGGTGATGTCCGCACACAGCTCATCACCAACTTCTTTAGCTGAATGTGAGTATCCTGAGGTGTCATGTGAATGATGTGAGTTGGCATGATGTGTGGGTGGTGCTCTGGTGCTGTTGGAGTGTGTCCATGGGCTACTTGACAGGATGTGTGTTGCGATGTGTGGTGACAGGTGGGCTGTACTCCCCAACAGTGTTGACATGCTAACTTGGTTCTGGGTGGGTATCTTGTAACATGTATTGTGCATGAGTTTTGCTGTTCTGTCCTGTACTGCATTGCTTTTGACTGTGTGTCATTTCTGTCCTTCACAGGGTACTTTCAGATTCGTTTGGTCAACTGTGTCCACCGACGACGTGATTGCACATCCAGGCTGGTAGCTGTTGTGTCCCTACAGGTGATGTGCGCCACACCCATGGACTTCCTTCTGTCTACAGTTGTTGACTGTGTGCCCGCTACCAGGTGGGGTTACCTTGCATCTGTAGTGGTTACGGCATGTTGCTACTGTGTAATAAACCTGTGCTTCACTTAGTGATGTGCGTTGTCTGTGGTCACACATTTGACTGCCATTTGCTTACTGCACCTGTGGGCTACTTGAGCTACAACTGGGAATGGGTGTGGTGTCTGTGCATTGCACCGTCTTCCCTGGCAACATCAGTGTAGGCAATGAGTCAGATGGCCTAGGTGTGTATGTGTTGTGTAGCCCTGGTGGTGTGTCTCCCTCATATGTGTCACGTTGCCTGTACTCACATGCCTGTGTTGTCCTTGCTGTTGCAGTTCGCATACACAGTGTAATTTTGCTGTTCATCATCCCCATAACAGCACCCACGTTGGAATCACGACAGAGGCAAGTATGGTGTATTATTGTGTTTATTGTGATACATCTGTGATAATAGTGCATAGGATGGATTGTGCTGTACATGAATCTTGCAATCCCAAGTTCCTAGATGAATAGAAAGTCCAGGTAGACAGGATCCCCAGTATCGGGGCCACAGTTGTCTGACACATTGTTCCAACTTGTACTCCCCATGCAATGTGTGGGAGTAGTGTTGCCATCAACAGGGTGAACAGTCTGTGCACAAAGGCGAAAATCCAGAACAGGTTCAGGCTTCCTGGGAGTTGCGCTTGGCCATCAGCCTCTCACTTTCCCCTCCTCGGACGACCCCTCTTCTTGGGGGGGGCCCTCAAGTGCAGGCTGCTGCGGTGCAGGGGACTCTCCGCCAGAGTCCTCCTCCCTCCCTGTGGCAGTTGCAGTTTGTTCGGTGCCAGATGTTGTTGGCACACAGGGAGGTGTGGACTGGTTGCTGTTCATCTGGCGGAGGCATTGTAAAATGTCCCTGTGCACCGCCGTCATCTCATGTAGTACATCCCACTTGGACTCCACGCGGGTCATGTGGGAGTCCACACGTGACATGTGTGACTCCACGTGGGACATGTGGGAGTCCAAGCGGGCATGATGGGCAGCCTGCTGCTGTTTGATGTCTCTGAGGAGCCCCACTACCTGGCTGAGCTCTCCGGTGCTGGACTGGTACGCATCAGCTATGCGTACCAGTTGTGGGTCTTCATGCACACCAGCAACGTCTGCAAGCAGCGACCTCTGTCTCCCACCCCTCCCACCACCCCTGCTGACATGTGCAGTGTGTGCAGTTGCACGCACAGATAACCCTGGTCCACCTTGGGGGTTGGTGGTGGTGGTGGTGTCCATGGCCCCAGGTTGGTCCAGGGTCACTGCGCTGGTGTTGTTCCTTATTCTGTCCATGTCGGCAGGGATGGTATTCGTGGTGACAGTCGTTGGAGGGGTGGGTGCAGGGGGTGCAGCTGGTGGACCTGCTGGTGCTGCAGCTGGTGGTCCTGCTGGTGCAGCATGTTGACTTGCACCGGATGTGCCAGGTTGTTCTTCATCGTCCGAGGAGGACAGAGGCTGTACGACGCCAGTGAGCTCGGCATCCTCTTGAGCCTGGGACTGGGACTCCTCAGCGTCTGCTGCTGTGTCCCTATCATCACCTGTTTTTGGGAGACACAAACAATGTATGTCATGTTTCTGCAGGCATCAGTGGTTGACACACCTGACAGTTGTGACTGTGCCTCGGGGTGCGGGCCTGTACATTGTATTGTCCTAAGTCGTCACAGTCAGGGGTTGATATTGGTGTGGCACATTGTCCTGCATTATTTGGGCATTTCTATGTATTCTCTGGGGTGTGAACATGGTCTGCATTGATTGTGTTTGGTTGACAGCCAGACCTCCTTCCCACCCACCCACCCACCCAGTCAGTTATCCCACCATGGAACGTGCTTGCATTGCAGGGAGTGTAAGTTGTCTCTCAGGATGTCAGTCAGTGGTGTCCTGCTGTTTGTTGGTGCACAGTTGCCAGCAGGGCCTTGTGCTCCCCACAGCAGTAGCCAGTGTCAGCCATCTTGTGAGTCCTTCTCCACTCCCTGTGATGTGAGCATGGTTCAGGGTGGTGTTGATGGGCCAGTTGTGAGGCTGAGCAATGTCTGTGACTACGACTCCCATCATGCTATTGCCTCCACCCCCTTCCCAGCATGCCCATGCTTCCTTCCTTTTGACTCTGCTTCCCTGTGGGGTGGGCTGGCTGTGCTGACAGGATGGCTGGGAGTGTTGTCCTGGCAGTTGTTTGGCTAAGAGTCCCAAGAGTGTCCCTGTGCTTCACACAACATAACCCAGGGTGGTGGTGCTTTGTGGGATCTTGTGTTAGGATGGAGGGCATTGCATTCTACCAGGTGGGTACTGTGGAGTTTGTGTTGGGGGGGTGTGAGGGGAGGTGCTGGTGACTATGGTCAGTGCTGCAAGTCCCCCTTCCCACCCAGCCAGCCAGATATCCCACCATGGAACGTGCTTGCATTGCAGGGAGTGTAAGTTGTCTCTCAGGATGTCAGTCAGTGGTGTCCTGCTGTTTGTTGGTGCACAGTTGCCAGCAGGGCCTTGTGCTCCCCACAGCAGTAGCCAGTGTCAGCCATCTTGTGAGTCCTTCTCCACTCCCTGTGATGTGAGCATGGTTCAGGGTGGTGTTGATGGGCCAGTTGTGAGGCTGAGCAATGTCTGTGACTACGACTCCCATCATGCTATTGCCTCCACCCCCTTCCCAGCATGCCCATGCTTCCTTCCTTTTGACTCTGCTTCCCTGTGGGGTGGGCTGGCTGTGCTGACAGGATGGCTGGGAGTGTTGTCCTGGCAGTTGTTTGGCTAAGAGTCCCAAGAGTGTCCCTGTGCTTCACACAACATAACCCAGGGTGGTGGTGCTTTGTGGGATCTTGTGTTAGGATGGAGGGCATTGCATTCTACCAGGTGGGTACTGTGGAGTTTGTGTTGGGGGGGGTGTGAGGGGAGGTGCTGGTGACTATGGTCAGTGCTGCAAGTCCCCCTTCCCACCCAGCCAGCCAGATATCCCACCATGGAACGTGCTTGCATTGCAGGGAGTGTAAGTTGTCTCTCAGGATGTCAGTCAGTGGTGTCCTGCTGTTTGTTGGTGCACAGTTGCCAGCAGGGCCTTGTGCTCCCCACAGCAGTAGCCAGTGTCAGCCATCTTGTGAGTCCTTCTCCACTCCCTGTGATGTGAGCATGGTTCAGGGTGGTGTTGATGGGCCAGTTGTGAGGCTGAGCAATGTCTGTGACTACGACTCCCATCATGCTATTGCCTCCACCCCCTTCCCAGCATGCCCATGCTTCCTTCCTTTTGACTCTGCTTCCCTGTGGGGTGGGCTGGCTGTGCTGACAGGATGGCTGGGAGTGTTGTCCTGGCAGTTGTTTGGCTAAGAGTCCCAAGAGTGTCCCTGTGCTTCACACAACATAACCCAGGGTGGTGGTGCTTTGTGGGATCTTGTGTTAGGATGGAGGGCATTGCATTCTACCAGGTGGGTACTGTGGAGTTTGTGTTGGGGGGGGTGTGAGGGGAGGTGCTGGTGACTATGGTCAGTGCTGCAAGTCCCCCTTCCCACCCAGCCAGCCAGATATCCCTCCATGGAACGTGCTTGCATTGCAGGGAGTGTAAGTTGTCTCTCAGGATGTCAGTCAGTGGTGTCCTGCTGTTTGTTGGTGCACAGTTGCCAGCAGGGCCTTGTGCTCCCCACAGCAGTAGCCAGTGTCAGCCATCTTGTGAGTCCTTCTCCACTCCCTGTGATGTGAGCATGGTTCAGGGTGGTGTTGATGGGCCAGTTGTGAGGCTGAGCAATGTCTGACTACGACTCCCATCATGCTATTGCCTCCACCCCCTTCCCAGCATGCCCATGCTTCCTTCCTTTTGACTCTGCTTCCCTGTGGGGTGGGCTGGCTGTGCTGACAGGATGGCTGGGAGTGTTGTCCTGGCAGTTGTTTGGCTAAGAGTCCCAAGAGTGTCCCTGTGCTTCACACAACATAACCCAGGGTGGTGGTGCTTTGTGGGATCTTGTGTTAGGATGGAGGGCATTGCATTCTACCAGGTGGGTACTGTGGAGTTTGTGTTGGGGGGGGTGTGAGGGGAGGTGCTGGTGACTATGGTCAGTGCTGCAAGTCCCCCTTCCCACCCAGCCAGCCAGATATCCCACCATGGAACGTGCTTGCATTGCAGGGAGTGTAAGTTGTCTCTCAGGATGTCAGTCAGTGGTGTCCTGCTGTTTGTTGGTGCACAGTTGCCAGCAGGGCCTTGTGCTCCTCACAGCAGTAGCCAGTGTCAGCCATCTTGTGAGTCCTTCTCCACTCCCTGTGATGTGCGCATGGTTCATGGTGGTGTTGATGGGACAGTTGTGGGGGGCAATATGTGTGACTGCGACTCCCATGATGCTATTGGCTACACTGACTTGGCCAGCATACACAGAATTCCTTCCTTTGAGTGGTCTTCACTGTGTGTTGGTGTTGTTGTGGTGGCTACATGTGTGGATGTGTTTGTTGGTTCTATTTGTGCCACTGCCTAGCTGTAGTTGTGGTTGTGTTTGTACATGTGTTGGCACAGTTGGATGTGACTTTTTTGATGGCATGTGTTGTGTTTCTCTGACTGACATACACATTTTGGGATGATTCTGTTCTGGTTGCTGTGTGATTGCTATGAGTGCATGGTTTGACTCTCCCCTTGACAGTGATGTGTGTGTGTTTTGTGGCAGTATATTGTTACATTTGTTGTGTAATCACCAGGCTCTGGGATGTCCTCTAGTCCATATATGCTCACTGGCGGTAGGATGGCCCGCACCTTCTCCTCCCAGGGCCTGAGGTATATTGGCTTGGCAGGAGGGCCACTGCCGGTGTGTTGGCTGTTGATGTAGTCTTGCTTCAGCAGTTTCCGTACCCTCCTGCGCACGTCATACCACCTGTTCTGGATGTCGGTCTTTGTGCGCCGACATGGTGATTGGGCGTTCACCCTGTTGATGATCCTCTCCCACATCTTGGTTTTCTGCGACATGGGGGTCTGTTGGACCAATGTGCCAAACAGCTGTGGCTCTACCCTGAGGATCTCGTCTACCAGGACTTCCAATTCACAATCTAGGAACTTGTGATTCTTCTTGGGGGGCATGGTGATGGGTGGTGATGGTGGGTGATGTGTGTGTTGGTGTGCAGGTGAGGGTGTGTGGGTGTGTGTTGTGCTGGGTGTATGTGAGGTAGGTATTTGTTGGTGTGCTGCTGGTGTGTGGCTTGTGTGAGGGATGAGCTGTGGGTGTGTGGTTGCTTTCTCTTGGGTGCTGGCAGTGGAATGGCATTTGCAAAGGCTCATGGTAGTGATTTGTGTCCTTTATATAGGTGGAGTTGTGGGTGTGTCTTTGTTCTCTGTCCCCACCCCCCAGTATTTATTGGCTTGGTAATTGCTTGTTTGGCCTTTTTTGGTTGATTTTTCCTTTGTGCTGTTTGTGTATGTTGGAAACGTTCTTGTGACCGAGTCGGACCCTGCATTGGTCTCGTACGGTGTTTTCCGTTTCGTTCACGCTGTGTTTGTGCAGTTTTGTATGCTGCGTACGCGTCGGTCGCGGTGTATTGTGTTGCTTCGGCTCGGTTTTGTATGCGTGTCGGTCGTACGGCTTGTCCTCCGTCCGACTCGGTCGTGTTTTCGCGCCTTGCATCGTACTTTGCGGGTTGGAGTTGGCGGGTACGATTCGGTCGGATTTGTTCCGGGTGCGTGTCGGTCGGTTGAATTCGCGTGTTTTCCGGCCGGATTGCTATTTTCCGAGCGGCTCGGTCGGTCGGCTTGGTTTCCTGACGTGTCGGTCGGATTTATCGCGGCTTGCATCGTACTTGGCGTGTCGGGCGCCACTGGTACGTGTCGGTCGGTAATTTTTCCGGCTCCGAGTCGGTCGGTGCTTTTTCCGGCCCGAATCGGAATCGACCCCTTTAAGGCCAGTTTGTTTCTCCTGTGTATAGACATACCCCATATAACATAATAACATTTTATTTTTTTGTGACATTACAAATTCTGCACCTTCAGTCATGTTGTTTTGTTTTATGCTAGGGAAAATTAAAAAAACAAAATTTTTAATATAATAAATACCACATATTTATTAAATACAGTTACATTTCAGTGAATATACTTACAATGTTTAGTTTGATGTAAATAAAATTGTCCAGGAAATGATTTCAAGCTTTATTTTCTATTTTTTGATGTAATTTCTGTTGGGAAGAGAAAACAAACATTTTAATAATTTGATTATATTGTTTGTAGATGATAGGGATTTTAGGGGAAAAGGGTTATTTGGGTGGGTATTTAAGGGTGTTTAATAATTGAAAATTATATACTTACTTTTTAATTGTATTTAGTTGGTTAGTGGTTGTAGAATTATTTTGGATGCTTTTGCTGTTGGCTGCAGAGGAGATAGATAAAAAGAAAATATATATTAGTGAATAACGTTTGAAAAATAATTTTAGGTAGCTTTGGAAAAAATATAATATACTTACATTTATTGTTCTTTTATTGGTGAGAATTTTGAAAATATTTTTCTGGCTTTGTAAGATATCTGTAGAGCTGATATAAATGTAAGGAATGAAAGAATAGTAAATTAGGTCTCAGAAATAATTATTGTTGAAGGGTAGTAGTATTGTTATATTTTAAATACAGTTTTACTTACTTAGTGCAGTTTTAAAGATTTCTTCAGTAATGAAAGTTTTCATTTAGGAAACAGTTGGGCAGAGTTTCACCTTCTTCTTTATTGTAGGTTAGAAGTGTAAAAGAGATGTAAACATTTGATGTTTATATAGTGTTTATTTAATTGGTTGCTTTATGTTATTGGTGTATTTTAAAATGTGAGTATTTGATTCGTTGAAGTGAATTGTTTTTATTGTTTTGGCTGTTTGTTTCCATATAATGGAAACGCTAATTAGAAACTGTTAGTAGAAAGTAATTATTTTTTCGTTTTGCTTTTTTAAAATATTTTAAACATTGTTTTGAATGTGAAATGATGCAAGCATTATATATTTTATAGATTTTATTTTATTACTGTAATTGTTTGTTTAGAGAAAAAATTTATTTTTATATATTGATGTGTTTGCAAATTATTTTTTTATGTTGTTTAAGTGTTTTATATTATTTTATAATGTGAATTTATATTTGGTGCTAAAGATATATTTAATTGAGCAGTTTTTCTATAGTCGATATTTTCAAAAAGTCGATAATATTGATGTCTATATTTTGGTATTCGATATTTTTGTTATTTTGTATGTTAATTAAATTTAAACGATATTTAATTTAACGATATTTTGTATTTTAATATTGTGGTGTATGATGTTTTTTATATACGATATTGTGTACTCGATATTTTTGTATTTTTATAAATAAGTATTGGTAGTTGATATTATTGTAGTCGATATTATGACGCCGATATTTTGTAAATACGATATTTTTGTTGTCGATATTATGTCAGTGATCCGTCATAAATATGACAAGCAATAACAGGACTTAATTGTGATATGTCAGAGATGATTTATGTAAGTGTAAAAAACCAGAGAGGTGGCTCTACAGTCCAAGGGAACAGAGCACTCAATATCTGTAAGATAAACCTAATTTCCCTTGGAAATCACAACACATAGAGAAGTCTCATTCATTCACTACTTACACTCAAAGTCATTCATATCCCTCACGGAACTTAAAACATATACAAGGTCTTTCTATAATAAACCCAAAATCTGATGTAGAGTTATCACAGTTTTATTTCATATAATTCATAAAAAACAGATACATTTTATGTTAAAAAATATATTCATAAAAAATATACATAAAAATATTAATTTGGTACGTACAAAGCAACTATACTTCATTTCTAAGAATGCTATAATGCCTATATTAAAAACATCCCCGTGAAACACTCTCAAAGTGAAAACCCAGAGAGGCACAATGATTTACACTGTTGCTAACATTGATCCAACACTGTATTAACAAACAGAAAGACTGGTGAGAATCTTGATCTTATCCAAGTAAATCTGGTTTGTTGGATTCTCAGAAAAGACTAGCGTCGACGCGTTTCGGTGGTATAACAAATCCTATAAAGAACCACCTTCTTCAGGACTCAACATTAATATGGGTTTGTTCTTGTGAGAAGTTGATTACTATCTGCATAGATGAGAAGAGAAGATATATATATTGCATCAATATTTCCCTCTCTATAAATTCATACAGTTTTCATTTTGTTTTAACATACATCACGCATACTATATATGTTTACTTCAATCCTCTTGTACATTGTTAAGCTAATCATGTTGGCATATTGTAAACATTCCTATTGAGGTGCTACATCTCGATTTTGTTTTTACCCCAAAAAGAACCATGATTTGTCTATAAATGGGGCAATGCATAATCAGGCACTAACAGGCATTCATATCTCATTTTCTCCATCCACACACTCTGAATGCTCACCTTAGCCAAAATCTAGTCGTTTCCACACGTAATATGGAAAGTGTAGAAAGTGTGGCTTTGTTTGTTAAAATCTGCCGATACTCGGAGTCATGGGCGTGTATTCAGACCCGGGACCGTTTGGCTATTACTGTGTGCCAAAAGGAAGGAAACGAGAAAGACAAAGTAAGGTAGGGGTTTCTTGTCCTCGCTGCATTATTGTTAAGTTATTTCTAAAGGGAGACCAGTCTATCTGGCATAGTTTTCTCCCCAAACCAAGCTCCCTCTTTACCTTACATATTATAATGATCCTGGCTCCACATCTTATCTTTCACCGTGTTTGGTGCTGTCCTTCCAATGTTCAATGCAGTGACTAATTCTCATAAACCTTAATAAATAATTTATCTTAATTAGTTTCTGTTATCCTATTTTATGCCAATTTTGCTCGGTGTTTGTCTCTTATTTTGATAGCATCATGACTTACCTCACTTTATAGAGGATTCCTCACAAACACCGGTAAAAAAGTTCTTTGTGCGGGGGGCTCACGTCTCTTATAGATCTGTCCTCCACCAGGCCGTATATCCTTATCGCCTACTGTTTCAAGCCGCCATATACAGTCGGCTGAAAGTAAATCCTATGGGATGCAATGGTGAAACTCACTGTACTATTTGGGTTACTTGGTCTTATAACACAACCTTAAATGTCCCTGGCTATATTATACATATTATTAATCTCTGTGTGACGGCACCTATTATAATTATTTATGACCTGTCATCCATTTGTGATTTATGACCTGCCACGCATATGATTTATGCCCATGTCAAAATGATTTATGACCAGTCAACAGATCAATCGAGATTCTTTATTCAGTTTACAGCTAAACCATAAAAGCATACAAAAAATGCATTTAAAAACAGTGATTATACATATCCACACGAGGACTTAGAGTTAAAATAAAATTTACAATCAGTGACCATTCTTAATATTTGCAAATTGGTTAAATGTTCATCCATTAGCAAACTTATTTATACAATTTAGCGACCAGTTAGTACCAGCTGAAAGTTAAAAACAAGGTCAGGGAGGGTTAATTCCCTACTAAATAAAACTAGTGCAAAGTACATGCTTAATGCGCTTTGTTCATTAAAGTGCTTATGCATTGAAGTGCCAATGGGTCCTATGAATTCCTAAAAGCCCCGTGTCTAAGGGTAGCATCAAGTTAAAAAAACTCATCATCATGTGCTCTTTGTTCAATATATTAAAATCACTGCAGCATCTTACCACACCATAAAAATCTCTAAGGGTTTAAAAATGGCCATAATTACACATAAGAGAAATTCTTCAGCTATGCCAAAGTTTTCTTCTTTCCTTCGTGGTGACACCCTAATGAGTGGCTATCTTTTTCCTTGCTCTAATGGCACCTGCCAGGAAGCTTGCAAAATCATAACAGACCAGAGAGGATGATAGCATTTGCTGGTATATCAGAGCTGGTTTTGCTTGCAAAAACTTCTTATCGTTTAGCAGGGGAACGATATAGCGGGAAATAACAAAATTAATAGTATCCTATATGGAGAAATCACAGGTGGGCAAGGGTTCAGCTCCTGGATTTTATGAAAACCTTTAGGAACTGCTAGGAACCAGTGTATTTGGTTAAGCCTGAATCTCGTCAGTAAGAAACAAGGATACGAATTGTTAACTACCACCAGGCAGGGCTCTATTGCTGACTTGTCATTAGTTTGATTTATGACCTGTCACGTGTATGATGTATGACCCTGTCAGATTGATTTGCACTTTAATTATTGATTTATTACCAGATACTGTGAGTTAAAAAAGCAGGATGCAAAGTATATCATACATGTTCTCTGCAAAGCAGGTGCCTGATTGCTGCTTTGGGGCAGAGCCCAAAAGAAGTTTCAGGACGTGGTGCAGACACTGACCATTAATGAACAAAATTCACAGGGTATAGAACACTAACTTTGAACTAGTCAATATTAAAGCAGTTTGTAATGCTGCAAAGCTGACCTTGAAATACGTTGAGAATGTGGACATCTTGCAGCCGCAGCCGCTGCAGGTAAGAGCGGTGGGGCCAGGTGAGGGGGGATTTCGAGAGACGACCAAGAGGGAAAATTAATTATTTATTTAATTTTCCCTTGTGGTCGTCTCTTGAAATCCGCCCTCACCTGGCCCCACCACCCCACCGATCTTACCTGCAGCAGCCGCGGCTGACATCTTGATCAACACTAGGGGTGTGCAAGATATGAATAAGTGCATTCACTTCAGAAAATTAAGCAAGATTACACATAATGCAAAACTGGCATTTGATGCTGTATTTTAGTATGAAATGCGTCCTTGCGTCTACTTTGAACAAGAGGATGCATTTTGTGCTAAAAAGGTGGAGTAAAAACCAAGCACTGCGTACAACAGCCACTCATGCTCTGTCATTCTCTTTGATCCTGTGCCTTTGTGGTAAATTTTTACTGCAAATGTGCTGTAATTTTTTATCACGAATGGCAGGTAGTTATGTGACGGGGTGTGATAGTAAAATTTGAGGAACTTCCCATAACAATAGGTAAATGAAATTACTAAAATTATGCTGGTTATGCCAACGTAATGCATATTTCAGGGAGGCCTAATCAACACCTCTGGCTCAAGTTATGGAGGCAGAAAAGTAGACACTGGAGAACCTAGGCAAAATGATGATAGAAAATAACTTTTGGGCATATTGCTATATGAAAAACAATTTTGCCTTCTATGATCAAGAACATTTTTACCGTTATACATTTTTCAGCTTCTCATATGCATACTGAAGATGACATTGTAAATGTGCTGCATGATTTTATTTCATATATGATACAGAAACAGCTTCTTAAGCTGTGCAGTTTCCTTTAAGCTTCTTCAGGGAGTGGGCCAGATGTACTGATGATAGAGGAACATCTTTGTAATATCTTTTTTGATGGGTACATTACAGTGCTTGTTGGGAAATCTGTGACTCATGCCCCTTGAATCCCACTAACTAACTGATGCCCCTGCCGGTAGGCTACTGCTTTTCTGGCTGCAACGCTGCCTACTGATTTATCTGGATTATCCTACCACATTTAATGAGGCCAGAGGAAGAACCAGGCTTTGGACAAACTGGTGAGTGTTCTCAGGAACTGAATAAGGTTTGAACTCTGAAAAGACATCCGTGTCCTAAGCAACTCTGTCAAGTGTCACTCACAGGGGTTAAACTAATACATACTGAGACTTGTCCCTTTTTACCACACTGAAAGCAAAGTCAGTCAAATTCAAAACTTCTCAGGGCTCCACCTTTTGTGACCAGCAATGTGCCAACCAAAGTAAATTGTCTGAGCCGGTGACTGAATCTCAGGCCTGTGACAGTATTTAGCTCCTGCCACTGCTGTAGCTTGTCTGGGGTATTGTGAGAAGCTACGGATAGGGTTGAGATAAACATTACACTGAAGCTCATGATATCTGCCTGTGATGGAATTTAGGATGCATAAGAGATTTGCTGTGGGTTTCAGAAAACTGTTCTACTTCAGAACATTTATCATTTCATAGAAGTTTAGAGCATCGTTTGGCATTTCGTGGTGTTAAGTCTGGTTCTTGAAAAACCACAAAACACGGAACCTTTGACAAAATGTTATGTATAGTTGTATTTGTTTAGTGCCTAGGTCCCTAGTTCTGTGGAAGCACAATTCTATGAACTGTGGCTGTTTTACTACTGTTTTTCAGCAGAATAACTAAAGTAATTCTCTGATGCCTAGTTACACTCAGTGGATGTGACTTCAGTCCCTACCTGCTGATCCAGCGGGTTACTAGCAACAAGCATTCATACACAAAATACTCGCTTGGGCCCATACATTCATACTACGCTAGCAATTTCCGCTGGTGGGTCAGTTGGTACTCTTTTATCAAAATCCCTGCTACCAATTACCTTCTGATTGAAGAGTAATGACTTACCAATGAATCCTTTGCTAATTGGGAAGTTTAAAATGAGTGACGTTCCATACAATTCATAAATTTCTAAAATAATCACTGAGTCAAGAAGTTTTAAAATGTTTATCTAAAGATTTAGCAGAGTAAATACAAAACCACATGATACTTAAATCGTATCGCAAGGAGGAAGCATAAAAATGAATTATCGATTAATGACGGTCCCTTAGGAAAGAGAGAAGATAGAGACAGCAGTGCAAACTAAGGTTTGCATTTATATTTACCTAAAGTGCGAGAACCAAACCCCTTGGCCAAGGAGTTGGAAAGATAGGACCAAGGAAGGATGAAGAACAAAGATCTCCTCCCGGATCAGGACAGGACCGGTGACCTCTCTATCAACGACGCCTGCGTCGTTCCCCTCTCTGGTACTTCGCTTCTCCTCGAATTCTCCCGTGACTTCCTTCTAATGGACTCCGCCGCCCCCTCCTCAGGACCTCTCTGGACAGCGGTTCAGTTTGCGATCGATCAGCTCGTCCTGTTCTTCCTAATGCTGAGCAGCATCTGCACCCTTCTTCTCCCGCTTCTGCGTTCTAATGCTAACTAATTTAGCTAACTCTAGATCTATTATACCCTTCTACGCCCATGTACCTCCCCTTAATGTTGCAGAATTATGGGGTCACTACTTCTGATTGGACGGGGACAGGGGTTGATCCTCACACCATATTGATTTAATTCATTTTCTTAAAGCCCTTTGTTTTAGAATACCGCCCCTCACTTTTAATACATTTGCTTTATTTCCCACCCGTCTCATGACAAAGTTTATACATTCTTCATGTACATTGTAAAATTGTTGTAGGGACATTTATGAATACAACAATATTGGCCATCAGGTCACGGCCTTGGACGACGTCCAGGTTGACTTCATCCCTTTCCTTCTGGGCAGCCATTCAAGGAGCATGCGCAGAACCATGGTCACACGAGTTTTCAGTTCACCAACCCCAGGCCCAAATTTACGAACTAATAAAGTCAAAGAAGAAAATATTTTAAAATCACAAATAAAATGTTTTACTGTATACCCACTCTTTCTACTCTATTCCCATTTACTTATAAACTTTTCCCCGCATTAATAGCGTTAGAATACTACAATTTAAACAAAACATAAGAGCAAGCTGTAGCATGTGAAAACATATAGCAGCCATTTTAAATCACACTGCGCAGAAGCAAGAATTTTCCCACCAAGCAAAGAAAGACGTCACACCACGTGATATGGTTGAGACATGCGCAGTAATGTTCCCGCGCTTTAGCGGCCATTTTAGAATAGACAAGCGTTACTTGTTAGTAAAAACACATAGGCAAGCTTCCTTGCTACTTATATTTGTGTGTGCAATGGTTAGTATGAACAATACAATTTTAATACATTAATACTTTTAAGAAGATTGCATCCGAGCAAGTCTCATTTGTGAGTCCTTGCTCCATCACTCCCATCCTCCCCACTACCATGTGATTGGGATAGTCCATCAGCTGCAGATTGAGTCACAAGCTGTCAACAGATATGAATTCTACGTTGTGGTGTAGACCTAGTACATACAACAGTGGTACGCTTGTCTCAAGTTTGCAGCTAAGATGGGGAGACTTACGGAAACTAATTGTGCTATGTGGGAGAAAGAAACCCATAACAAGGTCCTTGTGCTCAGTCCGCGACCGAGAATTTCATTGTCAGTTTGAATAAAGTGGGATGAATCTGGGGGTTCTTTCACGCAATGTCCTACTCAGAGATCCATGAGGCACTCATACTTTGCAACCGAGTTTTATGATTGTATCTATAATAACATGAACACAATGAGAAATTTAACATGTAGTTGAAATAAAGACATTATGTTGACCATCTTTCAGCACATAGTCATTGTTTCCCTTCCGCCTCACCCAAAACACAGGCTGTTCATAAGCAAGAACGTTTGTAAACACTGCTTTGAGATCTAATGTCCTTTTCCAGGTACAGACTTGTGCTTCTTTTTTTTAGAGTTTGTAGCACACTGTTTCATTGAGTTTGAATGTTCTCAATGTTTCACCTATTGTGACTACAGTGATTTCTCATGAGAACTTGTCCTTGTTAAGTAGCGACATTTGTACTAACTATTGAAGTGTCTGATAGGCACCAGAGATGGGAAGTGCATTATGTGAATATGTAGGATAGTGATGAATAATGTGATTATAGAAACTGTCTTACCTAAATGTATTGAATGTGTATTTCTAATAGTATTTTGTATTATAAGAGGAACCCTTTCCTGAGGAGTTGGGCACACTCTTCCTTGATCTTTAGGCTGTGACACTATGTCGGTCTGATTTCTGATTTAATCTTATTTGAGCTGAACTATATTTTGTTCTGTTATTTCATTACTTGTATTTTATTCCGAGCGTCATGGTATTATTTGATATAAAATGAACAATTGACTGACTTCTAACCATTTCTGTAATGATTTAAATCTTAAAAAAACCTTTATGGTTTCTCAATTCTATTTGTCCTATTTTCATTATAAAGCTAAGGTGCTTTACTGTTTACAATATAATTTGCATTGAAATTTGATTGGACAGATCCAGTTGCGGAGCAACAAAATCCTTATGGAATAACACCACTCTTGGTCCGACAGAAGAGCTTAAAGATTTTATCTTAATAGAAAAAAAGACCTACTAATTTAGGTGGTAGGTTACTGCTTTTGCTGTAGTCTTAACTCTTACTAATGTCTGCTCAACTTCCCGTGACTTTTAAAAGGTCAGGAAAGAACGCAGTAATTGCTGTTCTCCATGTCAATCGAGAAAATGTAAACAAGACACAGCACAGTCTCACACAGGCTGCCTGTCACTGCTAGGGATCTTAAAAGCCAATCAATTGCTTTTGCACAGTGTATCCAGCCAATGAGAGACCAGAGGGTGGGGTTGAACATCTCTCGGTCTTCTGCTTGTCATGAGAGCCTGGGGTTGAGTGCAGGAGCCCTAGGAATCTGCTCACTGTGCTCATGCTGCTGAGTGAAGTTCAACGAAGCCAGTGGATTTCTGCACCAGAAGTCCAAAGTCCTGCAAGAATCTGTTGCCAAGGAAGAGACCAAGCAGACAATGAGTGGCCCATTTTGTATTTCTAAAATACATGGTGGTGAATGACAATGAAAACCACAGGTTTCAAATTACCATCAGGATATTATGATAATGCTCTGTAAAAAAATCCTTGTTTTGGAAAAGGTCGAAAGTTCTGTAAGCTTTTTTTAGTTCATTTTGTGGCACATGCAGTAGTTTGGAGGATTAACAATATTAGAGTGTGTGTTGTGTCTGTCTGTGAGCCTGGTCCGCTGACTGCCAGAGTTTTACTTAAGTCATCATAGTGCAGTCAGTAGACAAAGCACTCACGGTATTGATATCAAACCAGCTCTTAAAGCGTCTTATTTTGAATCATCAAGCAGTTATATTTAAACTTAAATGTTCAGGCTATTGCCTACCACTGGTCAATGTTTTGATAAATTGCTCTGGGTTCTCCCAACGCCCAGTTCCCATTATGTGCCAGTTGACACAGTTGAAATGGTTGTGGAGGACGGAAGAGTCGGACACAAAATAGCCTGAGGGAGCACACAGGAGTGGGAGGCGAGCAGGGAGGTGTGTGCTTTGGTCTGAAGCATACGGTTTAAGGGAGCAATAGCCAATTCCCGAAATCCCAAACAACGACTGAACTATCTGACTGAGCTTTAGTAAGACTCAGGCCTCGATTTACAAAAAATTTGCATCAGGTTTGCATTACGTTTTTAACACAGACCCGATGAAAAGTGTAGTGGTGGGATTTACAATCCAATGAAAATCATGATTTGCAGTAGATTGTAACCCAAAGTAACACAATGCAGCGCAATGCACTGTCTCATGTTAATATGCATCATGGGGGCTTTCCATGGGTGGTGCATAAGCATTTGCATGCAATCACCCATAAGTTTTGATGCAAATCGCTAACTATAAATAAGTGTAGACAGGGAATTGTGCCTCCTTGAGGCAGACGTAATGAGGAGAAATGTGTTCCTTTCTTGCGTTTTCCTCTTTGCATATGTGTTGCATTCTACAGCACACATACAAAGAGGGAAAAGCCTTAATGTATAGTTTTTGTACAGGAAGGGACCCCCAGTACAGGAACAAAGCAGAACAATGCCACATCTTTTGGGGACATAGCGCTGTTCTTCTCTCTCCCTGTTGTTTTAATGCAGCAACTTTACTTGCTGTGTTCCGTAATTTGTTTGTAAACATGGCCCTAAGTGTAGTACTTTGCAATGTCATTCATTTTTGCCTATCGTATTCATATATCTTCTTCCGTTCATATTTATTGTTTTCCTAGTAAAATCTAGTTTAGTTCCCTGGGACATGTACACATATGGTTTGTTCAGTATTTTCAAACTGACATGATCAGCAGCAGGGACGGTTTTAGGATTTTTGGGATCCCGGGCAGAAAGGATATGTGCGAGCCCCCTCTAATTTGCATGTAACATGGCACATTCAGGGCTGTTTGCTACTCAATAGAGGCCCCTGCTCCTGAAGGTGCTTTGTTCAGATCCCTCTTGGGCTGCAGCTCCTCCCTCTCAGCCACCTACAAGTAACTCTTTTACAGCTTATAAAGGGCTGAAGATGTGGGAGTTGGTTTTATCTTAGAGTTTTTGTTTATATAACTGACTTCATTGAATTTTTGGCAAGGTAAATCAACCCACCAGAGCATTGTGCCCATCCCCATCAATTGGGGCCTGGCGTATCATCACAATGCACAATAAGATAGAGCAAATCTGTTATGGTCCATAATTCACAAAGCACACCTCACAGAGTCTCATATCCACCGACAGCCCGATTAATCCCACCAAGACCCGCATATCTTCGCTTGTTTACAAGGGCAGCCCCACGCTCTATAGATCGGCTCTTCCATCTTGATACACCAGTCCATTGCCCTCCTCCATTCCAAGAGTGGGGGAGGTTGTGTAATTGACCAGTGGCGGGCAATGTCTCTTTTACCCAAGAGTGTGGCCAATCCTACCAGAGTACGTTCTGCTTGCGTGAACCCCACATCATCCAGGATCCCCAGAACAGCCACCCTGGGAGTTAAATTAAGAGGGGCCTCAAGGACCTCAGCAATCTCACGTTCAATAGATCGCCAATAGGCTACAATTACTGGGCAGGACCGCGACCACGTGGAAGAAGTTGGCATCTGGGGAGGTATATTGATGACAGCTGGTAGATGACAAGCAGACCACATGCTAAAGTCTGCAGGGGTGTAATATGTAGTGTGGAGATATTTCAGTTGTATGACACAGAACCGTGAGGAAATGGCCAGGGTGCGGGTGGCCATCCGGGCATCTCTTCAGTCCGCATCGTCCAGGGCTCCCACTCATTCCTCCCCCTTGAGTTTGAGGCAGGAAACCCTGTCCGGTGAGTTAAGGATCAGGGATATGTAAATTTGCGAGATCCCTCCTTTCCCCAGTGGGCCCAATAGGAGCTTGGCCTCTAAAGTGCTGAAGTCCATCAGATCCTGTAGGATGGGAGAGTAGATGGCCAGGGCATGTCACATCTGAAGATATTTATGAAATTGCGTGTTAGATAAGGAGAAAGTTGTTTGCAGATTCTGAAAGGGCATCATTGCCCTAACATCTTCCAACAGTGATATCCCAATCCTATCCCATTTGCAAACCCCTCCAGCCGGGAGACCTGACACAGCCATGCACCTCTCTAGAGTGGCGTCAGACGGGTGGGCCTCTTCTGCCAACCCATCTTGGCACTCTTGTTAGAGGAGAAAGATCTTTTGGGATTGGCCCCTCTTACAGTAAGTGCAGGATACTGTTCAGACCCGAAAGTGAGAGCTCTGCTTTGTAGGCTGGGTAACCTCACCCCCTGTAAAGCCAGTCATTGATCACTAATAGTTGGGAGGTTCAATAGTATTACCTCATGTCAGCCATGCCCAACCCCGTCGTTGGTGGTCTGACAACACTAGTTAAAAGTTGTGCGCGGCGGTCACTCGCACATACAAAAGGTCTGTATGATCAAGGTCAGACTGTGTAACCAGGCGGATAGAATGGGTAGGGGATAATTTTGTAAGGCATAAAGGAAGCGGGGAGGACCTTCATCTTAAAGAGAGCAACTCTTCCAAAAAGCCCTAACAGGAGGGCCACCCAACATTGGAAATCCTCCTTCATGTGCACCACCAGGGACTTCAGATTGAGGTGCCAGGTTAGAGTGGGTTCCACACTTACAAAAACTCCCAGATAGCAGAAACTGAGTCGCCTCACCAGAATGCTTGCCCCACCAGAAATACATCTCCGCGTCCTCATCCATTGGAATGACCAAGGATTTGACCCAGTTGAGTTGGAGTCCCGAAGCATGCCCAAATACGTCAAGGATTCAGAGCACTCGGGGGCCAGACTCCTGGGGGTGGGTGAGATATCTGAGAGTTTTAAAACTGGGGGGAGCTAAACTGCAGGGCAATGAGTGTGCTGTTGTGCTTCTAACTGGTCAGCTGGACAGGAAGCCTGATTGTAGGACAAACCTGCAGAATGTGTCTCCTTGGAACTGGAACCATAGGAGAAGCCCCTCTCCTAGGCCTCGCTGTGCTACACCATGGCTGCAAGGCCCATAAGTTGGGGGCCTCCTGAGGGCTCAATGCACATGAGACACCTCTCTCTCAATCGGATCAGCAGGGGGTACAAGATGACGGTGTGCTACTGTGGCCTGGCTGTACTGCAATTGCGCGGGGCCCCATGTTGGTGGGCTGAGTGTGGGGCCCTGGGAAGCTGCCAACACTGCTCATGCCTATTGCCGACCATGATGAGTAGGAAGCCCAAACCTCTGCAGTGCGCTTATGTCTTTGTGGTCTTTCAGTGTACAATAAATCTTTTCTAACATCAACAGTCCTTTCCTTGCAGATTTAATTTACCACAGGTTGGCAACAGGTTTTACTCGATACTGATATAGCTCACTGAGGACTTTAAGGAGGACTTCTTTGTGCCACTGGTTACATTGTCGCTGCAGTTGCTTCTGTTTCCCTGATCGTGGATCTGCATTTGTCTGTCGAGGGGGAGCTGTGGACAGTTGGTAAAGGCCACACATTTGGAGACTGTCCACCAGACTTACAACGCCACGGGAGCTGCATTCCAGGATGCGGCTGCGTGCATTTAAGCAGACGTTCACTCTGACGCACACGCACGTCTCTGACGTTTGACATACCCCTTCTGTGAAGAACTAAGCAAGCGTTCCGAGGTTCTTTCAAAGTACACATACAATGCATAGGTGCCAAGTTTACAGATAACTTAAGTGTGACATTTACATGTTTTCAGTGTGCTTAAGTGTGACATTTCATTGCATTATGTATGACACTTTAAGTGACGCTTTAGTATGAGAAGACCCAAGCAGTTCTGTCCTTTTAATTATACAGATTTTATAAATGAGCCCATTTACTGAATTGACCTAAAATAGAGCGCTCATAATTGCTTATTCACGGTCACTAACATAATTCCCTAAATCGATCATCGTGGAAAGTCTGCTTATTGTAGAGCAAGTAGTTTGAAACTTGACTGCTGTAGCTGCTGTCTGTGACATAAATAGGGCCACTGGAATTATGCGGCAGGAGAGGGCCAAATTATGTGGCAGGGTTGAGTAAGTTATTTGGCAAGAAAAGGCAATTTATGTGGCAAAATGCGGCGCATTTTGTAATGGTATTACTTAATTATTTCATCATTTTTAAACTTGGTAACACTCTCTGAGCATTGGTTGCATCTTATTAATACCGGTTTAACACCCAAACATAGCAATAAGCAACAGAAAGGGCTTTCCACTACGCAGCCACACGTGTCGTTGCATTTTTAGTAACTTTTGAAACGTTTGAGCTAGAAACACATTTTTTTATACAACAGATGATGGATCATATGGCAAAGTGGCAAATCCATAATCTTGCGAAAATCGCTGCAGCCGCACAATCACATAATTCCAGTGGCCCTGGGCATAAGGTAGGACCATAAGGAGATACTTATCGATACAGCTACCAGTAATATTACCCACCCATCATCATCATGTGTGCTATCCTCAGTCAGTACTGGCTTTTTAGCAAACACTATATAGCATTCTGGCAGTTACAGATTCACTTTTAATATTGGCTGATGGTTGGTAAAATGTATCATCAAGGAGCAATGCTTATGACGTTTGGGTGGACTGCAATAGCTCCTACTGAGCTTTCACTAAAAACCCGCTATGATGTGCTGAGCTGTATTATTATGTTTGTCATTTTCAGTAATTAAGTATCAGCTGTTACAGTTAAAAATCACTTCTAGGCACTAATGCTCGCATGGAATTACATTTTAGGTTATAGCAAAGGGGGTGGGGGTAGGTAAAGGGAGAAAACAAAGCGTGTAAGGCCCTGTGAAGACATTGGCCTGCTTTCTTTTTTTAATAAAAACTTTTTTTGTTCTCATTGTGCAATAAACACTTTAGGAGATATCAGAGGTCCCATTTCTCTCTGTACCAGCTTGGATCTACCTCCAGACTCGGGGGAGGAAAAAAAGAACCTTCATTCAGACTGTTCACCTGTCTTCCTATCCCAATAAGTCAAAGGGGAAGCTGCCTCTGGAACCACCAGAGCAGAGCCCTTAATTGTGGGTTATTGCTATGGTGCATAATTATTGGACATCATTATTCTTTTAAATACTTTAGACCCCTGAGTTATATTTCTGTTCCTATATATCCCAAAATCCTGTCCTCCTACTTTGTACTCTGCTATGATCCAATTTGTTAATCTTTTGGACCGAAGCTAGCCACTCCCATTGCGTTGGGGAGCTATGAAGTATCCACTTAATACAAATCTCTCATCTAGCCAATAATATTACTACAAAGAGCAGATTTTTTTGTTTATTACTTAATTCAACCCTTACTTCATTATCGCTTATAACCCCGAACATAACTAGTTTCGTGCTTACCTCAATATCTTGACTCATCACGTCCATGAGGACCTTACCCATCTCATGCCAGAACGTCTGGAGCTGGAGACACCGCCGAAACATAAGAATATTGTTTGCCATCCCTTCTCTACATTTGGGGCAGCACTTCACCTCTTGGGTACTCAGATTCGTCAGTTCTTTTGGCGTCCAGTGCACTATGTGTACTGTAAATAAAAGATTTTTTTTCTGAGAGGTGCTGATTTGATAGTATACCAAAATAGCAGACTTTGATACTTGCCATAGTTCTTGTACAACCAGCAGGTCCTTCCCCCAGACCTGTGTGTGCAGAGTAAAGTCCTCATCCCCTGCAAGCGTCAACATCCAGTACCATCTCGATTGATCCTTCTTTTGTATTAAACTTCCTCGCAGTTTCCCCACGCGTTCACTATTTCCTGACCCATCCTTCCCCAAGGCCTTAGCCCAGCTTGTCAATTGGTAGTATTTGCATTTAGACAGGGTACCATTAGTAATTGTTGACAAGTGTTTCCATCCTATTAGGGTGTTCTCCTCAATCAACTGACCCTATTTTGTTATGCCCTCCTCCATCAAGGGAATTGAGAGTTTATCTTTCAGGCATTCTGGGGTTCCTGGGGAGGCCCAAATTGGGGCATAGTCGCTGTAGAGTGATATTTTTAGAGTTCTTCTGATTTGACAATAACTTACAGGCTGATAATAGCATTTTCAGTCTCACTTTTTTAAATACTTTGGATGTCCAAATTTATAGAGAAAAAAGTTTCCCTCCACCTGTGTCATTGCTTGCAAGTGTGGGCGTAGGCTAGATGTTCCATGAGTAGTGATCTTACATTCTTTTTTTTTTAAATATCTTTTTATTTCAACAGAGCAGAAATGACAACTTGACCTTTGTGCTCATACAGTCATAGAGCAAACATCATTACAGCACAGTACGAGGTATGTCTCAGCCCCTCTCAGAACCCTAGAGCAATCAAACCTCTCCTTGTTGCAGAATACCATCCGACTCTGCCTGAATCCTGGAAAATAAAGTCTCTCCCAGCGGTGGAGTACATGCATTGCCCCTGCAATCATTCCATTTGGACCAAATTTTCCCCCATTTTTCCGGGTACCCTCTCTTAACATAAATTGCTTTTTCCGCCACCATACACCAATCCATGTCTTTTTACCAATCCCGGAGCCTGGGAAGCACGGCTACCCACCATTGTCATGCTATGTTGCATTTCGCCACCATTAAACCTAACGTAATCCATGTTTGCCCTGCTCGCCCCAGGTTGGAGTCCTCCCACACATTTAGGAGGCACCATTTGGGCAAAGGTGCCAGTTCCTCCCCCACCACCTCCGACATGCAGGATATTATTGCCTGCCAATAGACCTGGATCCCTTGACATGCCCAGAGTATGTGGTAGAAAGACCCCACCTCGCCACAGCGCCTGCTACACAGATCGTTAGTCCTACGTCCCATCTTTACTAGGGTAGTGCATGATATGTACGTTCTATGTAGGATTTTTAACTGGACGAGTCGAAAACGGGCCCTAATGGCCACTTCTCTCGGGGAGGCCAGTGCCTCCGGCCAGTCCTCATCTTGCAAGTCTGTTATGTCGTGGGACCATCGTTCTTTTAGTGTTCCAAGCGTATCAGGAACATTATTGATCAGCTTTCGATATGTGAGTGAAATTGCCTTACGTAGCAGGTGTTCTTCGAGCAGTCTACACTCGAGGGGGGACGACTCTGGAAGCTCCGATCCCTGGGGCACTGCTGTTTGTATGACATGTCTGATTTGGAGGTAGTGGAAGTATTCGGTTTTGGCCAAGTCGTAAGTCTTTTGCAATTCCTCAAAAGATAGGATTATACTCCCTGTGTGCAGGTCTCCCAACTTCGAGATTCCTATTAGGTCCCATTTACTAAAACTTTGTCTAAGTTTCCAAGCCCCCAAATGTTGAGACTCCCAGAGCGGGGTGGCCCTGGTAAGTTTATTTTTCGATCCCAGCTTGGCCAATGCCAGATGCCATTGTCGGACTGTGACCGCCGTGGGACCTTCAATAGAGAGGCGACGCGGATCTGTATATAATGCATGGAGGTAGCCTCTAGGCTGCATCACTAATCTGTCCATTGCATAAGCTGGCTCCGTCAGTGGTTGGTGCACCCATTGATTGACTGTTGCCAGTTGAGCTGCCCTGTAGTATGTTTGAATGTGCGGCAGTGCTATTCTGCCGTCGTACCAGCTACGCGTCACTATACCTAGAGCGATCTTTGCGGGACCCCCCCTCCCACAGCAACGTGCAAACCAAGCTATCAATGGCATTGAAATATGTGTCTGGAACTGGGAAGGGAGTATTTTGGAGAACATACAAAAAATGTGGCAGCGCCATCATTTTGAACAATGGCGCTCTACCAAGCAGTGAGAGTGGGAGGGCCCGCCAGTGACGGATGTCGCTTTTGAGGCGGTCTAGAGGGGGCTGCAAATTCCGAGTCGTATAGGCCACGTGGTCTCCAGTAATAAAGATCCCCAAGTATCTGAAGCCCTCCGAGGTCACTTGGGCCTCGCAGTCTGCCGGCAACGTTGGCCCCGGTCCGCTAAGAACATAGACCACAGACTTTGCCCAGTTGATAGTGTATCCGGAAAACCTTCCGAACGTGGCGAAAATATTTAATATTCTCGTTATCGAGGCTCTGGGGGACGCCACATATAGGAGGACATCGTCTGCATAGAGCGAGATCCTGTCCTCCCAGTCTTCCGACCACCATAAACCCCAAATTATTGGATCTCTGCGGATCCATGCCGCCACTGGCTCTAACATGAGTGCAAAAATAATTGGGGATAGGGGACAACCCTGTCTCATCCCTCGATACAGAGGGAATATGCAGGATCTTACCCCATTTACCATCACTTGCGCACAGGGGTCTGTGTATAGAAGTCCCAGCCATGAAAGGAATTGGAGCCCCAATCCCATGTGTTTGAGCACTGCCATCATATCAAAGGCCATGCGCACGTCTAGGGGCATCACCGCTGCCTCCTCCCTAATTCTATGCGTGCGTCCCGATGACTCCATGAAGGCGTCGGAGGTTTAGGGCAGTGTTATGCCCTGGCATAAATCCAGACTGATCCGGATGGACCAAGGCCGGAAGTAAGGGTAAAAGCCGCTGGGCCAGCAGCTTCGCTAGGATTTTCGCTTCTGCGTTTTGTGAAGAAATTGGCCTGTATGAGGCACATTGGTCTCTGGGTTTTCCCTCTTTGTGTTTCACAACTATCGTCCCCAACCTCTGATCTGATGGCAGTGATACTATGTCTCTACTTTCAGGAAACATGGCTATCACATGGGGTGCGGTTACCTGCGCCGTGAGTTTGTAAAGTTCAATCTGGATGCCATTTGGTCCCATAGCCTTGCCCGGCTTCAAGGCTCCTATAGCCTGAGCTACCTCAGTCACTGTTAAGTCTTCTTCTAGCTGTTGACTTTCCTCTATGGTTAAGTTTGGGAGCCTAATATCTTTCAGGAACTCCGAGGATTCCTGTTCTGTATACTGTGTTGTGGCGGAGTAGACCGCTGTGTAATGATCTGCAAAGGTCTCCGCGATCTCTCTCGGATCTTTAATCGTTTCGCCAGTTTGGGCAACCACCGATGGAACCCATCTGTCTGCCCTTTGGCGCTGGTCAAGCCAAGCCAAAACTTTGCCCGCTTTGTCGCCTGTCTCATATTTTCGGTGATGCGTCTCCCTTATTTTATTCCTGGCCTCCTCTGTTACGTGGTCTCTATACTCTTGTTGTTTCAATTTGAGTCTATGTTGCAACGCTTCATCCACCCTTCTCACTACTTGAAGCTCGAGATCCAGTATTTCTTGCTCAAGTGTCATGACTAGTGCCCTTTTTTCTTTTTCATACCCTCCGATCAGCGAGAGGGCCTGGCCTCTCACCACCATTTTGTATGCCTCCCATAGTGTCTGCGATGAGGCAACTGTATCAACATTCTCCTGAAAATAGAAATTTGTGGCTTCAATCAGGCCCTTTCCTATCTTTGGGATCTTAACATACCAGGCGTTTATGGGCACGGGACCCAAACGTCGCCTCCCTCCTATCGCATATCTCACCCACACAGGGGAGTGGTCCGAGATGCATCTAGCCAGGTGCCTAACTTCCGTAAATTGGGAAAGGAGATCCGGGGGGAGAATTAATAGGTCTATTCTCGATCGGCTACCATGCGCCCTGTATATTCTAAGGCAGTTGGGTTGAGCGCCCTCCAGATGTCGATCAGGCCTAGTGCTAGGAGAGATTCTGTTAGTCATGATTTTGCTGGCGCCTGCGTTCTGGGTGGCATGCGGTCTAGTGTGTCACTGCCCGTCATGTTGAAGTCCCCTCCCAGGAAAAGTCGACTTGGCGGCAGGTCTTGTTACAAAGACCCCAAATCTGTCATGGTCGAATCTCTCAGCGTGGGAGGGACATACAATGACACAATATTTAATACGGCCCCTGGCCATTGCCCTGAAATTACCGCATATCTCCCCAGTCTATCTGTTCTAATGTTTTCTATGATTAGGGGCAGTCCTTTCTTAACAAGAATTCCCGTGCCCCTCGATACCGATGTGTACCCCGCATGCACCTTCATCTCGTAACCCCAGCGGTTGAGCACCTTGCACCTATTTCCCATGAGATGGGTCTCTTGTAGGAGAATCACATCCGGGGAATGTCTCTTTACGAAGTGGAGAACTATCCCACGCTTAACCTTACTCCCCAGTCCATTGACATTCGAGGGCAGAATTCTTATTTCGGCCTGAGGGTTGTGTCTGCAATTAGTGATTAAATCCGGTGACTTTCTTGCCACTATATTGCTTATGTCTGGATCCATGTTTTGTCTTATGGATTCTAGGCCTTTCAAATTACACTGTAGGGTTTGATCTGAGTTCGAAATATCGTCTGCTCTACATACATGCACTACACTTAAAAACATCACATATAATTTTAACACACCCAATGGGGTGTCCAACACCCCCCCTAATTCCCCCTGATCCCTAGGAACTACCCCCCACCCTGCAACTCTGCCAGACGGAGCCGACCAGCCCGCCCCCAACATAGCAGAGTGCCTGCCGACCCCCCGTGAAAAGAGACCGGAGAGCGTGTGCCTCCCCGCCACCCCAAACGCTCACCCCCGCAAAACTAGTTTAATTATACAATTGTCCCCTTGAGTCACTTTATAGGCTCGTGGCCGAAGCCAACCACTATGTAGCGCCATAGATCAATTTCGTTCCCCTTTTTCTCGAATTTAGGTCGTATCACCTCTTCTGTTTGATGGTTCCCCCACTGGGGACGACCCACTTAGCCAATCGCTCCGGCCCCTACTTTGTCTTTAATGGTCTCACCTCAGATGGTTAGTCTCTTCTGCCACTCAGTCACTTTCTCGCGATGTCGAGTTTGCTCTCCCACCATGTCTCTCTCGGTTCTCCCCTTCGGTCAGCTTGGGTAATTTCCTGGGCCTTGGATCCTGATTCCATTTGACAGGGGGACGCCCCACCGTACGCCATCCTTCTATCGAGGCCCAGGCCTCCTCCGGAGTTTCAAAGAACCACGATTTTCCTCCCTCCTCCACTCTGAGCCAGGCCGGGTACATCATTGAGTATCTCACTTCCTTCTTCCTCAATTCTTGCTTTACCTCCAGGAATGTCCTTCTCAGCTTCTGCACCTTTTGGGTATAGTCTGGGAAGAAGGAGATATGGACATTCTCATACATAACTGGTGGGGCAACCCTGGCCGTCTGCAGCACCAGGTCCCAATCCCGAAAGTGGAGAAGGCGGGCCAGTATGGGACGCGGCGGGGCTCCTGGTCTTGGTCTCCCTCCTGGCACCCTATGGGCTCTCTCCACCGCGAATAGTTTCGATAGGCCTCGAGCTGTAGTTTCTTGATGATGAGATCCTCCACGAAGAGGTCGGTGGACGGGCCTTCTGCTCTTTCTGGCACCCCTTAGGATGCGAACGTTGTTCCTCCTCGACCATCCCTCGAGATCCTCAAGCTTAGCTTCCAAGCTGGATGTCTTTGCCTGTAGCTTCCCTAATGTTTCCTGAGTGGCTTTAGTGTCTTTTGTGAGATTCTCGGCTGTGTCTTCTACTTTACGGAGCCTGTCCGCCATGTTGCACAGGTCTGCCCGTAGCAGGGCTACTTCCGTGCCAACCGAATCTATTCTTCCCCCTAGGGCTGTTCGAACTCCCTGAATTGCGGCCATAATATCTTGAAGAGAAAGGGGTTCCCCGGTTACCTTCTGTGGCGGCACTGCCGATCGTTGGTCTTCTTGGGCCTCCGCGCCCTCCAGTACCTTGGGCAGAGCGAATTTGTCCATTTTAGTCTGGTGCAAATTTTTCGGGCCACGGGTCCCGGTCATGACCCCCCCAAGATAGTGCCTCCGATGATGGGGGAAACAGTTGGGGGGGGAACAAAACCACAAAGGGCCCCTGGGTAGTCCCTGCCGCCTGCTACAGGTGAATCGGCACTCTGTACGGCCTGCCAAGGTACCCCAATGCCCTGCAGCTTCTCGGCCACTGTTTTGGCTCTCGAGGCCTCGCCCTGCCCTGTGGGGCTCCATGCTCGCTGGGATGATTTATTGCGCTGGGCCCAGACGTTGTTCGGGCTTCCTCACCCCCCATGCGGTGTTGCCCCTGCCTCTGCCTGTTAAGTGTTTTGAGGACAGTAGTGTTTGGCCCAATGGGCCTGTTAGTTATGTTGGGCCCGGCGGACCGGCTCTTCGCGTCCTCTGTTCCCGGCCACACCTGCCTCTGGCGCCTAGGATGACAGTTCCTAATCGGTGGCTGAGTCTGTTCTCGGAGGGGCAGGAGACCAGCTCCTCCGAGTTTTGCACCTCCCTTCACTGGTGCGGTCGCTTCTTCTGTTTGGCTTCCCTCGTGGGTGGGCGCTGTCGGTGTCGCCTGTCCTTTCCAGGACCCGCGAGTGCAGGGACACCGGAGATTGCCGCTGTTGGACCGGCGCGCCCCCCACCACCTGGAGGATTTTGCTGGCTCCGACCCCTAGGCGCGTATTGCCGCTCACTGCCGGCTCGCGACACCCAATCGAGGCCGGGGCTTCTCAATGCCGATTAGGCTGTAGTTTGGTGGACGCTTCTTCTGTCGTCTCGGAGGCTGCAGAACAGGTTGCGCGCCTCTCTGAGCACTCCGCTTTCACAGACCTTGGTGCAGGGCACAAATGTCACGGATAAATGGACAGATTATGAGGGGGTTGCAATCCGGGCAGCGGAGCCGCTCTGGGAAGTGGCCATCTTCCTTGCCGGTAGGCCACGCCCCCACGAGTGATCTTACATTCTTGAATTGGAATGCTCTACAATATTGATAAAATCCGGGCTAGCAAACCTTTCATGCTCTTTTTTCCTTCAGAGCTATTTCCACGCTATTCTTATCCCTTTTAAGGCCCATATAAAGCTGCTCAATTCTCCTTGCACTTTTCTGAACCATTCTCTCTTGAATTCTAATGGTATGGTATTAAAGATTAACGTGAATTTTGGCACAACTGACATCTTTAAAATATCGGATCTCTCAATGAATGAAAGCGGGAGACCCCCCCACACATACACTTTTAGTCTCAGACACCATTCTATTAAAATTCAAATGAGCTATTGCGTCATTGTCCTTCAGTATCAGAATGCCTAGATATCTTATCCTTTCTTCTGGAGGGTTATTGCTTTGGGAGGTCCACGCCATAATTTAAGTTTTTTGCTGGTTGACTTGGTAACCTAAGATTTTCCCATACTGGTCCAAGACCTCTGATATTATTGGGAATGAAACTAGCAAGTTATTTGTAAAAACAAGTAGGTCATCTGCGTAAGGCAACTTTTTTTCTCACAGCCCTGATACTTAAAAGGGGAAATATTTTGGCGCATCTAATTACACTTGCTAATGGTTCAATATAAAGGTCAAAAAGCAGTGGGGAGAGTGGGCATCCTTGATGGGTGCCTCTTTTAATGACTAGCTTCTCTAATACATCGGCCTGCTACCACATGGCGCAAGATGTAGTTGAATGTTTGTACATGGATGATGGTCAGACGTTCATATACAACCGGAAGCAGACACTCTGTGAAAGGTGCTGTCCCCACTGTTCCTGCCCACGGGTCTAGATAAGCAGTCACAGTCAGAGGAAAGCTCAAAGCCTATCTCACGATTGCACAAGTCTCCCAGATGCACTCTCTTTCATTCATCTCTAGATGCATCCTACCTATTTCTATCTCTCTCTCTCTTCTTTCTACTCTATCCCACTTTCTCCTTCTACCTCTCCTTCCCTATCTCTCCCAATGCAACTCTCTCCTCCATCTGTATGTCTCCCTTCCCATCGTCTCTTTTTAGCTCCATCTGCCCTGGCAGTAGACAACCCTGTCAATGACGCTGTCGCAGCAGCCCCATCCCCTGTGACTATGCAGCAGTCTCAGTTAGATTCCATCGGAGCGCTTGTGGGACACATCTATCAGTCATCTAGATTTAACCCCTCTCTCTCTTTTATTGGGTTCTATGTCAGAGGTCCTGTGATATGTTTCTTCTATAATCTACAATCCAGTTAGTTCCTGATTATGAGTGGGTCAGTGTTTTACAAACTCCTGCGCAAACCCCTGTTTGTTCAGGGGTAGGAACTAGGAGTTGGGTGGTATTTACCACATCCGGTAATAACTGGGTGCATTAAATATATCACCTTTTGTTAAATTTCATCATGTTGAACCTGCCAGACTTTAAAAGGGGAAAAGTGTACGATGTTTACTGCTCTATGTCTATTTTGGCTCAATAAGCACCGCAATCTGCATGTTATTCCCCAGAAACTCAGAATAAGTGTTATTTATCACACCTGATAAATAACATAACCCAGGGTATTGGAATTTAACTGGTGTAATAAAAAGCATCTGTATTCTGACAAACTGTTTTTGAAATTTGAAAAATACTGCCTTCTTTTGATGATGGAATGTCGGCAAGTATGGAAATGTGTAAGATCCTCTCACGATATAAAAATGCCCTGTGCTGAGCCACCTCTTATGGATAGCTGCTCTCCTGCAGTGGTCTGTGTTACAAACCTGATTCTGAAAATACTAGATGCACTACATTCACAAACAAGCATTGGCAAAGCAAATAGGCCCAGCTTTTTGTCTCTGTCAATGCTTGTTTTATTTTTTTCATGGTTTTTGCAAAACTTTATTGTTGGGAATGCTAACAAGCCATCGTCTATGTAAAAAAAATACAAACACTGGCTAAAACCAAATAATGTTTCGGGCTTAAAAAACACACATTAACATAGTAGTTGTTGGCACTTAAGGGAAGCACTTTGTGTGTGGTTGGGCCCTATGCGAAGAAGAGAAGAATTCCATCTCTCACAGTGAAGTTAGCCAATACATTAAGTAAGCTGACCTACTGACTCATAGTAAATGCTGTAGTGAGTGGAATAAAAGTATGAATGACACAATAACTGACTAATGGAAGGCTAGCTCAAAGCCCCTATAAACAAGCATATTATAGATATAATTTCAGTAAAGTGAAAAGGTCTTTGCTAGCACCCAGGCGTGGCTCCTCTGCTATTGCGGAGGAATGTCGCCCCAATGCTTTCAAGCAGTATGAGAAGCAAAATCATAAAATGATAATAACTTTCAGTTATTATCATTATGTGTGTTTGGGCTGCCTGGCGGGTGGGCGAGTGGGTGGGGCTGCTCTGCGAGCAGGGTAGTGGAGGAGTGGTTTGCCCACTCCTGAGTGCGCAATGACTGTTTGGTCGCCCTCTCGGGCCGCCCAAAACAGTCATGCGCACTTTCCACTTCTCCAAGCAGGCTGCATTACAGCCTGCATTGAGAACATGCCCACCCCTCGAGCCCCTGGCTGAGCGCCGTGTCACGGCGCTCAGACCAATCACAAAGCTGCATTGCAGATTTGTGATTGGCTTAGGGGAGGGAGCCTGGCTGCCTGCTTTCTGTTCCTGTGTCAGAAGCAGGAGAGCAGGAGCAGAGAAGACGCGGGACCAGGAGGCGGCAAGGTAGGTGATTTTCCTTTCTCCCTTCCCTCCGCAATTGCTACCTCCCACGCTATACCCTTCCCCCCCCCGCCCTGTGCCCGCCCCACCCACCCACGAGCCATGCCGGCCGCGACTGCTAGCACCAGTCCTAAAAATTACAAATCCTTATTTTTGGAAAGCAAATGTAATCTAATAGATGCTGAACACGGCTAAACAATATGTGATATTTTGAGTACACAATATTTCCATTCCCGTACTTAGGGTTTTTCTGAGAATTCAATGGAAAGTTTCTATGTTAAGGTGTTTTAAAACAGGCATTTGTAGAACATGTGATGGGATGACTGCCTGGTTTTGCAAAGAAAAAGCTGTCATTTGCAATCTCAGAAATATGTATTGCAATTGGCATTTCAGATCTCGATACCACATTGTAATGGCAAGGGAAAGGGCCCGCAAAAAGATGCCCTCATCTTACTACTGCCAGAGACATGTGTAAAATCCTTCACATTCTTGCAAAGCATTGATGATCTTGTGCTATACAAATACCATATACTTACATACCATTCACAAGGTGGAATCTGTTTACTGCAGAAAGCTTCCACTGTGAAAGGTGCCCCTTCCCAATGCCTGTGTCACTATTTCCAGCTTGGTGTAGTGTTTTGAGCCCTGACCTTTTTAGTGACAAGTTGTGCAATGCTCTCACTCTGTGAAACTGAAAGCAGGGGTGAATGTCTACTGTCCCTTACAGACCTCCATACTTGCTATTGTACCTATGTGGAATGAGGATTATAGATAAAACCCACCTCATGTCTATTCTTGGGCTGACTTTGCGACCACAATTGCACACAGTCGACTTGCCTTGCACCCAAACAGGACATCTTAACTGAGAGCTTTCAACTGCAGAGGTCTGTGCCTATTTAGAAAATTAAATAAAACTAATAGAATAATAAAGTATACATACATAAACAGCAATTTTGAAAATATTTATACACTGTAAAATTGAAAGTCTTTGAAATTAAAGGCTAAACATTCAGTTATCTTTACACATTGGGACAGTGCAAGTACAGTAAACAGTAGTAGAGACAATTGGTGACCTGTATTGAAGCACTACTATGTGCCAATAAAAACAGTGGAAAAACAAAAAAGTGGCATGCTTGATTCCTTAAAAGATGAAGCCAAATTTTGAAACCATCCAATTAAAATTACAATTTTGATTTTTGTAATTTTTGTGAACAAAATATTTCATAAATTTTGTATTTATTTGATGCATACTTGTTCATGTAGGTTTGAGTACTGTTTTGAGGTTCAAATCATGGAAATTGCTTTGGCCAGGGTCCCCAGCTTCCAGAAGTGATTCAGTTAGGTTTCACAGAAGTCAAGAGTTAGGAACTATGTATGTGTGTATATAGATGGTATTTCTATAATTCCAACCTAGCCAAAAGACAGTGGAGACCTGTACATAGTCAAAGACAAGCATAACATCTACAAATATTAGAAGAGGTATCTGTGCTGTGGACAGTTAATGCATTGTAATGTTGTGTTCTTTAAAGAGATGAGTCTTTAACTCTGTCCTAAAATGGAGCAGCTTTGGGGCGGTCCTGATGGACAAGGGGCTGTCGTTCCAGATCCTGGGTGCATTGATTGAAAGGGCCTGCTGTCTTGTTTTCTCTTTTTAGGTCTGGTTTGGCAGCCAAGCTGTCGCCAGATGTAATTGACCAACCTAAAAAGGAGCTTTCAGGAGTACTACAGAGAGGGGCTCTTCAAGTTTTAATTGGGCAGAAGTTGTATGCTTCCACAGAAAAGAAGTGTTTTTCCGCTGTGATTATTTTGTTTATTTATCCAGTGAGCCTGAAGCAGTATGGCTGCCTGAGGTTGAACTTTCTCAGGTACACGCATAACACTGTAATGCTGTTAAAGTGTCTTAGATTACTAGATAATTTACGCTGTTTGTTAGGTCGAGCATCAGCGCGCTTGCGCTGTCTGCAAGACCTGCTGTAATCACTCCACAGGAGTGAAATTACAGCTGCTGCTTGCCATTGGCTGAGAATTCCATCGCTGCTCCTTATTGGCCGGTGCTCCCGATAGATCACTTCTGTTTTTAAACCAGGAGCACCGGCCAATTACAGTTTTCTTACACTGTAGGTTATTTATGCACTATGTTTTTCTTTCTTACAAGCGCCTCATTCTTATTTGTATTTTTTATTTAGGCACGGCTTCCTCCCATTTTCATTCCACCCTGCTTCACGTTATAAGCCCTCCCCCTCACCTCCAAGCGCACACAGCCCCTGCAGCAGTCGTCTTTTGACCCTTCCCACGCCATGCTGCTTTCACTTTGATAAAGGCGGCAGGCGCCTCTTACGCACACCGCATTTTTCACCCCCACGCTATGCTGCGCTTTCAGTTTGATAAAGGCGGCATGCACCTTTTATGCACACTGCATTTTTTATCCACGCCAGAGTGCTGCAAAGTGATAATAAAAAGCTAACTGCCATGAAAATTCCTGGGAATATACAAAGATTTATAATCACAAAGTAGAAGTTTATTAACTGCAGGAATCGCTGCACACACAGCGTCACACTAGCTGAGTACAGTCAGTTAAAAGGTAGGTTTCTGAGGAAGCGCTTAGAACTCCCTTGCCTGTTTATCGGTCCTAAGACTTGCCTGTTTTACGGTCTACGAGCTGTCTGTCTTCGTTCCTAAGAGTTGCCTGCCTTCTGGTCCTACAAGTTGTCTGCCTTCTTGTCCCACATGTAGTCTGTCTGCCGGACCTAACCTCTGCCAGTCTTCCGGTCCCACACGACGCCTATCTTCCGTATTACCTGTCTTCTGATCCCCTGCGTAACCGCTTCCTCATTGCATGTTTTCCGGTTCAACCTGTTGTCTGTGTAAAGTCTTCATTTCTTGTTTTTTATCTTGATAATGTTGACCGGGGAGCGTAGGAATAAGTTGTTTTTATGATTGCGGGAGGAGTTGGAGTCAAAATGGTGGAAACGCACCACTTAAGCTGTGCCTCCAGTGAAACCAGAAGAAGGCAATATCCAGTGAACACACTGTTAATCTTCTGATCATGACAAATGGATGCACCACTTGTGAAAAGGGTGCGGGTGTCATGCTGACCCTGATGAAGAAAACCCTCATTAGATCCCAGAGGAGCCAGTCAGTCGCACTTTGCGGCTTGTGCTGGAGAGTTTTATTTTTAATTACTGGATTTCTTACCATTGTGTAAAATGAGTGCTGCGGAAAATTTTAACTACTAACCATCACAGTTCCACAACAAGAAGCTCTTTATCTGCGCACACAAGCCTCCTCCTACTGCTATGAGCTCCAAAAGTAACAAAAAAAATTCTAAATCCCTTGCCTCTTCTATCCCTCCACTATCCTTTTCAATACAAATAACAGACTAACTTGTCTACCACTCAAATTACTTTCATTTTTCACTATACTAATTCTCCACTAATCTTTTATGGGTTCCGGAGTAGCGTGCTACTCGCAGAAAAAACGCTTCAACACCTCATCATGGGTCGCAAGTGCTATGTAAATGCAAACCTTTTACCCTCATCTATCCCTCCAGTATCCTTTTCAATCCAAATAGCTGACTAACATATCCACCACTTAAATTACTTTCATATTTCACTATACTAATTCACCACTAATCCTTTATGGGTTCCGGAGTAGTGTATTACTCGCCGAAAAAGCGATTCAACACCCCTTCAGGGGTAGCACGCACTATATAAATGCAAAACGTTTCCCTCTTCTATCCCTCCACTATCCTTCTCAATCCAAATAACTGACTAACACATCCACCACTCAAATTACTTTCATATTTCACTATACTAAATCACCACTAATCCTTTATGGGTTCCGGACTAGCGTGCTACTTGCCAAAAAAGCACTTTGACGCCTCGTCAGGGTCAGTAAGCACTATATAAATGCAATTACAATACAATACAATTCAGTTGTGCCCCCCTGCTGTCCTGACAGCAGTTTGATAAAACCCTGCATTTTTGCCCCCGCTCCATGCCGCGCTTTCACATTGATAAAGGCAGCAAATGCCTTTTATGCACAGTGCATTTCTGCCCTCGCAACATGCATAGCTTTTAGGTTGATAAAGGCGGCTTGCACCTTACTTTTATGTACACTGCACTTTTGGCTTATTACTAAGCTCTTTGTGTGCGATGAACATCAGGCCTGCTGTAGAACAAAAAAGAGGAATACGGCGCTTCCGACTGTGCACCCGCAATGCAGTAGGGGTTAGGATCTCCTGCCCTCTTGCTGCCTTCAAAGCTGGGGGCTGCACTGTGGGAAAACCCCACCGCCGGCACTGTGAACACTTCAATTGAATCAGCCTGCACTGTAGGAAGATTCCGCAGCGGACACCGTGAACACTTCAATGGAAACGAAGTTCTGTCTCAACAATCTCCCCTACAGATAATCCGGTGGGTACATACAGTGTGCCGTCAATGCGGGGCTCTAATGGTTAAAAGCAAGTTGCTGTGTTTTTGTTTTCCGCTGGCAACTTTAAAAAAAATGTAGTCTTGATTAATAGCTAAGGTTTTGTCTGTGCCGCAATGCCCACTGTAATTATTTTGTTGACGGCAAAGAAACCTGTAGATATCTAACATTGCTGCCCCTCCCCAGCCATCTACCCAAGCCCTCCCTGCAGGAGCAGTGCATGCACAGAGCAATAACTCGCATAAACTAAATTTACTTACATCGTTCCAAGAACAACCAGCATTTACTTTGACCGCTTATATTAACCCTTTGTTCTTCCTTGCCAATACAAAACGTGTTTTGGCACTTTTATCATTCTTGAGAGTAGAAATACATTTGCAATAGCTCTAACTTACTCCTCATGTCCTTTAAATGCGCGGGTCCATTAGACTGCGACCTCCAGGGGGACATCGAACTACCATGCATCTCGCATTTGTTAAAGTTAAAGCTCTTAGCTTTCAAAATGACAATGATTTTTACTTTTGCTTTTTCATACTCATAGCAATAGTGCTATGCAAATATTATAACTCCACTGCAAAATTTAAAAAACATAAGTAAAAAACATTGCCATTTTCAAAGCCAACATCTCTAACTTTAACAAATGCGAGACCTATTGCATTGCAAATGCTTGTTTTTATTTGGCAGCATCGCAGATAGGAGGGCAGTCACAAGGAATGAATTGCAGTCCAGGCACCCTTCCCTATCATCTTTAACTTTAGACCTCAGAATGCAGTTTGGACTTTGAGGGTGGTATGGGTTACCCAGGGCTACACTAATCTACATAGATTTTTAGATCTGGCTTGACATTGCAACTGTTGCCCAGCCTTATCAGATAATTAAAAAAAAGCTTTCAGAGTACTACTAAGAAAGGGGCTTAGGCTCCAGGCACATATTGGCTTTCCTTAGTACAAGACTTGATCAAGCCAAATTTGTGTGATTCCACTAAAAGGACTGGCTGTATTGCACTTTTTGGTTTGTGGCAAAGTTTATACTCGATACAGTTGGACTAAGTTGGTTATGGTGGCAAGTCATTGATCATGGCTTTGGGCCTGATTTGTTTATTATGAGCTGTTATTGTGAAGGCACTAGACCTGATATTTTGTTTGTGGAAAGCATATGTTAAAGTCAATAGGCACTTAAGTGTGAATTGCTCTTACTCTAGATTAAAGCCTACAAATAGGTACTTTGTTATATGGAATCTCACAGATTACTGTAGGAGGCAATGATTTTGGTGTTGCTTACTCCATGTGACCAACTGTAGATATAGGTTTGCTCAGTGAGAATTCTTGTTGGGCCCTCTTAGGAGAGATATTATTTTGCTTAGCCAATTACACTTTTCTAATTCTATGTCTGTGTTGTATGATGGTTGCCTTGTAGAAAAGCTTACGCTAAAAACTGTAGGCCTGAGTTGGATATGGTGACAAGCTGGCGGACTCCAGCGGGGGTAATTGTGGGCTGTGCTGCCCCATTATTGCATTCCTGCTGCCTACCAATGTGATTAACAATTTTAGCTCTGCTTTTAAATTTTTTTTAACAATTCTCTGTTGCTTTATAAGGGGGTGTGAGTGTGGCTCCTGCACTGCTGTGTGTTGCAGGGTGCAGGAGCGCTGACCTTTTATTTTGCATTCCTCACTAATTCCTTCTTTTAAAAATTTTCACTAGCCTCTCACCTGGTTAGCGCTGGTGAAGAGGGGCTCTTGGCATACCTGCTTGCCGCTTTGGGAGCGGCCATTTCCATCCGTCCCAGTTGGGACATTTTTGGGCGCCATCTTGGGTCGGAGGTCTAGTTGTCGACCGGCCGACCTCAACCCCCTATTTAATGGGAGCCGTGCAGCGGGCGCGCCGCTGGCGTGCCAAAGGCAAGCCCATCTGCACCCATCCACATCCGGACCGCGGCTAGCGCCAGCCATGCTGCCCAAATTTCAAATTTGACCAGCATTGTTTGGTCTAGAGAGCAACTGTTTAATATGGACAAAGCGGCTTGCTTGGAAAAGTCCAAGATAAACCTGGGGACGGTCGCCTCTGATCACTGCTGCAGCACATGCCTCTTTAAACTGGTGGTTAACAGAGGTGGGGTGAGTGGCAGTAGGATCACTCTGATGCCCCAGATGGTGACCCCCTTGGCTAATAGTACTAATATTAGGGCCTGTTTGATCAACTGTAGATCCCTACCCAAACATGCTGAGGGTATTTGGTTTTCCCTGGAGTCAAAGTCCTGGGATCTTATATATCTTACAGAAACCTGGCTGAGGGAGGGCACAAAACCCGACTTGATGCTGGCAATACCTGGTGGCTTTCGGATGACCTGTGTCAATCGGGGTGGAGGGGGCAACAAGATGGGAGGGGGTGTGGCTGTTATTATGAGGGAGGGTTGGGAGATCTCCACTACGAGAATAGAGCACATTGGGAACATTGAGGCCCTGACCTTCTGTGTCAGAATTTCACCCTCCTCTTCAGTGGCTGGAATGTTAGTATGTAGACCTCATGACAGTCCGCCTTGCCACCTGTTAGAGCTTTGTGATATCATCGCTCAACTTTCTCTGAAGCACGCCAGTTTTAGTGTGCTAGGCGACTTCAATGTCCATGTGGATGATAAATGTTCCCAGGCATTATTGCTGGTAGAAACGCCAGAGGGCCTAAATCTCACGCAATTGGTGACCGCCCCTACGCATACGGCGGGTCACATGCTTGACCTTATTTTTTCCAACGAACCCAACCTTACAGTGGAGGCACCTGTACGACTGTCCTGGATGGACCATTTTTTGGTACCGTTCAATTTTCGTCTTGAATCCAAACAGTCCAATTGTCGGCCGATCTCCGACAGGAGGAGAAACTGGAAGTGGGTTACCTCAGAAGCTATGGGACCGGCGCTCCTAAACGCTCTCCCCCTGCTAACGGGTGATCCGAACACCAATGTATCCAGCTTTAATTTCTGGGTCACCTCCGCTTTAGACAGTGTTGCTCCACTCAAAACGGAATACCATGAGGGAATATTTTTTGAGTCGGATTAAACAATCTGATAACTTGGCTAGAGAGATGTTTAAAATAATCCAAAGCTTTACTAACCCCACGGCTCTGGACAGCACAGTGTGCCATCTCATACCCTCTGTACTGACCTGTCTGACTATTTTGAGGAAAAAATACAAATGATTTACTCCGCCTTCCCTCTATCAACCTGCCCGCCTTCTCATTTACCCTCTCTTACCCTAGACCCTCCCGGCACCTGGTCTGAATTTCGCCTGTTGCCACCCGAGGTGTCACTCAAGGAACTCCACAAGTGTAAGTCGGGCTCTCCGTGAGATCCGTGCCTGGCTCAGTTCTTTAAACTACTGGCCCCTTGGCTTAATCCGCTCTTGAACCAGATCTGGGATTCCTCTCTGACATCTCGTATCTACCCTGCCGCCTGAAAACAAGCATTCCTGTTGCCTCTGCTTAAGAAACATTATGCGGATCCTGCGGAGCACAAGAATTTCAGGCCTATCCAGTAGCGGCTCGTGGAGGGAGTGCCGCGGGGCGGTGGGGCGGGGGAGGAGCAGGGTGGGGGGTAGTAAACTACGGCATATGGCCGAACAGAGGTAAGTAAACAAATAAATAAATAAAACAAATTTCTTTGCCCGCGCTGCATCGTATTTGGCAATGCAGCGCGCGCAATGAAATTCGTTTTATTTGTTTACTTACCTCTGTTCGTCCGTATGCCGTAGTTTACTACCCCCCACACTGCTCCTCCCCCGCCCCGCCCCACCGCCCCGCGGCACTCCCTCCAAAAGCCGCTACTGGGCCTATCTCTCTTCTGCCAGCTCCAGCAAAAATCCTGGAAAAGGTAGTCCAGAAGCAACTGGCTGAATTCCTCTAATCAAATGACTGCTTCCATGACTCACAATCGGGTTTTAGAGCAGGGTACTGCACGGAGACCGCACTTCTTGAAGTCCCTGAAACCATTCGCGAATCTGTGGACCGGGGCGCCTCAGCTATGCTGGTGTTGCTTGACCTGTCCGCAGCATTCGACACTGTGGCCCACCCAATTCTTTTGTAGAGACTGAGACAGGTAGGAGTGCAGAGTACTGCCTTGTCCTGGCTCCAATCGTTAATGTAGAACCGCTCACAGCAGATATTTTTACGCCCCTATGTCTCCACCCAGAAACCCCTCGTCTGTGGGGTACCTCAGGGTTCAGCACTGAGCCTGCTTCTTTTCAGTGTATACCAGGCTCCCCTGGCAACCTTAGTCGAGACATGGGGTGTGAGTGTAATCTCCTACGCTGATGACACTCAGCTGGTGTTTTCTTTTAAAGAACACTCGGAGGCTGCCTTTCTCAATTTTAAGCAATGCCTGAAAAATATCTCGGCCTGGATGATGTAGAATTGCTTAAAGCTGAACACTGAGAAAACTGAGGTCTTATTTTTCAGCCAGGAGGCACCACCACCCTCTAATCTGTAGTGGCCCTCAGAACGGAACCCACCACCTATCCCGGTGGATTTGGCCAAAAATCTGGGGTTTAAATTTGACAACAACCTCTCTTGTAAGACCCAGGTGCACCATGTCTCCTCTATATGCTTCTGGAAGTTAAGAACACTGAAAAAATGTCTTCACTTCCTGCCGGATGTCTGCAGGAAGACAACGGTCCATGAACTGGTAACTTCCCAGCTGTACTATTCTAATAGCCTCTACCTAGGGCTTCCAGCTTACCTGGTTCGCAGGTTGCAGATGATTCAAAACGCAGCGGGCAGATTAATTAGGAAAGTGCTGTTTCGTCATCATATTTCTCCACATTTACGGCTTCTCCATTGGCTACCGGTCAATAGGAGGATCGAGTTCAAGGCGCTCACCTTGGCCTACAAAGTCACCAGAGATCAGGGTCCGGGCTATCTGAGGCAGAGATTGCAAAGATACCAACAAGACCGGGCCCTGAGATCAAACCACCTGTGACTACTCAGGGTCCCTCGTTTGATTAAGGCTAGGATAGGGGGCAAAGCATTCACGGTGAAAACTGCGAAACTCTGGAATGCAATGCCCCCTCACCTCCACATGATGGAGTCAGAACAGGCCTTTAGGAAGGCTTTAAAAACCTGGCTTTTCAGCTTGCCTTAGATCGACCCTCTGATTACCCCCTCCACGAATCTGCAACTTAGCGCCGTGACACCTCTGTTGAGGTAGCCGCGCGCTCTATAAATTCAGATGATTGATTGATTGATATATGTCTGATGAGTTCACTGGGAAACTTTATGGCCAATGACACAGGTCTGGTCTGCTTATTGTGAAACTTTGTAACAAATGCAGTTTGGTCTAGCTTATTAACTGTGTAGAGCATTTGTTAATTCCAGTAAGCCTTGGTTGTTATCACATTGTGCTACAGGCTATATACAGGTATTTTTTTACATGTAATTTCACAGATTACCGTAGTAGGTAAGAGTTTTAACGTTTGTCACCCACTCTGAAAAACCCTGGGGATTCTTACTGTGATGATTCTTGATAGGCCCCCTTGGAAGGGGTTGTATATTGTTTTGCAGGCTGTATTTTTCTACATATTTGTAATTTTATACCTGTATACATCATGGTTGCAGGTTTATGTGCACTTGAATAGGCCGCTGTTGGGTAAAGTGTAAGGCCAATGGTAATGGCTTCATCGGTTCATTGGGAAAAGTCATGGCAGATTTCATAGGTTTGATCTGTTTATTTCGAAACATTATGACAAAGTCAGTAGGCCTGGCCTACTTATTGTGAAAAACCATGTGTTGCAGACAATAGGCTTTTACGGATAAATTGTTATTACACTACGTTAAAGCCTATAGGCAGCTATTTTGTTATGTAGAATTTCACAGATTACCAAAGTAGGCAAGGGTTTTGGTGTTGATGATTCACCCAACAAACCGTAGGGATACAAGATAAGCAATACAAATTCATTTTTAGTCTCTCTTAGGAGAGTAAGTATTTTGCTTTGCCAACTATAATTTTGTCTACTTTTGTACTTTTATGACTATATGCCAGAAGGTTGCCATTCTCTCTCTACAGAAGGCTTGAGTTGGTTATGGTGACAAACCAATACATAATAAAAGTATACGCCTGATTTTTTATAATGAAAAGATTACTATAAAGACAGTAGGTCTGACATGTTGATTGTAAAAAAGCAAATGTTATAGTCAGTGGCCATTTATGGGTAGTTTGCCATTACTCCGTATTAACATTTACCGATAGGTATTTTGTTACATGAAATGTCACAGATTATCTTTGTAGGGAAGAATTTTGGTATTGGTCACCACCTCTGACTAACTTAGTGGGAGAAGATTTGTACTGTAATAATTCTTAAAGAATCTCTTCTTAGCTGTTGGCCACTATCTTGTAGGGAAAAAAGCATTAAATAATGCATTCATTCATATATATAAATATTTATCAATATAGATACATAGATAGCCATTGGGTCAGCGCTGTTTTGCCATTGGTCTGTCGGACTGTCATTTACTCTCTGCTTCCATCCATGACAACATCCATGAGAGCATACTGCATGGGGGATGGTTCAATCCACATCCGTCATTGGCTCTCTTGCCCTGTGAATGAAGACATTTTCTTATCACATGTGTACAGCCACCTGAAAATTAGTGCACTTCACTGTAAGGGCTGGTTGGCCAGGAATATTTGTTTTTAAATTATCTCCTTTTATTGTTTTCCTTTCATTTTTTTGCTTCTTCTATTTTAATTATATAATTACATTGCCTACAGCTCTCTAGGCAATGCTAATAGGTTACTTGCTACCCCCCCTCATTTTATCGCTACTGGCATCCTGCTTAGCCACTTCCTCTAAAATAGGAGACCATTATTCTTGCAAAGTCATCCTGTACCCTGGGCACCCCCCAACTTTTTGCTGACTGGTACTGGTGGTAACTGACTCTGACTGACCCTGGGCTTTGCCTAACCAGGCCCAGGGCCAGTGCTATGCTGAAAACACTTAGAATACAGTGAAAACACCTACATACACTAGGGTACACTATGGGTTGGGGTACCCCTGTGATTGGCATGACCTACCCTATAAGCCCCTAGTACATAATAGGGCAGGGGGATTGAAACTACCTATCAGTCCCTAGTATATAGTAGGGCATGGCAGTTTAGAGGCCAGCAGCCTTTTCTGCACTTGCATGTGTGCACTGCTGAAGCCTGAGGTCAGTTTAAAAGCAGCCCTGGGTTCCATGACTGCTTTTAAAAAGTAAATTGTGCCCAAACTCGACTTTGGTGTTTGGGGCACTTAAAAATGGATAACCTACAATGTATTTGGCATATTAGGAACCCCCAGGGTCTCCCCTAGGTGTCCCAGGGGTGGGGGGTCAGGTATCTATGAGGTAGACCCTTATAAAATGAGTTTTATATGCCCTGGGTTAAGTGAAATTTCACATTTCACTCCCCACATTGTGATAAAGTGCTGCCCAAATTCGACTTTGATGCTACGAGCACTGTGGAGGGAGGATCTGCAATATTTCTACAGATTCAGAACCCCTAAAATGTCCCCTAGGTGTTCCATGGGGTGGGGGTTCTGTAGATATAGGCGGAGTACTTATAAAATATGTTTTTATAAGGCTTGGTGCTGGAAAAATGGCCCAAGTCATTTTTCCCATTGAAAATCCCATGCCACATAGGTTAACATGGCAAGAAGTTATTAACTAATAACTCCTGACAGGAGAATGCTAGAACTTCCATTCAAAGACTTCCCAGAATGGTAGTGATAATCCAACAATATCATATTGTTGAATTTCTCCTAAAATGTACAGACAAGAAGTTATAAGACTTCCTTGTTTGTAAGTCCAGATTCGGCCTTCCAGTGGTCTGTCCTGATTGGTCAGAGTTAAGTGGATTAGCCAGGCTGCCTTGAAGAGGTGATAAAGAGCCCCTGGGGTTAACCAGCTCTGCTGGGAGGGCAGTGTGGTGCTACACAGGAATGCCAGAGCAGGGGGAGGAGTCGTAAACCATGGTCTTCAAAGAGAAGAAGAAGTGTCATTTACAACTTCACTCTTTTGACCCTAATGCCAGAGCTAGGCTGATGAAAGGAATGCACAGATGCAAGGGTGAGAGTCTATGGAAAGTAGCCATCCTAGGGGTGTGTTTAGCCAGCTCTTACCTCCCTGCTGGAAAATCAGCCATTATGAATTTGGAGGATTTGGTGCACTCTGGGACAAAATAATGCCACACTCTACAGGATGTGGTCATATCCTTGGGGAGTTGCCCTGCTCCCATTGGTCAGGAGTGACCTCCTGCTTGACCCAGAGAACTTGGAATAAGTATCTGAGAGGGGCAGAGTCTCTCAGATCTGCTGCTTGAAACTTAAGAAAGCAAGACGTTGCCATGCTGAGAAGTTGGGGTGCAAATTCTAAGGCCTGCCCTCTGAAGACTGCACCAGCTGAAACTACAGCCCTGTGGATTACCTTGCTGTAAAAGAACTAAAGAGTTGACTCCCTGCAAGCTACAGGTTAACAGAGCTCACCTGGAACATCACCACCAAGGATCCTCAACCTGGAGAACTACCAGTGGATTTGTAAGGGTTTTGTCCAAGTGGATTGTGGGAACTGAAGTCCTCAACTTTCAAGGACCATCTTGGAGCTTCCAGACCCTTGGAGTGAGTTTGAGACACTTTGGGACCCTTTGGGGAACTTCAGGAAGAAGTTCCAGGAGTTTGGAGAACTTTGAAGCAACTTTGAAAAAAGCTCCATATGGGGACCGACTCAACCTGGTCAGCCAAGCCGCCTGCCTTCAACCGCGAGCCGGCCAAGCCTTCCAGGTTCGTCCCGCTAAAAGTTCCGTAGGTCCGACTTCCAGAGTTTGACCGGGAGTAGAAGAAATCCGAGGCCGGCGAACCCTCACTGAATCCGGCCTGGTGAAGAGCATCGAAGGACCCCGCGAGAAAAAGCTCCAGAAAAGTTTCTAAGTCCGAAGGTAAAAACTGTGACCTGGACCTACCGCGAGGGGTAGCCGCTCAGGGCTCCATCGCGGTCGGCCTGAAACTTTGACTTTGAGCCGGTCTATCGCGACCAGATATCCCAACATGGTGCTATATGTTTCTAACTGCTATAAAGTGATAAATCTTTAAAAATTCATATCTCCGGTTCCCTACATTGGATTTTTGTCGTTTTGGTGTCATTTTAAAGATAAAAATATTTCCAATTTTTATAAATTGGTGTTGAATTTTTATTATATGTTGTGTCTTAATTATTTACTGAATTGGTGTTTTTAAATGCTTTACATACCTGTCTTAGAAGTTAAGCCTGCCTGCTCACAGCCAAGCTACCAAGGGTTGAGCATGGGAATAATTTTCTAAGACCTATGCTGAGTCCTATCATGTGTTAGTGGCCTTATTGCCAGTGGCAGACCTACATTTGCCCCTACCAATAATCCACTTTCCAACAATTATGGAATGCCATTGTCCATAGAGTATCATTGTTTTATCATTCCAAGTTGGCTAACACATTGTTCTAAACGTAACGGCCATGCAGGAACTTTATAACAACGATACACTATCTACAATACCTCCTCAAGACACACGCTCGCACATATATTTAGTTTAATTATTACAAGCATTTGCCCGCCATATTTAGATGGCAGCATATTTTCTTTTTTTCTGCTGCATTCTATTCTTTTCATTTAACTTGCATGCGTTGTTAGGTTTGTGTGTCTTTCGTTGCCTTAACACATATTATTCAGTTTCGTAAATACAAAATCGTGCTGAAACTTAGATATTGTTTCTGTTATTCCATAGTAGTATGCCACGTGATGTAAGGTTTCCAGACGAAGGGTAATTCATAAAATGTATGAATTTGAGTCGATGTATTGCAATGACTGTATTTCATTTCTTCCCCCGAGGAGTCAGCCTTGCCACTTTCTCTCGCCACTCCTAGAGAGAAGAATAAACATGGAAGTCAGGGGCTCTGTTTATTTGTTAAAAAAAATGTCTTGAAGTTCTTTGGCCTGCAACCGATTTTTGTTTGCAGAAAATATTTTCTGTGATTTTTACCTTTTTAGTAAGCCTGGGCGGAGCGCGCGGAGTTTCACTCCACGGAATTCCACGGAGTTACCGAAAAACTCCGCCGAATTCCGCGGAGATCCGTGAACGGACGGAGTAGGCAATCTACCATGCCCAATTGCTGTAATTTACCGGTGTTCTTTAGTTTTACATGCTCCAGTCTTTGCTCTGATTTATATTTTATTATGTTATGTAATTTTGTATTTTTTGTGCCCTCCTAGTTCCTGAGTGTTCATCCAAGGTCTGACTTTGAGGAGCTCGGGTGATCTCTGTGAAAGTATTGCCGTTAATGCAGGCATCAGCAAGAGAAGAATAGGCTCTTCCTGAAGAGATGCTCTTGCAGCACGTGCCTCCTTGCCATATAAGAGAAACCACTGCACCCACAGAGATGTGGCTGGTCACTCACTGGTCACCACCAGCACTCGGCTTCTGCCGAAGGCCCAGGTGTCAGCGAGGCTCAGAGCGCAAAGGTTCTGTGGCCTACCTGCCAGTGGGTGCTTCTATGTGTTAGTCTCTCACTGAGCCACAGAGACTTTTGGGGCTTACTGGGGTTAGTCGGTGAAGCAAGAACCATGCACTGCTCTCACAGCACCCCGAACATCAGGGACCCCTTCCATTCCCCTTCCGTTCCAGAGAACTTCTATTTTTTTTTTATGTGTGGAGCCGATCAGCCGATGCCATCTCCCGACTCCCGAACCTGGTTCCTAAGTCTTTTGAAGACCATTCCCTTTTCCTATGTTCATCGCACATTAGCCTAGGCAACGCTCTCATTTTCCACTGATAATAAATTACAATGATACTGCACAAGGGGATTAATAATTAGGGGATACCTTAGCCTACATGCCAAAAGTAAAATCATTCCACTTAATCCGAACACGGATGGGACTCACCTTCACAGGAGGACATCAAACGAGTGACTGTCTTTTAGTTTGGAAGCTCCGACTGGCCTGCAAAGTCAGTGTGCGATTGATACTCGATATCATGATGATGGGTTCTTTTGTGTCTTCTTTTTTATTTCTCAAACCTGCCACGGAAGGGACAAGCTCTCTCTATGCCTGCCGCTGAATTTGCTCTGGAAGAGATTGATCTGCTCCAGGAACACGTGGTCCAGCTGCAAGAGAGCCGATGTTCCTGGCATTTCTTCCAGGTTATTGTTATGTGGGCGCTTAGTTCCCTAGTCTAGTCTCTCTAACACTGCTGTTGGCTTGGGAACACCCAGCAGAGAAGGGTGCGGTGTCAGCCTAATCCACAACTACCCAGCATCTGTTATGTTGGAGGAAGCTCGTGAGAGGGTAAGAGCAGTTCAGAAGAGACTGACATTGACCTGTGAGTAATTGTTGTGTGGGCAGTAAACTCCGCTATGCTGCAGTTGACAGAGTTTTGCAAAACTCTGCATTCCAAGCGGAACGCGGAGTTAGCAAAAATCTGCAAACTCTGCCAGAGGAGCGGAGTTCACTGCACACACCTACTTTTTAGTCAACAAAACTGTGTTACTCTGCTGGTCACTCCTGGGTCTGGAGAGCATCATGTTGCAGCTTTTATATAATGTAGTATGACCTCCCACACTGAAGAGTCTCAAATTGGAAACAAACCGTGATTCTTAACATGTGCAAATATATTTCAACGCACAAGTCAGTTACTTTCTGATCCAACTTCTCATAATTTCTTTGACAGTCTATATTTTACTAAAACAATTTCAGTTTATTTTTTATATATGATTTTGGATTCTATGTTAGGACTGGAGGCTCAGATTATGCTTAATTCTTTAATTTTATTATTCAGCAGCCCATAATAATAACAATTGGATTCAAAGACTACATATCCCATGGGTCTTTGCAGTAAACATAACACAAAAACCACATGGAGTAAGACCCATATATTCATCATCAACGAAAAGCACTTCCTCTTTCTTCGCTGCTCAACAGTCAGATAAGTGCCTTTCCTTAATGTCTTGCTAATGGAAGAAATGTGTGGTTAAAATTTGCCTTTGCACTGTTGAACTTTATTGGTTTGCATGTACTCTTTTGTCCAATGTGTTCTCCTGCTGCACGGGCTGTCTCTGGTTGAAGGATTGCTAAATTGCATTTGAAGCTGCAAAGCGGCGTGTTCACCTCTAATGTGCGGCTGTGAGGACTCGCTCTGGCGAGGGCACGTTGCGGTGGGGCCCTCCTAGGGGCGTGGTGGAGGTGCATCTATTGTGGTGTGCGTCCGTCACATTCCCTGCATTCCTCAAATTCCATTGCGCGCCTCGCTCACTGTAGTGAGAGGTGTGGTGTGCAGCCAGGCCTGCTAGGGGGAGTGGAGGCATACTCGTCTTCAGGCGATGAAGACGCGCCCCTTTTTTTACATTCCTGGAATACCTCACCTTGTCTCGTCAGGTCCTTGTCCTCCCCTTCCATTTTGGCAGTGAGGGGAAGACAATCCTCAAGCTCATGAAACGGCATTAGTCAGGTTCCTCATTGTCTCCTGTGTGGTTAGTTTACTTGCTCCAGATAAGTGGTTTTCTCCCGCGAAGTGATAGTCCTATTATGGCCCCAGTAAAACTAGAGGGGCAAATCTGTATACACATAGAATACACGCAAGTAGACAACACCCACTGGCTACAATAAAACATTTGCCGGTACAGGTAACAGTATAGTTTTCTCAATATCCTCCTGTTATATCTGCCTACGTTCCTTCAATTCCATGGCAGGTGTGTTTGATGACTAAGGGGAATCTGTGGAAGAGGAGCAGACGCTTGTTCCCACTCATGAGGAACTGGTGGATGCCATTGACGAATCCCTGGAGAGGAAATTCTCTTCGGCTTTGGAGGCCCTGGATTAGAAATTTATTGGATTAACTTCACGGTGCAGAATCTTACCCCCAGATGGGGAAGGTCTGACGTTTGTGCTTCCTATTGACACTCCGGGAGCCCCTAAGGGCAAGGACAAAGCCAGACCAGTTGCCAAGGTTAGGACGACTTCTCCTCCCTCTGACACCTACGATAGGCTTCATCAAGCCTTAGTTAAAAGGCATCTTGACGCCCCAGGTGTGCAGGACGATTCCCAACCTGGGTATACCCCCAATGAGGATTCCTTTTTCCACCAGAGAAGAGATGGCAATGCCGGGCAGGATTTAGATACCCCCAATGGGGACTCGGTGATGAACCTGGACTGAGCAGACCATGGCGATGGCGATGGAAAGGCAGCACCAAGAAACCCAGGTTGGATGATAAGGGCAAGCAAGGCTCCCAGGGGTTACTGGGTATACTGAACCCGGAAGACATTTAAATCCCCACTCCACGGACTGGGTGCCCGCCTCTAAGTAGGCGCGCTATGTGGCATGCCACATTAGGAAGCCCATGGACCAGGAGGTACGGGGGCGGCTGAGGGCAGAGTGCCCTAGACCCTCTTTAGCTAGTAAGGTGGCATGTACCCCTGATTTTGATCCCAAGATGGCGCTGTTCATCGCCAAATTCATCAAGGACCCGAAGAAGGGCCTTGACCGATCCTGGCAATCCTGCAGGGATAAGGTCCTCGACGTCCAGGGGTCACTTACCAAAATTCTCGATATGGCCGTAGATGCCAAAGAATCCGGCCACAAGATTGACCCAACTATCCTATCGGGCTGGGCCCAGCAGGCCCTGTATTTCTTAGGCAACACTAACTGTGCCTCATCAACACAGCGAAGGTGCTCACTAATAATTAAGATCAAACCCAGGTTGGGTGAGTTGGCTCCCACAGAAGCATGTCCAGTGGCAAATGGGAGTCTCTTTGTGGAACCCTTCATTAACAAACTTTTGCGGTTTGTCAATACATTCTGGTCACTTGACAAGATGCAAAAATCCATCTGGAAAGTTTTCAGCCAGCAAATATTTGGAGGGGTTGGAAGAGGTAGGGTGCACCCCTCCAGCCGGGCGTACACTCCAAATCCCCATAAACTTCAAACCCGGCGCTCCATCCACTGGCAAGACCAGAGGAAGTTTGGAGGATTCGACCCCTCCTGAGGTCGCGGCAGAGGTCGGGGAGGAAAAGGAGCCAGCAATGCACCAGTTGGCACCAGACAACAGTAGGTGGAGGTGATCCTGGTGACACCACTTTGGAAAACGCAAGTATGGTATCCAGTTATTCTGGAACTTTCCATGGATTTTCTAATCCCACTTCCCCAGTCTCCTCATCTGCTGACAGATCCTCATGGCAACTTGCACCAGCTGGTTCAAGAAGGAACTCTTCTGCTGGTGGTTTGGAGGATTACAGGGGACGTTAAGAAGTCCCAGGCCTTTTGACACAGGCTGCCTCTCTTATCAGAGGAGCATGGGCCAACTCTAGGGTCAAGAGATATGGTTCAGCCTTGATAGATGGTGACGCTGGTGTCTGCGAAGGGACCTTGATCTCGTGGGGAGAAATGTAGTGCATATTGTCAATTTTTTGTCACAATTGGCTGGCAAGGGGTTGGCGTATTGCACAATTAATGCATGCAGATCTGCGATCTCAGTGGGTTATGTGCCTCTTCATGACATTCCGGTGGATGAACATCCTCTGGTCTGTCGACTCTTGAGAGATATTCGCTTGTCTTTTCCACCCAAGCCACGGTATTCCTCCCTCTGGGACGTCAATGTAGTGCTACGAATGCTTCGATCATGGCATGATAACCAATACTTGTCCCAGAAAGAACTAGCAGGTAAGCTGCCGATGCCAGTAAGAAAGTGTCTGATGTTCATGCCCTGGATATTAGAGCAAATTTGTTTATACCGGGCGCTATTTCTAGACTTAGTAAGTCCAATATCAGGGTGGTTCAATACTCTGCTTTCCCTTGTCATCCCAAATTGTGTGTAGTCCACTGCCTGAGAGCCTACAAAGCCATGACTGAAGAATATCGTCCTTCTGGGACAGCCCAACTATTTATATCTCTCAAGAAACCTTTCCAACCGGTTTTAGCAACTAATGGGTTTTACAGGAAGATGGTGTTGATACAGTGGCATAACATAAGCCTCCGTAGCCCCCGCAGTGCGGGGGGCCGGAGCTCCTGGGGGCCCCCTCAGCAAAATTTGTAGATGGTGGGCTGGGGAAGGGGGCCCCTCCACATACTTTGCAGGGGGGACCCCTCGAGTTTTGTTATGCCACGGTGTTGATACATACGCCTTTGGGCCTCACTCCACAAGGAGATCTACAGCTTTGAAGGCCATATACCTGGGGGGCCGTTTAGAAGGTATTATCAGAGCAGCGGAGTGGTCTTCAGAATCTACATTTAACTTTAAGCCGATTACAGGCATAGCTTCACTGGTTGTCCGGGAAGGATTAAAAGTGAGGAATGAGCCAGTGATATTTGTCGAGAACCCCAATATAAAAATCGTTTCAGCTTTGTGGCCAAGGCACTGGATGGTGCTGGGCATAGACATGGTACTAGAACACATAAGTAAGTTGGAAAAAGAAATTGAGGAGCTAACAACAGAAATCCTAGACGATACTGCACTCACAAACGCCAAAGAGGCTTGGAAGCCCTCGAAAAGAAATCTGCCGAGTTTACCTTTGTCACCCAACAAAAGAAACTTGACAAGCTATCTCAGATCTTAGCATAATATGACAAGAATTTGACATACTTATGCCTAAGGGAGGATTATTATCAACAAGACAATTCAGGCAGATACGTCAATGGAGGACAAAGAGGATACAGGAAATACACCACCTTTTCTGACACATCTGATTTAGAGAGTTCAGACAACGATACACCAGGTCCAAGCTCAGTGTCTAATCAGGGGGATCAAATCACCCAGACCTCCAAGCTTTTTATGTCAGGGAACAGGGAGAGAGGGGACCCCAGAGAAGTTGGAGGCGTAGAGACAGGGGCAGGAACTGGGTCAGTTTCTATCAGGACCATGGGGAACGCCAAATGAGGCAGCAACAATACTCCTGATGTGATATTAGTTTTAAGTAGGGGACTCTCCTTTGTTCCCAATGTCCGCCCTAACTTCTTTGAGGTGAAGTTAGAAATGCAAAGATTTTTCAGGAAAATGCGCCTGAATCATTTCTTACACTATTGCCCTGTTAGTCATGGGTTACACTACCCCCAATGGGACCACTTTATTGTTTAATAATTCACTGGTTGTCAACCATCTTAAAACCTGCATAATCTGAGCCTCTGGTCCAGACATAGATTATAACATTTTCTAGCTATTGTGAAGGAAAGTTTCAATTCTATTAAGGACATGGAGGCGAGGATTATCCCTTCCGAGTGGATTCATACTATCACCCTTCCTTTATCCTACAAAGAATATGGCATTCCGGATAAGTATATTTACGAATAGTATGATGAATTCACTGATTATTAATTGCTTGCAATGTTCTTCTTGTGTAACATTAACAAGATTAATGGTTGACTTGTTTTTTTTTCTGTCATTGTATTGATAACAATGATGGATACTTTGAATGATGATTTATTGTATCTAAGAACTTCTACTTCATGTCTTATTTTTCCCTAGACTCGGAAGAGAAGCAAGAATTCTGAAAGAAACGCTTGGATCAGGATGTTTTGCACAAAGAGAGAGGAAGTGCTTTTCCTTGATGATGAATATATGGAACTTACTCTATGGTTTTTGTGTCATGTTTACTCCAGAGACTCATGGGATATGTAGTCTTTGAATCTACTTGTTATTGTTAAGTGCTGCTAAGTAATAAAATTAAGCATAATCCTTGCCTCCTTGTCCTTAATAGAATCAAAACTTTCCTTCACGATAGCTCAGAAGTTTTATGTTCTTGACACGTTCTGCAATGTGGTTAGTAGATTTGCACTGTGCATGCGAATATCTATGATGTTTTGCACTTATCAGCCCACCATGTCATTGTGTGCCTGGGTAAGGTGTGACTTTTGTATGGTGGAGATCAGTATACACCTCATAAGTGTGACACATGGTGGCCTACCCAGTACTTGTAAAAATATATACCCACAACAAACAATTGATTTAAAAGTGTTCTCACTTTTCTTCACCAGAACTAAAATGAAACCTAAAATGATATTTTCACATTCTATTTCAGTTTATATTTGTATTATTATTATTTTATTTTTTTGCATAGTGCTCACACTGTTATAAGTCTACTTGACAGCACTGGCCTAGCTTATTCAGGGAGATCTGGGGGGTGTAAGTCTCAACCAACTCTGTAGTGTACGGAACTAAAACAGAGGCAAGTGAAGCGCGGGTTGTAGGGCTGGACGATGGGTCCTGGGAGAGTGGACGCTTTGGTTGTTAAGGGTGTCGGCAATAGATTGGTAGTTGGGCACATGCTAAGAAATCTATTATCTGTAAGAAACTGTTGCATGCAGTTTATAGGTTCCATTCCCGATGTGATTGAATGTCTCCTGCAGTGATCTGTGTGCAACAACTTTCAGGTAAAAGGCTCCAATGCAGGTAGCATACCTTGGCGGGATAAGGCACTTACTAGACAGAGTGTGTGTCTGTGTGTCTGTGTGTCCTTCTGTCTTTCTGTCTGTGGCAGTATGTTAGCTGCTGTTTTGTTAGGTATTTGATATATAGACTTGACATCAATCTGAGAAGCAGTGCAGTTCTTTAAAAAGGACAGTATATGTTTATAGCAGCGAGAGCACCTCAGGTTGAGGTACTGTTTTTAAAACAGTATTATTTATGTGGCGTCTAAGTATAGACTGGGATGAGCAGGTGAGGACAGCAACATTGTTGGAACCACTTGGTAACTAGCATGGTACCTGTTTCATCACTCACCTCTCCGACAAAGAAAAATATGCCACCCAACATTTGCAAAACTGATTCTTATGAAGAAAAAGGCTAGTATATATATATATATATATATATATATATATATATATATATATATATATATATATATATATATATATATATATATATATATGTATATGTATATATATATGCACATTTGCAGCTAGATGCTTGAGAGTCCAATTTTCCAGCTAAAAATGTCAGCTGGAAAGTATCAACAGATACGTGGAAGAGTTCGAACTCTTAGCACATTTACTACTTTTCACTACTTCCTGATCTAAAACATAGATGTACAAGAGGGAATGTTGTGCACCTATTCCCTCTTCATATCCCTACCCTCTAAAAACAAAAAGCATTGAAAGGGGACCTATGGTATTTAGCCTGTGCGGCCCTTTCATCACAGCAAAGATGTTTTGACATGTTTATGAGACTCCCAAGTACCTGATCAAATAAAGAAGTTTGGATTGAAAGGGCAAGAATCATAGATTTGTATGTGAAAGGTTTCTCTGCATCAAATCATGTTAGGGTCATGAGGTCTCAATGCTGCCTAATTAATGTTTTTTGTCTTTGCCATGTGGTGCTTGTGAGACAGAAAATGGTCTTGCCAAAACAAGTACTTAACAGGTTAAGGGGCACTGCCTGCTCTGCTCTCTGCCTCGCTGCCCCCATTTCCCTTGTGTCCATTTTTCCTTCTGTTTCCCTCGCTGCCCCCATTGAACTGTGCCCGTTTTTTCCTTCTGTTTCCCTCGCTGCCCCCATTTCCCTTGTGTCCATTTTTCCTTCTGTTTCCTCGCTGCCCCCATTGAACTGTGCCCGTTTTTTCCTTCTGTTTCCCTCGCTGCCCCCATTTCCCTTGTGTCCATTTTTCCTTCTGTTTCCCTCGCTGCCCCCATTTCCCTTGTGTCCATTTTGCCTTCTGTTTCCTCGCTGCCCCCATTGAACTGTGCCCGTTTTTTCCTTCTGTTTCCCTCGCTGCCCCCATTTCCCTTGTGTCCATTTTTCCTTCTGTTTCCCTCGCTGCCCCCATTTCCCTTGTGTCCATTTTTCCTTCTGTTTCCCTCGCTGCCCCCATTGAACTGTGCCAGTTTTTTCCTTCTGTTTCCCTCGCTGCCCCCATTTCCCTTGTGTCCATTTTCCTTCTGTTTCCCTCGCTGCCCCCATTTCCCTTGTGTCCATTTTCCTTCTGTTTCCTCGCTGCCCCCATTTTCCTTGTGTCCATTTTTCCTTCTGTTTCCCTCGCTGCCCCCATTGAACTGTGCCCATTTTTTCCTTCTGTTTCCCTCGCTGCCCCCATTTCCCTTGTGTCCATTTTTCCTTCTGTTTCCCTCGCTGCCCCCATTTTCCTTGTGTCCATTTTTCCTTCTGTTTCCCTCGCTGCCCCCATTTCCCTTGTGTCCATTTTTCCTTCTGTTTCCCTCGCTGCCCCCATTGAACTGTGCCCGTTTTTCCTTCTGTTTCCCTCGCTGCCCCCATTTCCCTTGTGTCCATTTTTCCTTCTGTTTCCTCGCTGCCCCCATTGAACTGTGCCCGTTTTTTCCTTCTGTTTCCCTCGCTGCCCCCATTTCCCTTGTGTCCATTTTTCCTTCTGTTTCCCTCGCTGCCCCCATTTCCCTTGTGTCCCTTTTTCCTTCTGTTTCCCTCGCTGCCCCCATTTCCCTTGTGTCCATTTTTCCTTCTGTTTCCTCGCTGCCCCCATTGAACTGTGCTCGTTTTTCCTTCTGTTTCCCTCGCTGCCCCCATTTTCCTTGTGTCCATTTTTCCTTCTGTTTCCTCGCTGCCCCCATTGAACTGTGCCCGTTTTTCCTTCTGTTTCCCTCGCTGCCTCCATTTCCCTTGTGTCCATTTTTCCTTCTGTTTCCCTCGCTGCCCCCATTTCCCTTGTGTCCATTTTGCCTTCTGTACCCCTCGCTGCCTCTCTCCACTCCCACCGCTGCGTCCCCTGCGGCCCCGCCCCCCTGACTGCCCATTCGCTGCCCCTGCCTCCCGCCTCCCAGCTGCTCCTCCCTCCCACCTCCCCATATATGGCGGCCGCTGCGCGGCCGCGCGCTGGCGCGCCGAAGGCGCGCCTAAGGCATGCTCCGTCTGCGCCCGTCCGCGCCTGGACCGCGCCCAGCGCCAGAACCCCTGGGCCGTGCGCCCCCGCACCAGCCTCGATGACCGACGCCGATACGATGCCACCACACTCCACGCTCTCAACCCCGGACGGACGCACAACTGCTTCAAGGCCGCCCGAAACGCACCCATGGTCCCTTCACCTGCCGGAACTGCAGCTACACCAGCCTCAGAGCCACCGAGGCGCCCGCCAAGAAGGACCTCAACCACCTCCGATGCATCCTACTGAACACCCGCTCCGCACGCAAACACGCCGTCGAGCTCTGGGACCTGCTCGACACATCATCACCAGACGTCGCCTTCCTGACAGAGACCTGGATGAACGACTCCTCCGCCCCCGACATCGCCATAGCCATCCCAGACGGCTATAAGATCACCCGCAGAGACCGCGTCAACGCAGTAGGAGGAGGAATCGCCATCGTCCACAAGAACACCATCAGGGTCTCGACCAGCACCGACGACACTCTCAGCACCGCCGAACACATGCACTTCCAGATCCACACGGACCCCAACACCACCCTTAGAGGCACCCATGTCTACAGACCCCCTGGGCCCGACCCCAGTTCAGCGACTCCAACGCCGACTTCATCAGCACGCACGCCCTGACCTCTACCGACTACATCCTCCTCGGAGACCTGAACTTTCACCTGGAGAACAACAACGACAGCAACTCCACCACCCTGATCGACAACTTCGCCAACCTCGGTCTGAGCCAGCTCATCACAACACCGACCCATTCCGCCGGCCACACGCTTGACCCCATCTTCTCCTCAAGCTACCACGTCTCCTTCAGCCACACCACGGAACTCCTCTGGACCGACCACCGCTGCATCCATTTCACCTTCCAGAAACCCACCACACACCACCGCACCCAACAGATCCCACGCCGCTGCTGGAGCAAAGTCACCGAAGACCAACTTCGGGCAACCCTCGCTCTCAGCCCTCCTTCCGACCCATCCAACACCGACGACGCTGCCTGCAACCTCAGACAATGGATGGACGACTGTGCCAACACCCTCGCCCCGCTGAAAAAACTCACCTACAGTGACACCACCAAAAGAGCCAGCTGGTTCACCTCGGAACTCCTAGCTTCCAAGCGTACCTGCCGGAAACTAGAGAAGAAATGGCACAGTGATAAGACACCGGACAGCCACGCAGCCCACAAAGACGCCATCCGTAACCACCACCACCTCATCAAGTCCGCCAACAGAATCTCCTTCAAAGACCGCCTCGACAACAACGCACACAACAGCAAGGAGCTTTTCAACATCGTGAAGGAACTCTCCAACCCCAGCTCCAACACCAACAACATCCCGCCGTCGCAACCCCTGTGCGATTCCCTCGCCACCTTCTTCCACCGCAATGTCGCCGACATCCATGACAGCTTCAACACCCAGACAGCCCCAACTAAGATCGATGCACCAGACCCGCCGCACACCATCGACCACGACCCCCTGCCAGCCTGGGCCAGCGTGAACATCGAGGACACCATCAAGACCATGAGCACAATACACTCCGGCTCCCCGTCAGACCCTTTCCCGCACCACATCTTCAACAAAGCCAGCAGCTCCATCGCACCCCAACTGTGCAACGTCATCAATCTCTCCTTCGAGACCGCGACCTTCCCAGAGAGCTGGAAACACGCAGAGATCAACGCCCTACTCAAAAAACCCGAGGCGGACCCGAGAGACCTCAAGAACTTCCGGCCCATCTCCCTGCTTCCGTTCCCAGCCAAGGTCATCGAGAAGATCGTCAACAAACAGCTAACCCGATACCTCGAAGAAAACAGCATCCTGGACCCATCCCAATCAGGGTTCCGCAGCAACCACAGCACTGAGACTGCCCTCATCGCCGCCACCGACGACATCAGGATCCTGCTGGACAACGGTGAGACCGCAGCCCTCATCCTGCTGGACCTCTCCGCCGCCTACGACACTGTCTGCCTCCGCACTCTACGCGCACGCCTCCACGACGCAGGGATCCGAGACAAGGCCCTGGAATGGGCCACCTCCTTCCTCGCCGGCAGAACCCAGAGAGTCCGCCTCCCACCATTCCGATCCGAAGCCTCCGACATCATCTGCGGCGTACCCCAGGGATCGTCCCTCAGCCCAACACTGTTCAACATCTACATGGCCCCGCTCGCACGCATCGCCAGACAGCACGACCTCAACATAATCTCCTACGCCGACGACACTCAACTGATCCTCTCCCTCACCAAGGACCCCCTCGCCGCCAAATGCAACCTCCATGAAGGAATGAAGGCCGTCGCCGATTGGATGAAGATCAGCCAACTAAAACTGAACACGGAGAAGACAGAGGTCCTCATCCTCGGCTCCAACCCCTCAGCCTGGGACGACTCCTGGTGGCCAACGACGCTGGGAGCAGCCCCGACACCCACCGACCACGCACGCAACCTGGGAGTCATCCTCGACTCAACGCTCTCCATGGCCAAGCAAGTCAACGCAGTCTCATCCTCCTGCTTCAACACCCTCCGCATGCTTTGCAAGATCTACAGGTGGATCCCGACAGACACAAGAAGAACAGTCACCCAGGCCCTCGTCAGTAGCAGACTTGACTATGGGAACGCCCTCTACGCGGGAGCCCCGGCCAAGCTCATCAAGCGACTGCAACGCATACAAAACGCCTCCGCACGCCTGATCCTCGATGTACCACGCCACAGCCACATCACCCCCACCTGAGGAACCTGCACTGGCTCCCCGTCGACAGGAGAATCTCCTTCAAACTCCTCATCCACGCACACAAGGCACTCCACAAGACTGGCCCAGCCTACCTCAACAGACGACTCCTCTTCTACGTCCCCAACCGCCAACTCCGCTCCGCCGACCTCTCCCTCGCCACCGTCCCTCGCATTCGAAGAACTACCACCGGCGGCAGATCCTTCTCCCACCTCGCCGCCAAGACCTGGAACACCCTTCCACTAAGCCTACGACAGACCCAAGACCTGCTGACCTTCAGGAGGCTACTCAAGACCTGGTTGTTCGACCAGTAGCAGAACCCCCCCCCCCCTTTTTTTCCCTAGCGCCTTGAGACCCTCGCGGGTAAGTAGTGCGCTTTACAAATTCTGTGATTGATTGATTGATTGATTGAGTGCTTATAAACCAAAGGGAAGCCCAGCACAGACACTGCCAAACCCAACTCAGTCCATGGATCCAATAATCAAGTGGAGGATGCATTTATTAGGGCACCCCAAACACACCCCCTGAAGCTACACCCCTGCTTGAGAGCAGCAAGCACATAAAAACATGCATTATGTCACTTTTTTCAGATGATTAAATATTTATAAACTAATAAATAGATCACTTAGGTAGGATCCGGAATGCCTTGAACACTGTTAAATAATTGTTTACGGTTATTGCCAAATGAAACTCTCCGTATACTGCTGAGCATGCTTGCATCCAACCAAAAGAACTTTGGGCCTGATTATGAGTTTGGCGGAAAGGCACCACCGTCGCTTTTTCGCCGGTCCTCCCGCCTACTGCCTTGGCAGTTCGACCACCTGATTACGATCCTGGAGGGAACTCGGCTACAAGACCGCCGCCACCACAGAGACTCCTTCTACTGCGTTGACGGCAGGAAAGCCAGAGGCGGGACTTGAAGGCAGTCCCGCCAAGGTACCCGCCATCTGGATTGCGATCTGCCCTTCCTTCCAGCTTTTCCTGGCAGGGACACCACCATGTGCAAGTCGCCAGAACGGTGCAAAAATAGGTGAAAACTTCCCTTTTTTCGGGGTCCCACTGTGGAATCTGTGTTGGGCACCATTGTCCAGGTGTCTCCTGTGCTGCTGCCACCAGATTACGATGCTCTGCAACCCTGTTGTTGCCGGATGTAAAGATAGGCTTCACCGTCACTTCTCCTTATAGTACATTGTAACAGTTCGTAATAATTAACATGCAACAAAACATACAGTACACATGACCTACATATACATTATGACACATAAACAATATACACATGTTGCTCTTACCTATCTCTCCAGCAGTGAAACATCACTCCGTCAGGACACTGCTGCCAAGAGACAGCCAGCCCAACGGGAATATCGTACTACTGCGGGCAGGAGACCACCGAGCCTGCAGTCTTCTTGGGACTGCCACCGCAGCAGTATGGCGAGCAAAAGCAGGCAGGCATATAAGGCTCAACATTGTGCAGGAGATGTCACAGACTCTGTGCTTCGAACCCTCTCTCTCCCCTTAGAGGCCTACTCACCTCCTCGAATTAAGTCAAGGATGGTAATGAAAGGAAGTGAGAGAGAGACACTCCTGCAGGTGGGTATTTGGAAAATCTGGACTGGAGTCCTTAGGCAAAATATTTCAAGCATAAACTATCAAGATCAGATCTCCATCTAAGTGTTAGAGAACGCAAACTACTTATGGGTCACACAACAGGAGGGAATTAAGGAATGTAAACACCACAGATTGGGAAATAGTCATTGCAAGCAGATGGTACACTGTAACCAGTTCCTGATGTACCACGAAACCAACAAAGGAGCCGGAAATTAAGAGCATTGCAGCACCAGGAGAGAGGAAGTTTGGACAGGAAAGACAAACAAAACAGAATGGTAAGGAGGTAGATAACACGTCACAACAGGTAAAGAAACATTAGGACCAAGGGAAAACGAACAAGGAAAAATAACGGTGAAGGGACGAATCAAGCAGTGTGCAAACTAATACGAATAATGAGGAGTCAAAACAACCACTGCTGCCCAACAAGGGAGCTAAATTTAGTCAGACCAAGATACTCGATCTGCCACTGTCTGTGTCTGAGTGGGCTCGTCCTCTAGTCTTCGACAGACTCTGGAAAATGCAGACTTATTTCCATTGTCCTCTGTGCCATCTCTTCAATATTTGTCTTCCCTTGTGTCTTACCGTGTCTTGTGACCTCACAGGAGACCATTATGAAACCACCCAATATTTTCTTAAATGCACAACCTCCCACCCTTTATTGCTACTCATTCTGCGTTTACCACTCTTCCTGGAGCAGCCATGTCCGGTCTCTCCTCTGTTTCCCAGAGGAACACGGAAACAGCTGCCCTGCAAGCATCTTGAAAGCCGAGCCCGTTTGCTAGCAAAAGGTTGGCCTTGCTTCACAGCTCACCATTGCAGTCCAGACTTGTCCAGGAAGAATAGACAATTGTTGCACTAAAGCCCCAGCTGAGAAACTCTACTCTCTTCCTGTCTAATTAAAAAAAAAGATAACACTATCACCTTGACCCCAAATCCTGCTGATTTATGGAAAAGATGGTGATGAAACGAGTCCAGCAGTTTGCTGAATTAGATTAGCTCCTAGCCCTCCATACTACTGCACCAAACTGGTAGTGCTATCTGTCCTTGAGGACCGGAGGCGAGAGGTAGTCGGTGAAGGTGCTGGGGCGCTGGTCCTTTTGGAACAATCGGTGGCCTTCAATGCTGGCTATGCCCTTCTTCCAGATCGCCTAGAGCAGCCTGGATTCAGAGGCTTTGGGTAGAGTCTTTCTCACTGACAGCTCCCACATACCAGGAATCCCCACATTCAGTTCCAACCCTCACAAACTCCGCTGGTGTGTTCCATTTATTCCCCTTTCTTACCTAATATCTATATGAGCCCTCTGGCTTCCTCTCACAGAGTGGGGGTCAAAGTCTGCATGCAAGTTGGCCTCTTATCTGGCATGTGAGCTTCAAGGCAGAGTTTGTCAGAGCTACTCCTGTTAAACCCCTGCCTAGTGCCATTTACATGATGGATAGAAACTACCTTTTTATAACCAAGCCCCTGATCACCAATAGATACTTTCTTCTTGAGATGCTGTCTTCTGGCCTGTAACTAGGGGTCCTTGCCCCACTCCTGTTAAGGAAGGAAATAAAATCTTGGCCTGAACTTTGATGATAGTCTATCTGGAAAGACGGGTCTTGAAGCTGTTTCTTCCACTTGAGGTCTTTCTGCAGGATGATACCTACATGTCACTCCAGATAATACCTTCAGAGTTATAATTGGGGGTCATGACGGTAGGGATATCCCCCATCGCCCCCCTAACTCCCCACCCCCAATCATGTCTGGAGCATCACATGGTCCCATTCAAGAAAAGTTTGACAATCTTCCTTTTCAATGAGTAGGAACACTTTGGCCACGTGGGTTACGGTGGGTTCCTAAAGAGTGGTCTATCCAAGTGCAAAGATAATAATACAGGGCTGTCAGAGGGCTCGGCTGTACATCTGACCGTCGCTTTCCGAAGAAGGTAATGATTCTTAGTTGCTACACCTTGTAAAATTTACCCTAACAAAGCTCGACTTAAGGAACTATGAACGATGCTGCTATTACACACAAGGTTGGCATTTAACCAATTGGCATTTCTTATTGAGGTGCAAAAACAACATAGCACTTTAATTTGCACCACTTGTGTTTTTTTGTGTAGTGACGAAACTGGCAAAAAGAATGTGCACAAGGGCTAACATCACACACAATACACTGCATATGATGGTTTTCTCTAATCACTTTTCACCATTTTAGCGCTAGTGGAAAATTCTTTCTCCGATATAGACAAAAGCAAAATATATTTTGTCCATTTCTATCTCACACAAGTACTAAAAATTGTACCAATGCCTTTGCACTTGCATGTTATTTTCCGACCAGTGTTCATTTTCTGGGATGCGGTTCGCACATTTAAAAGTAATATAAACGAACAAGCAGCCCTTTAGTAAATGTATTAGCTCTTATAATGAGTGTTAAAACTGGTATTTCAGGCTGTGTAAAAGTGAATACTCACAGTCAGGCAGAATGAAGAGCGAAGTCAGCCCACCCACCACAGGTCTGGAGAAGGAAGAAGCGGCAGGCATGGAATCAGGCAGCGGGCACGTCGGTAACCTGCATGGAAGAGTTTGTGGTTGCCCTGGAATGACTGGCAGAGCTAGTTGCTGAGCTTCTGTCCTGGCCAGCCGGCCCATCGCACTTAGTGACTGTCTGAGGGGATGCTTGGTACATCTGCGAAACGTACTAAGATCCAGGTATGACTGGCAGAGCTCGTGCCTCCTCTGGGGCTGCCTGGGACAGATAGTGGTATATCTCCAGGGACTGCTTGTGCCCTTCTGGTGAAGGTCTGGCAGAACTGATGACTCTCCCACTATTTTTTGGGAGCGCCGCTGACTCACCCACAGATTTCTGGCAGAGCTGGTGTCTCTTCCAATACTGTCTGGAACAGTCCATGTGGCTCCAAATGATGCACCCAGAAGGGCCGCACGAATTCCCATTCTCAAGAGCTGCCTGCACAAAACTGAGGCCTGTTGAGCTGAGACTCCTCACAGGTTAAAGATGGATTGATTAAGGCAGACCTAGAGTGCCCATTTTCTTTTGTCCAACGGCGAGTTTCTGTAGTTTTATCCCATTAAGTATCTGACTCTTATATTAAGCCTACTGGGAAAAGATTAATATCCCTGCTGCAAAGGACATGAACCACACGAATTTGCAGAATTGCATATTATATGAGGATAGCTGTGAGTTACTGCTTTTCTCACATATGAGATCCGTTTTGTTTACTTGTGGAACTTCTTTTGCACACTGCACCTGGCGTTCACCTGAGTTTAAAATCAACTGGCAGTGGGGCTGAATTCTTTGTTTGTCCAGGAGTTTTCATGCAACAATAAAAATGGCAAGTTAACTCTGGTGAATAAAGGAGTGTTGGAGGAAGATCAGAGTTTTGTCTAGGGACAGTTTTCAATGAAGAACATGAACCGCGCATATATTCGCAAAACTGTATTTTATGAGGATTAGCTGTGACTTACTTCTTTTTACTAGGTTAGTGCCTTTCCATTTCTGGTGCTTTGCAGCAGTTTTAAGACTTTCTTAGAGTTTCTTGTTGCTCAAATGGGTGTAATTTCAGATATTTATATGTTTTCCTAGTCTTCATTGCTTGATTTTGTTCACGAGAAAGTGTCACTCATGGTCTGAAAATTTCACTCATAATTGCACTGAAATTATGAAAATGTCACACATAAGCAATCTGAAACTTTGGCAGCTATGGACCGACTTACTGTTCTTGTGCTAGTTTAAATATGTACAACCATGGATAATTCACAGTGCTCGATGGACTATAAAAAAAAGTCTACACTTCACTTTAGAATACATGAAACATCATATTTGGACAGTATACTGACTTGTACAGTGATCCGTACGCTGAAAGTTAGATTTGGCATTCTTTTTGGTAATGCACATTTCATAATACGTTCCCATAATCTTACTTTTCGTTTTGGCAACCACAGTGTACATACTGAAGCCAGACAGACGACGGACGGTAGAAGGAGGCGGGGTCCCTCACTCTCCAGGATGCTTGATTCATTCAACAAATACGGAAGCACTGCTGTTGTGACGTTAGAACGTACAAGATAACACGTCTATTATACGTCAGGATCCGGACTAGATTGCACAATTTTTTCATTCATGCCAAATGGAGCGAATGGGTTTGCCAATTCTGTAGTAGGAAATGGAACATGCAATGTTTGCAGAAGTTTCTGCACCGTGGCAGAACGGAAACAAACTAAAGCTGTCCTGTTTCTAGTGTATTTAATGAACAAGGAAAGAAACACAGACAGCAATTCCACACCTTGAAATCGAGAATATGTATTTATCTGCAGACAAACTCATTTTGCACCATTGTTTCTGAAAGCAATGTAAATGATACACAATCTGTTTGCTTTATTGTTTTCAACGTTTCTTCAGTGATCACTTGTTTCTTTGCTAGAAACTATCTTACATACTTAAACTAATTTATACGTACGCTGGTTATGTAGTGTAGTTCCTATTTCCCTAATAGGCTCTGCGCATTGGAATAATATAACCTATAGGCTTGACATAGGACTAAGGTCGGTATGTCCCTATCGAGTATATTAAACTTAATTACTTGTGCCAGCTAGCTCAGAGGCTACTAGAAACTCCTTGAGAACAAGAAGGGAGTAGTTTCTGGCAACCGAAAAACATGACAACTTTGTTTCCCTTTAGAATCGGAACATGTCTCAGAATCGTGGAAACAATAGATAACAGTTTCACTCAGTCAATCGTGCATGCTTAGTTTCTACAGAGTTACACAGAAAGGAAAGATGGGCGTTTCAATAAAAGGGTTTATTGAACAGTCTTGTTTCTCGTGTAAGAGATATGTGCTGTTATGATCACAAGACAGTATGCAAGATAAATAATGTACAGTGTAAGCAGTAGAAATAAATAATACTGCGATAGCATTATCTTTTAGCATATATTCACGTACATAAATAACATGAGCTAAAAATGCGAGTACTCATACGATGCGTCTCTAAGCTAGTTCTACCCCAATGTACCTAACCTAGTCTAGGTGTAGGGAAAGGTAGAAGTAGGTGGAGTATTTTCTAGTATAGTATACTAAGAGTATGTTAAGTCTAGTATGCCAAGAGTCTAGTATGCCAAGAGTCCCTCTAGGTTCTAGTCAGCTCCATACCTTGAGAATGAGAGAGGTGGGAATCTCTTTCCGGATCTGGAACTCTAACACCCCGCGAAGGGAGTCAGATCACTGGAAGCTGGATTCTCTGCGAGCAGGGATGACAGCGTCTTCTCAGTGCGTCAGGCCGGGATACGGGCTCCTCTGAAGTCGAGGTCTCCTCTTAACTTGCTTGGGCAAGGGAAGGTATATTTATACCTGGTAGGTGTCTTGGAATGTTAGCATTGACGTGAAGTCGGACAGAGGAAGACGTCAGGAATGAACCCTTAAGGTATAACGGTTCATACATAATAGATGTGTTCTTGGAGAAAGCAATAGTCCTGTGCTAGGGGAACTCCCGAAGCTTAAGGGTTTGATTTCTAAGAACTCGTTGTGACGTTAGGGTGGACGGATGTCGGTGACCATGCCTGTATTTGGAGTGCACGGTTAATGCCTAAATAAGGACAGGGATTCTATGCCTATATAAGGGCAATGCGAATTGTGCCTATATAAGGACATGATTCAGGAAAACCTATATACGGACACCTAAAGCGGAACACAACACCCACTCCACTTTCGAATGAACGATAATACTAAATGCTAAACATTTAAATGCTAAACATAAAATTGAGTACCACATGTTGCTAAAAACATTTCTAAAAGCATTTTTAAAAGAAGCTCAAAACTGTTAAAATGCAATAGGTACTGTACATTTAAAGCATCGTTTTCATTCTAAGCATATAATGGAAGTAAATGCAACGTGAATGAAACAGAAATATATACATATGACGAAATGGTCGATAAGTTCTTAAAATCAAAGCCATTGCATATCATGGAATTAAATGAAATGTTAGACAAGTAAGGTGACAATGTGTCCCTGGAAGTATTCAAAGAAGTCCGTTTTATAAGACTAGTTCTCCTGTAAACAGATTGTTCTTTGCCATGTCATTTCAAAAATTTAAGAGAAAAAGTTCAATTCTGGGAAAAGTTCCAAGTTTTGAAAATATGAAGGTCAAATTTCATGGTTGCCCTGGTACACTGTGAGCTGAATCAAAGTCAGTGTATGGGTCTGGCGTAAACATTAGATCATCTATTTCAATAGACAAAATATCGTCAACCAATGTTGGTGACATTTGGAACACCTCATTCAGAAAGTTAATCGCACAGAGATGAGAAGCATTGCCTTCAGCATGGGATGCCGCAGCAATGTTCGAGTCCGTTGTTACCTGTGTGCCTGTTGATCCATCTCGTACCTCAGCAGCAGCAGGAAGCGTCTGTGAGATCTCAATGAATGCTGTCATCAGGATTGGTAGCCTCTGGGGACAACACAGAGCATGGGCCGTTATCGGGTCCAGCAGAGTATCGATATCCGTTGGCATGACTGATGGGAGTGTTAGACAAGTGTCTAGCACGCATTCTTCACCGCAAAGCAGGCAGCGTAGAACAGTTAAGATGCAATCTTGCCAGATTGGTCTGAACGACAGAAACCATGTTGTATTAAGTTCCCGTAGACGAGGTATGCCAAATAGTTGCACTATGCGCTCACTGCACTTCCGTTCTAGGAGAGCTTTTTCCACATCGCTGGGAGTGATGCCGGTGAATAGGCTTGCCATAGCGTAGTAGTAGGAATAAAAACAGGATTCCTGCAACAAGTGCTAGAATTAACGGTACACCACCAAACACCGAATGTGCGAAGTTTGGGATGATTCCGAGGACTGCCTGAAAAGGTGCTAGCAGTCCTAAACAGATTGTCTTAAATGCATGTACAATTCCGCTTGTATCTGATATGTTAAAGATACGTCCCATCATTTCTGCGAAATGTATAGGGCAGTTTGTACGAATTAAAGCCTGTATCTCAGCCGAAGTCCTTGCAATTTGCAAATCATAGATTTCTTTGGCCGAGGTCAAAGGCACTGTTTCTTGTATAAGCATGGCTTTCATTCTGCTTAAAGTATCAAATCGTATAAAAGAGACATTCAACGAAGGCCATAAAGGCGACTCCCTGACTGTGTCTATTGGGGCAAACAATACTTGCATACAGCAAGTGACCCTGGAGTCTACCGTTACTAGATATGGGATGCCTGGCAGCAGGCCACAGTAACTCTGATCATTCAACATGAGGTAACTCCCATTAGAAAGTTGGCCAAACGTTGGATTAATCACAGCAGCTGGTGTACCTAGCTGGTGGCAGGACAAATTTGCCACAGAACCATTACAAGCCCTGTGTAAAGATATGTCCTGACAAATTAGTGAACCGCTTAGTGCATTTTCACAGTGTGTACCGCTTAGAAACACTTCACGATCCCCACTCCAACATCTATATGTGTATGGTAAATCCCAGGATGTCTTAATGAATTCTTTACCCAACCTTTCATATTTGCCTGCTTGCATCTGTTTGAGGCAATACTGAAACTGGAAAGTAGTCATAGGTAGACTAATTTTGCCATGAATAAGCCATTCTGTTGCTGGTTTTTCTGCCACTGTGAATGGTAATTTCTGCAGTTTTTCAATGCTCAGTACTGTATACTTTGCTCCCCTTTGTGCCAGTTCGATCTGTATATCAGTTAGATTGTATTCTGCAAACAGAGCCGTCGTGTTGATAAAACGCCAAGGCACATAGCACGCACGCAAAGATTGCAGCGTCCAGCTTAATAACATAATAGAACGTAACTGTGTTTGGCCTTGTTGTAACATGGCCAAATCTTGTTCCAGTATGTCGATAGCAGAGGATACAATACTGTCCAATGAATAAATTCTGGAGGACAAAGTTGTTAACCCATTGTCGACCACAGAGAGAGTTTTCTCTAAGTTAATACGACCAAGTTCACGTATTCGTTCTGCGGCCTCCATCTGTGACACCTTCCATGCTTCATTATAAGCCGGCATATATGAAACGTTTTTGACGCGGTTTTCTTGGTCCAAGCAAGAAATCCCTAAGGTCTGCATCTTCTTTAAGTAAAGATAAGTGTTGTTTCACATCCTTAAGTGTAGATTTCTGCAGCCAATCGAGGCATACTTTTCCTACACAGGATGTCTTAATGTATTCTTTACCCAACCTTTCATATTTGCCTGCTTGCATTCGTTTGAGGCAATACTGAAACTGAAAAGTTGTGACAGGCAGAATGATTTTGCCATGAATAAGCCATTCTGTAGCTGGTTTTTCAGCTACCGTAAATGGTAATTTTTCCAGTTTTTCAATGCTCAGCACTGTATACTTTGCTCCCCTTTGTGCCAGTTCGATCTGTTTATCAGTTAGATTGTATTCTGCAAACAGAGATGACGTGTTGATAAAACGCCAAGGCACATAGCCCACTCGCAAAGATTGCAGCGTCCAGCTTAATAACATAATAGAACGTAACTGAGATTGGCCTTGTTGTAACATGGCTAAATCTTGTTCCAGTATGTCTATAGCAGAGGATACAATGTTGTTCAATGAATAAATTCTGGATGACAAAGTTGTTAACCCATTGTCGACCACAGAGAGAGTTTTCTCTAAGTTAATACGATCAAGTTTACGTATTCTTTCTGCGGCCTCTACCTGTGACACCTTCCATGCTTCATTATAAGCAGCATAGATGCCGGCATATATGAAACGTTTTTGACGCGGTTTTCTTGGTCCTAGCAAGAATTCCCTAAGGTCTGCGTCTTCTTTAAGTAAAGATAATTGTTGTTTCACATCCTTAAGTGTAGATTTCTGTAGCCAATCGAGGCATAATATTCCTACACTGTATGTTGTTACTACCCCGGATGTTGTCTTTGGACGTATCTTGGGTCTGGCCTATGAATAGTAAAGCCCTGTGTTTTATTCAGGAATCTTTCTTGACAGGTGTTTGTGTCTGTGGGCCAGATCAACCATTTTCTCCAATCAGGATTTGTTCTGTTGAGTTGTAATATTTGGTCAACTGTAACCGCTGCCTGTGTATTGTTATTACTGGCAGGTGTCGGTACAGAAGGTGTTTTCATGTCTTTGATCTTGGCTAACCCAAGGCAAGACGTTTGTTGTACAGTGTCATTCAAAAACATTATTTGCTGAGGGACGATACAGGCTCTAAATAAAGCTTCTATCCCCTGCACTTGCCAATTTTAGAACCCCAGACAGATTTTGTGTCTATTGTGTCTTTCCACAAGTCGAATCCATGTCTAGACAGTTGGGTAATAAAGGCTGCAGAATAAATTTGTTTTGTATTAGTTAACATAATTTTCTGTCCTGTTTTGTTTACATTTTTATAGTAAAATGATTCCGGATCAGATGTATTGTATCCTGAAAAATATGGAAACTTTTAGCAAATGTTTTTGAACTACCTGTTGGTGGTGTAGGACAATGCTCCCATTGGTTAAACATAAACACATTTCTAGGTGTTGCAGATTTATGCAAAAAATGATGACTATAGTGGTTATAGCAATACAGCTGTTCATAGTCTGATGAACCCTCTAAATATTCATTATTAGAAAATGCAGCAGATTTTTCTAGGTCAAACATCATGTTATTTACAGTTTCAAAGTCCCAATCATCAGAATAGGTACTGGATGAAACAAAATCACTTAGTGAGATCTTAAATAAATGTGGAATGTTCAAATGTTCAGTCTTGCCAAAAATATCGAAATCTGTTTTGTCCCACACTATACCATCCTGTATAGGAACGGCTGTGATGTTCACTGCTGACAAGTCTCTTGTTTCACGATGGGATGATTTGTGTGGTTTTAAAAGTAAGTTCACATTTTTACTTTCAATGTCCAAACGGATGTATCTGCCATTTATAAGCACGCTGATAGTCATAACCAAAGCTAGCCAAAGCAGAAAGAAAAATATTCCAGAAATAACCCAAAGTTCAATCCATGGTGAAACCAGATAAGTCTCTTTCAGGAAATGAAAAAGGTCTTGTACTTGTTTTTTTTAAAGTTTTTGATGCTGGCGTCGTTTCAGGTTTGCTGGGATCCTCAGAAAACGTATCAAAGTTAATGAAATAGCCAGAGGCAGTTCTGTCAATTGTTGAAATTGCATCAGGATTAGTTGAAATCGCTGGAACCAGTTGATCACTTGTTACATTGGTGTAGACAGGTGTATTTGGACGAACTGTTACTTGAGTTTCAAGAAGGATGAGTTCCATAGCATTGTTGCTTAGTCCTTCATCTGTTACTGCTGAATTCTCAATGGTTATCAGTCCTTCAGTCTGAACTTCTTGGATAGTAGTGAGAGGAGTGCGTGTGCTACTAGGTCGGAGTCCACGAGGCCTACTATTTATTATTGGCCACATACTGTGGTTTGATGAGGTCGATTGACACAAATCTTTTCTCCTTTTTTCCAGCAAGGGGCGGCAGAAGTACTGTTCTTGTTCCGTGGACGGCTAGGACAGGTACTGGTTGTCTGTAAGAAGGTCAAAATTCCTTCTTGTCCGCAATCTTCTCTCTGACTAGATCCCCAACTTTTGGAATCCAGACAGGCCTTGCTGGGACTGTCGGTTTTTCCCCAGTGGTGGTTGGCTTCAGGAACACGTTGCTTTGTTTCGATCTTAGTTCATTTAGATCCTGTAAAACAGCCAAACGATCTTTGATATCAAAGGGTTTATTTTCCACCACTGTGCCTTTACATTCCAGATCGGGCACCCACATTCTTGTCCCAAATAGGACCTCATTTGGAGTGACCCCCCTAGAGAACTTCTTGGCAAAGTATTTAATGAGCGTTGGACCCCATAAAGATGTTTGACCCACCCATCACCCGAACCTAATACTCTAGCTGTTATAGACTGCTTTATGTCCGGTTTTTCCTGTCCACAACAGAATTTCCCTCAGGATGAAACGGAGAGGAGTACCGCAATGCAACGCCCAGACTGGCCATGGCTTCTTTGTAAGCCCAAGAGCTAAATGCAGGGCTCTGGTCAGAATGTAGCGTGCCTATTGCGTATGTGCCGATAAAGACTCGCAAATCTTTTATAACAGTTCGAGCGTCAGCCGAGCGCTGAGGCCATATCCATAGGAACCTTGACTTACTATTTGTGGGATTGCATTTGTCCAAAAGGACGCCTGCGCATAGATAGCCTAACGCTGTCTAACAATGGTGTCTGTACTGGGCAGCTACATTTGTAGCATGGTGACTGGTGGCTTTCTCGCTGTAATTTACAGTCTATGCAGTTATTGATGAATATGTGTATTTCTGTAATCATCCCAGGCCACCAGTACATCTCTTTTAATGTCAATATTGTTTTTGAGATCCCTTGATGTGACAGACCCTCCCCCAGATGTGTTTAATAAATCAAAGCTGCTCTACGTTCCATGTTTGGAATTACTCTATCCCCCACTCCAGGGATTCGAGCAAAAGGAACGTTGTTCGCATCAATTACATAAGAGTACTTGAGTGGAATCTTTTTTGGTAGCGCTGCACCACTGCCTTTGCTCGTAGCATTGACAGACAACATTATCTCACTGTCTATTTTCGTTTTTGAATGAGTGATCGCAGCTACGGAAGCCGTCTGAACAGCCCTCTTTGCGGCTTCGTCAGCCAATGAATTCCCTGCAACATGAACGCCATCACGTTGATGACTCAGTGTATGGATCACGTGAGCCTTTGGTAGTTCATTTTTCAACTGAACTACTTGTTCCCAAAGCGTTTTATGCTTTATTGTGCCACCTTTTGCATCTTTGAACCCATTTTCAAGCCAATTTTGTATATATTCATTATACGACTGCACACAGTAAAAAGAATCGCACACGATTAGTTTGGGGAATTCGCAATCTGTATTTTCAAGTGCCAGTTTGAATGCTTGTAGTTCAGCTCGCTGAGCTGTGCAATCTCCTAGAGACTGCGTTTTTGTGACCATAGGTCTGAAGTTGCCATCGAGAATGCGACCTTTAACGATTGCGCACGCTGCACTGTAAGCTTGCTTACTCCCTGTTGCGGGTTGTGCGGATCCGTCAGTGTAAATTATGAATTCATACTGATCGAGAGGCAGAATTTCAGTGGCAGAGGACATTCATGTTCATATTGCAGGAACGCTTGTGTTTTTAGATCAGGATCAAAAACATATTCAACATCTGTTGCAGCAAGAGAATTAACCCATTGTATCCATCTAGGATGTAAAGCTGTTGCATTTGGAATGCTCGCTTTTGTGACCGCCTCTAAAGCCGGTACTGGGGTTACGACAATAATCCGTTTCCCTTGGGCTAGAGCTCTTTCTTTTGCTACTGCAGTTTGAACTGCTGTCAGTATTTTTTCTGTTGAAGTGAAGCGCATTTCTGCTTGTGTATACAAATGTGATTTGTATGCTATTGGTACTTTTTCACCCTCATTAAATGTTAAATAGGTGAATCCGCATTGACCCGAAATTATTCGGATCACTAAATTGCGTTGACTTACGCGTGTTTGTAAGTGATTTGTTGCTAACATGTTAGCTTGGAGTGAACGCAAGATTTCTGTGTGTTCTTGTGTCCAATTTTTGATTGAAAAATCAGGTTTGATTAATTCGTAGAGAGGTTTAACCCTTTCTGCGTAATTTAGAATGTATGTTCTTCCAAAATTTAGGAAACCCAGGATGGATTGTAAATTTTTCAGCGTTTTTGGAGGTTGGAACAGCGCACACTTTTCTAAAAAGTTAGCTGCCAAGCTCTTGCCTTCACTTGAAAGCTCATATCCTAGGAAAAGGACATTGAGATGGGCAATTTTGGATTTTTTTTTATTGAATTTATAGCCCTCAGAGGCGAAGCCCAATATAATGGTACTCACCCTGTTCAAGTGCCTATCTAGGTCATCGTCTGTCAGATAGATGTCATCGACATATGACAATGCCTCATTATCATATATTTGTAGTAACTCTGTTACCCTCACTGAGAATAACCCCGTGCTGTTCTTGAACCCTTGTGGGAGTCTACAAAATTGACGCTGGGTCCCCATTATTGAGAAAGCTGTTAAGTACCTGCTTTCAGGTGCTATGTTTTGACAAAAGAAACCATTTGAAATGTCTAATGTGGTTTTATATTTTTTACGCACAATGTTATTCATTAATGCTGTACTATGTGCATTTTGCACTGCAAATGTTTTAGAACAAGTGTTTAAGTGTCTGTAATCCAAAACTAGACGGTATGTATTGTCTGGTTTAGAGACAGGAAACAAAGGATTGTTCATTGAGGAGGTGCATGTTTCAATCACCCCTTGGTATTCAAGTTGATCTAAGATCTCCCTGACCTGTTTTTTAGCTTCTTGCTTTATTGGGTACTGCCTTTGTGCAGTAGGTTCATTTTTTAACTGTATTTTGTGGTGAGGTGAGTCCTCATCCCATCCTACATGATTTTTATATAATGCTGGGGCCTGGGCAACTGCCCATTTCCTGGCATAAGTATATTTTAGATGAATTGGAATATGGTTGGAGAAGGAAGGCATAATAATGTCCTCGCCATGTGGGCACTCCCTGACAAATTGTGGTGGCCAGTCTTTTTCTGCTAGAAGTATATCATAACCCCTTGAAAGTTTCTCCCAAAAGAGCGCTTTCACTTTTCTTGGTATGTCTCCCTCCATTCGGAGTGTTATTCCATATAATTTTTGTGGAGAACTAATCCTGGTGTCTACAGTTTCTACTGTGATGTACTCATTCAAGTCCACTATCTCCAGAAGTTCCTTCAGGTTCTGGCGAGCTATTGTGACTTCTGCAGCACTGTCCAGCATTGTCTGAGCCCATTCTCCATTCTTGAGTTGTGTTCTCAGTATCCTCGGCATGTCTGATCTTCAGACCTGCTACCTTCTTTTTTGAGAACTGAGGTTTTGATTTATTTTTCTGAACGTGTTTGTCGTCTTTGGACTTCACGCGTTCTTCTTTATGTTCTGACCGTCCTCTTCTTTCCGATGTCTGTGGCGATATCTGAAAGGTACGAGAGGAACGTGTATCAGTATCTTGATACGTGTCAGGTTTTCTTAAATTATCCCTATTCCTGAGGTTATACCTCCTTTCAGAGGGCTCCTTTTGAGGAGACCTACCTTGGGATTGAGAACATTTCTCGTTTGAATTTTGTTTATTAGTTTCCCACTTCTTTTTAGAAGAGGTAGGAGTTTGTTTAATAGAGTCCTTTTCAGGATTCTCAGATAGTTTTGGCTTCAATGGTCTTCCACCCAAACTATCTCTGCCTAATTCTGCATAAGATTGTTCTATTATTCTGGGTAGTTCATATTGATGTTCTGTTACATCAAATTCCCTTAAGCGTTGGCGGATCGCCACTGATGCTGCCTCCCCTTTAATATTAGATAATATTATTGTTGAGACCTGGTCGAAATTTTTCAGTAATTTCATACCTAAATTTAGAGCAGGCTCTGCCCCGTATTCGTTTTGAATTTGTTTCAGGACATCTGGTATTACTGCAATTGACGGAACACCATGTGTTTTAGTATAGATGGCAGCAAAGACTGCGCCCCAAGTGGTGCAATCTTCCAGTTGTGGTGTGATCCCCATTGGTAAACAGATTGTTAGTATTTTGTGTTTCTCATAAGGGCTAGTATTAGGAAATACTGCTTCTATTTGAGTAATTTTTTGAGCTATCCAGAATGGAATTTGCTCATGTTTTGTGGGCATTTTACCCATGACTGCTTGGAAAGTCTGTGGAGTAATTTTTAGTGTATTCCCCTGTTGAGGGGTTTGATTTAGAATTGTCAATGGTGGTTGGACTGTGAGAGTCCGCATGTTCCTGGTATGTTAGTGGAATTTCAATATCCTCGAAAGGAATATATTCCTCTGGTGGTTCATCTTCTTTGTAGAAGTGAAACACTTTTGTTACTGGATTTGATTCTGGGAATACTATCCATGAATAGAATACCTCTGTCTGAAATGATTCATGTGCCTCTATCACGAAAACTGCTCTACCTCCTCTCGGTGGTAGGCCGTGTTTTATAAGTTTTAGAGTGATGGCTCTTCTTAAGTTTGGATGGATGTCTATAACACCCTCCTCGGTTTCATTTAAACCGGTAAAATTAAAAGCTGTTACGACTGGTTCAGCCGCAGCTACACCGTTCCCGGTGTTTTCGTCCCCGTGTATGGACATTTGTTTTTTGAAAAATGTAGAACAAGTTTCAAGGAAACAAAAGATAAGGTGCACAATATTTTGGAACACTGTATCCTTCAACGTTGAACAAACCAAAATAGCTAATATATAGGGTTTTTGTCCTATTTAGCTTTGGCGGATATTTAACCCTACCCACTCCAGACGTCTTATGGAGTATGTGAGTAGGGGTCTCTGAGAGAAAAGCACGACTGAGTTACTCAGTATCTAGCGTTAAATTACTGCCTAACCAAACGTTTGGGCGCCATGTAGTGTAGTTCCTATTTCCCTAATAGGCTCTGCGCATTGGAATAATATAACCTATAGGCTTGACATAGGACTAAGGTCGGTATGTCCCTATCGAGTATATTAACTAAGGCAAAAAAACTCTCCCCTAAGACCTATATTTCTTTACAGAAGATTCAATCTGGTATGGGTTAAGGTACAGGTACAAAATTACAATGATATGATATTCAAATAAACATATACATTTTTCTTTTTTATAAAAAATTCCTTTTATTTTTCATTTTAATTACTTTCTTATTTGTTATAGTCAGTGCACATCAGTTTATATTTTTAATACATTTACTAAAGGAACACTTTTTCTACATTGTTTTAATACAAAAATTATTATTCCAAACTATTGACCCCCAAAAAATAGGGTCAATAGTTTGGAATAATAATTTTTGTATTAAAACATTGTAGAAAAGTGTTCCTTTAGTAAATGTATTAAAAATATAAACTGATGTGCACTGACTATAACAAATAAGAAAGTAATTAAAATGAAATATAAAAGGAATTTTTTATAAAAAAGAAAAATGTATATGTTTATTTGAATATCATATCATTGTAATTTTGTACCTGTACCTTAACCCATACCAGATTGAATCTTCTGTAAAGAAATATAGGTCTTTTTGGAGAGTTTTTTTGCTTTAGTTGATTGTTTTCCCCTCTTTCTCCCTGACCTTATAGTTTTATAGAGGGGGTCCCTTTATTTACGAGCCTATCGAGTATATTAAACTTAATTACTTGTGCCAGCTAGCTCAGAGGCCACTAGAAACTCCTTGAGAACAAGAAGGGAGTAGTTTCTGGCAACCGAAAAACATGACAACTTTGTTTCCCTTTAGAATCGGAACACGTCTCAGAATCGTGGAAACAATAGATAACAGTTTCACTCAGTCAATCGTGCATGCTTAGTTTCTACAGAGTTACACAGAAAGGAAAGACGGGCGTTTCAATAAAAGGGTTTATTGAACAGTCTTGTTTCTCGTGTAAGAGATATGTGCTGTTATGATCACAAGACAGTATGCAAGATAAATAATGTACAGTGTAAGCAGTAGAAATAAATAATACTGCGATAGCATTATCTTTTAGCATATATTCACGTACATAAATAACATGAGCTAAAAATGCGAGTACTCATACGATGCATCTCTAAGCTAGTTCTACCCCAATGTACCTAACCTAGTCTAGGTGTAGGGAAAGGTAGAAGTAGGTGGAGTATTTTCTAGTATAGTATACTAAGAGTATGTTAAGTCTAGTATGCCAAGAGTCTAGTATGCCAAGAGTCCCTCTAGGTTCTAGTCAGCTCCATACCTTGAGAATGAGAGAGGTGGGAATCTCTTTCCGGATCTGGAACTCTAACACCCCGCGAAGGGAGTCAGATCACTGGAAGCTGGATTCTCTGCGAGCAGGGATGACAGCGTCTTCTCAGTGCGTCAGGCCGGGATACGGGCTCCTCTGAAGTCGAGGTCTCCTCTTAACTTGCTTGGGCAAGGGAAGGTATATTTATACCTGGTAGGTGTCTTGGAATGTTAGCATTGACGTGAAGTCGGACAGAGGAAGACGTCAGGAATGAACCCTTAAGGTATAACGGTTCATACATAATAGATGAGTTCTTGGAGAAATCAATAGTCGTGTGCTAGGGGAACTCCCGAAGCTTAAGGGTCTGGTTTCTAAGAACTCGTTGTGACGTTAGGGTGGACGGATGTCGGTGACCATGCCTGTATTTGGAGTGCACGGTTAATGCCTAAATAAGGACAGGGATTCTATGCCTATATAAGGGCAATGCGAATTGTGCCTATATAAGGACATTATTCAGGAAAACCTATATACGGACACCTAAAGCGGAATACAACAGTTATTGTTTTAGCTATAATCAATTTTCTCCAAGTTTTCCCGAGTGCAACAATATATTCATGTAAAAAGGGTCATATCAAAGTCTGTTTGTTCGATTTTTTTTTTTTTGCAGTTTTTTATACAGCGCAAACTCGACCGTAAGATCTGTGAGCGCTTTACATGGGGGCGGCTCCTCCATTAGGGCGGAGGAACGTCGCCCTACTGCTTTCTGAAGCAGAAACATAAAATGGTAGTTTTACCATTTTATGTTTCTGCTTCTCACACTGCGAGAAAGCAGAAGTGTTTGGTTGGGGGCGGGCTGGTGGGCGGGTTGGGGAGGAGTGGCTTGCCCAATGTTGCGGGCCCTGACTGTTTGGTCGGCCCTCTGGGGCCGACCAAACCAGTCATGCGCACTCTCCCTTTCCTCCATGTAGGCTGCATGCAGCCTACATGGAGAAAATGGCCTCCCCATAGGCGACCGGCTGGGCGCCGTCCCCACCAATCACAATGCTGCCATTGGAGCTTTGTGATTGGCTTTGGGGAGGGAGGCTGCCTGCTTCCTGTTCAGCAGGAGAGCAGGAAAACGGGACACGGCCAGGAGCTGCGACGGCGCGGGACCCGGGAAGGTAAGTTTCTTTTTTTATTTTTTTTAACACCCCCCCTGCGCGAAAGCCTCACCCGCCCCCCCACTCACGAGTCATGCCGGCGAGAATCACAGGATGTTGAGCCAACGCTGAGATTCAACAAATACGGAAACACTGCTGCTGTGACGTTAGAAGGTACAAGATAACACATCTATTATACATCAGGATCCAGACTAGATTGCACAATTTTTTCATTCATGCAAAATGGAGCGAATGCGTTTGCCAATTCTGTAGTAGGAAATGTAACACGCAAAGTTTGCAGAAGTTTCTGCACCGTGGCAGAACGGAAACAAACTAAAGCTGTCCTGTTTCTAGTGTATTTAATGAATAAGGAAAGAAACACAGACAGCAATTTCACACCTTGAAATCGAGAATATGTATTTATCTGCAGACAAACTCATTTTGCACCATTGTTTCTGAAAGCAATGTAAATGATACACAATCTGTTTGCTTTATTGTTTGCAACGTTTCTTCAGTGATCACTTGTTTTTTTTGCTAGAAACTATCTTACATACTTAAACTAATTTATAAGCACGCTGGTTATTGTTTTAGCTATAATCAATTTCCTCCAAGTTTTCCCGAGTGCCACAATATATTCATGTAAAAAGGGTCATATCAAGTCTGTTTGTTCGTTTTTTTTTGTTGCAGTTTTTTATACAGCGCGAACTCGACCGTAAGATCTGTGAGCGCTTTACGTGGGGTAGGCTCCTCCATTAGTGCGGAGGAGCGTCACCCCACTGCTTTCTCGTAGTGCGAGAAAGCAGAAACATAAAATGGTAAAACTACCATTTTATGTTTCTGCTTCTCGCACTGCGAGAAAGCAGAAGTGTTTGGTTGGGGGCGGGCTGGTGGAAGGGTTGGGGAGGAGTGGCTTGCCCAATGTTGCGGGCCCTGACTGTTTGGTCGGCCCTCCGGGGCCGACCAAACCAGTCATGCACACTCTCCCTTTTCTCCATGTAGGCTACATGCATGCAGCCTACATGGAGAAAATGGCCTCCCCCTGGGCGCCCGGCTGGGCGCCGTCCCCACCAATTACAACGCTGCCTTGGAGCGTTGTGATTGGCTTTGGGGAGGGGAGGGAGGCTGCCTGCTTCCTGTTCAGCAGGAGAGCTGGAAAACGGGACCCGGCCAGGAGCTGCGACTGCGCGGGACCCGGGAAGGTAAGTTTCTTTTTTTATTTTATTTAACCCCCCCAAGCAAAAGCCTCACCCTCCCCCCCACCCGCGAGTCATGCCGGCCGAGAATCACAGGATTTTGAGCCAACGCTGAGATTCGAAACCGGTTCCCCAGCTCCAAGGTCGGCAACTCTGGCAGTTATGCCACACTCTTTCCCCTTTACGTCACATCATGTGCAGGATGCAAAATGAGCAGTTGCTTCATTTCTGTACTACTGCCAAGTTTGTGCAATCTAGCCCTAGGGTGTGTTGGCATTTGCACACATGACTCATATATTCCTTCAATTATGAGAAATGCCATGAGAGGCACGTGTAATAAGTAAAAAATGTGCTTGTATTAAGGGTATAATTTTAAAGTTGTCAGATGCCTCTCCCACCAAACTCGCAGCTCACTACCACATTTATATGGGAACCACAGAGGTTCAAATGGCAGAGCCCATCCCGGGCTCTGCAGCCAGAAACCCTTCATCTGACGTCCTGCTCAACATACTGGGCCGCCAGGCCATAGTAATGATTGCTCCGCCCTATGAAGGTGGGCTCACCTTGAGTGAATTTCTTTGTGGCACAGGGATCATACACCCTGTGCATTAAGGCCATTAATAGTTTATTTTTCAGAATAAAGCCCCACTTTAAGAATTTAATTCTGAAAGGAAAACCAAATGCAGAGCCCATTCAGCATAAGCAGTGACGATAGTCCATCTGGCGCATGCCAGGAAGATGAGGGTCTCAGAATATGGCGGAATCCATTGTCAGAAAAGCAGAGGTGAGAACCTTCACTGGCCTGGTAGGTTGAACGCCCAAGTAAAAATCTCTATGTAAGATTCCTTGTACCTTCAGCCCTCTAACTCCATCCCGGTCAATAACTACCTGGGAGCACCCTCCCCCTTGTATAATATTGCCCACACCAGAAGTGACCAGCGCAGTGCCTATATAGTCGCCACCTCATAGCGCTGACGTCAGTTATTTTCTTTGCATGCCAGTCAGCGCTGAGCCAAAGAAGAGAGCTATCCCCAGTCACTTTTTGACTGACCATTTTTGACCTTTAAGCTAAAGATATTTTGAGACATTTTCTCCTGGTGTGGCAGGGATGTCCATGAGGAACGCTGTTTTCAACCGCTGTGGCGCCTGTCACCGGCAAATGTCTGATGGATCCACATGTTGTCTGCCTCTAGTGTCTCGAGCACAACCACCACGCCAAGACCTGCATCGATTGTTGCACCAAACACCCCAAGGCCTTGTGGGAGTGGTCCCTTAAGATCCTTGCCACTCGCTGTGCGATACCACAATGTACTTGATTCCAGTTGAGAGGAAGGTTCCGGGATCAGTTGTGGAGCCATCAATCTTTGTTACAGTCGAAGTCGTTCGGGTAAGTCCCACAAAAATTGAAGAACATGAATCTGAAGAGGTCTATAACTTTGCTCCATTCGTTGAGGTCATCCGACGAGATGAGGGAACGTCTGCCTTCGAGGCCTGGCTCTGCGGTTGAACCTGTGTCTGGGCAACCTCCGTGCCTACCCGAGTTTCCTGGAGCCAGAGTGGCCCCCATCCAACTTTATGAGGCTATGCATCTCATACCCCGCTAGTGCGCCCCCAGGCCCTGCTTGTTTTTGGCCAGCGGGTTCACCCCAGGCGCCAGCCGGGTCTTTTGGATCTTTGGACAGATCTGGACCAAGGCTGGTCAAGCCACCACAATCTTCCCTGGTGCCAGCCGCACTGCTGATGTCCCCGGCTCTGCAGGGGCTCACAGGCTGTGCCACCAACATTCTTATCCACAACTCCATCACGGAGCCAGATGGGCGTCATCCAATGTTGACACCGGCTGGAGCTATTCTATCCAGGCCGCAGCCTGAGCTCTATTCCTATGGGCTAGCATTTGACGAAGATTTAGAGGGCCACTGGATCCTTATAAATAGCAGCCCCTAGACCCCAATGAGGACAACTGTAGTGAGGATCTAGCGGATACCAGTGGTCTGGACACCTCCCCAGATACTGGCTGGGTCTCTCCTCCTAACGTGGCTACAAAGGAAGGAGCCTCATTTGCTATGGTGGTGAGGAGAGTGGCTGAGGTCATAGACCTTACGCTACCCTCTGTGGATGTCAGACATTCATCTTGACGGAGGTGCTTCAAACAGAAGTGTCCCCATCCGGACCGCTTCTCCCTTTTAATAGAGCCCTCACGGACAACCTGCACAGGGGCTACTGTGAATAGGACAATTGCCTGCCGCCATCGCCATCCAAGAGCCTGGATAAGATGTTTTCTTCCGCCAGCCTGGCACTGCGGTCAGTAAACACTCTGTGCCTTTTGGGCTGATACTCCCACTTGCTCTGGGACTAGGTTGCGCAGGTACAGCCTATGGTCTCGGGGGATATCTGAGCCATGCTCTCCCAACCTACTTCTGATGGGAGACACACAAGTAAGTTCACCATACGCTGTGGCCTGGATATGACCAACTCACTAGGTAGAACGGTTTCATCGTACGTGGCCCTTGGGCGCCACGCCTGGTTGAGAACCACTGAAATTTTTGGGAGATGTCCAGGCCCCGCTCCTGGACATTCCCTTTGATGGCTTCCATCTCTTCTGAGACAAGGAGGACTCAATGCTGCAGCGCTTTAAGGACAGCAGTGCTACGGCCAGGTCCTTGGGCCTTTCTATGGCCCGTCGCCAACCCCAATACACCTTTCTCTCCTTTTGTGGCCACGGAAGGGGCTTCCAGCTGCATCTCTACTTGCCCAACGACCACAAGATGCAAGTTTCCCACACCCTGCATGGCTTAGGACGCAGAAACCACAGACCGTGTTGTTCAGGTAACCAGAGGTTGGGCCGTTCCACTAGTACCCCGGCAGCTTCAGCTTCCAAGTCTCTTTAGTTTGCCCTCTGGCCATCATGGGCACCCAGTGGGTGGCAGGATAAGCCACCACCTGCACCGCTGGAGGTCGATAACATCCGACCGCTTGGTTCTCCAGATTGTCCGAAGGGGCTACTACCTCCCATTACTCACCACCTCTTCACCCATGCCAACCTCTTGTGACTGGATGACGGAAACCATATCTCCTTACTCTGCCAGGAAGGGGCTGATCTCTTGGTGAAGGAAGCCATAGAGAGGGTGTTAGCATCAGAAGTAAGTTGCGGTTGCTATTCCAGCAACATTCTATTGCCCAAGAAGGACAAAGGCCTTCATCCTATCTTAGATCTTCACCCTCTTAATTGCTCCTTGAAAAATAAGAAATTCTAAATGCTCAGGCTCGCTCAAGTCTTGCCTGCCCTCTGCCCGGGAAACTGGATGGTAGTGCTGGTCTTTTTGGACTTGCAGGATGCATACTTCCACATCCCCGCCCTGTCTGCGGTTCACAGTAGGACACAAGCACCTTCAGTTCTCTGTGCTCCCCTTTGGCCTTACCAGAGCCCCTCGGGTGCTCACCATGTTGATGGAGATGATTACAGCTCATTTGTGGAGATCAGGGTGTAGTGTAGTTCCTATTTCCCTAATAGGCTCTGCGCATTGGAATAATATAACCTATAGGTTTGACATAGGACTGAGGTCGGTATGTCCCTATCGATTATATTAAACTTAATTACCTGTGCCAGCTAGCTCAGAGGCCACTAGAAACTCCTTGAGAACAAGAAGGGAGTAGTTTCTGGCAACCGAAAAACATGACAACTTTGTTTCCCTTTAGAAGCGGAACATGTCTCAGAATCGTGGAAACAATAGATAACAGTTTCACTCATTCAATCGTGCATGCTTAGTTTCTACAGAGTTACACAGAAAGGAAAGACGGGCGTTTCAATAAAAGGGTTTTATTGAACAGTCTTGTTTCTCATGTAAGAGATATGTGCTGTTATGATCACAAGACAGTATGCAAGATAAATAATGTACAGCGTAAGCAGTAGAAATAAATAATACTACACTAGCATTATCTTTTAGCATATATTCACGTACATAAATAACATGAGCTAAAAATGCGAGTACTCATACGATGCGTCTCTAAGCTAGTTCTACCCCAATGTGCCTAACCTAGTCTAGGTGTAGGGAAAGCTAGAAGTAGGTGGAGTATTCTCTAGTATGGTAGACTAAGAGTGTGTTAAGTCTAATATGCCAAGAGTCCCTCTAGGTTCTAGTCAGCTCCATACCTTGAGAATGAGAGAGGTGGGAATCTCTTGCCGGGTCTGAAACTCTAACACCCCGCGCAGGGAGTCAGAACACTGGAAGCTGGATTCGTCTGCGTGCAGGAATGACAGCGTCTTCTCAGTGTGTCAGGCCGGGATACGGGCTCCTCTGAAGTCGAGGTCTATTCTAACTTGCTTGGGCAAGGGAAGGTATATTTATACCTGGTAGGTGTCGTGGAATGTTAGCATTGACGTGAAGTCGGACAGAGGAAGACGTCAGGAATGAACCCTTAAGGTATAACTGTTCATACATAATAGATGAGTTCTTGGAGAAATCAATAGTCCTGTGCTAGGGAACTCCCGAAGCTTGAGGGTCTGGTTTCTAAGAACTCGTTGTGACGTTAGGGTGGACGGATGTCGGTGACCATGCCTGTATTTGGAGTGCACGGTTAATGCCTAAATAAGGACAGGGATTCTATGCCTATATAAGGGCAATGCGAATTGTGCCTATATAAGGACATGATTCAGGAAAACCTATATACGGACCCCTAAAGTGGAATTCAACACCCACTCCATCTTCGAGTGAACGATAATACTAAATGCTAAACATTTAAAATGCTAAACATAAAATTGAGTACCACATATTGCTAAAAACATTTCTAAAAAACATTTTAAAAGAAGCTCAAAACTGTTGAAATGCAATAGGTACTGTACATTTAAAGCATTCATTGCATTCTAGGTATGTAACGGAAGTAAAATGCAACTTAAATGAAAACAGAAATATATACATATGACGAAATGGTCGATAAGTTCTTTAAATCAAGCCATCGCATATCATGGAAGTAAATGAAATGTTAGACAAATAAGGTGACAATGTGTCCCTGGAAGTATTCAAAGAAGTCCGTTTTATAAGACTAGTTCTACTGTAAGCAGATTGTTCATTTTGCCATGTCATTTCAAAAATTTTAAAAAGAAAAAGTTCAATTCTGGGAAAAGTTCCAAGTTTTGAAAAATATGAAGGCCAAATTTCATTGTTGCCCTGGTACACTGTGAGCCGAATCAAAGTCAGTGTATGGGTCTGGTGTAAACATTAGATCATCTATGTTCGTAGCCAAAATATCATCCACCGAAGTCGGTGACATTTGGAACACCTCATTCAGAAGGTTAATTGCACAGAGATGAGAAACATCGCTTTCAGCAGAAGATGCAATGTTCACGTCCGTTGTTATCTGTATGCCCGTTGATCCATCTCGTACCTCAGCAGCAGCCTGAAGCGTCTGTGAGATCTCAATGAATGCCGCCATCAGAATTGGAAGCCTCTGGGGACAACACACAGCATGGGCCGTTATCGGGTCCAGCAGAGTATCGATATCCGTTGGCATGACTGATGGGAGTGTTAGACAGATGTCTAGCACGCATTCTTCACCGCAAAACAGGCAGCGTATAACAGGTAAGATGCAATCTTGCCAGATTGGTCTGAATGACAGGAACCACGTTGTATTAAGTTCCCGTAGACGAGGCATGCCCAAAAGCTGTACTATTCGCTCACGGCATTTCCGTTCAAGGAGGGCTCTCTCCACATCACTCGGAGTGATGTTGGCGAAGAGGCTTGCCATAGCGTAGTAGGAGGAATAGAAACAGAATTCCTGCAACAAGTGCCAGAAGTAATGGCACACCACCAAACACCGAATGTGCGAAGTTTGGGTTGATTCCGAGGACAGCCTGGAAAGGTGCTAATAGTCCGGAACAGATGGTCTTAAATACATGTACAATTCCGCTTGTATCTGACATATTAAAGATACATCCTATCATTTCTACGAAATGTATAGGGCAGTTTGTACGAATTAAAGCTTGTATCTCAGCCGAAGTCCTTGCAACTTGTAGATCATAGGTTTCTTTGGCCGAGGTCAAAGGCACTGATTGTTGTATAAGCATGGCTTTCATTCTGCTTAAAGTATCAAATCGTATAAAAGAGACATTCAACGAAGGCCATAAAGGCGACTCCCTGACTGTGTCTATTGGGGCAAACAATACTTGCATACAGCAAGTGACCCTGGAGTTGACCGTTACTAGATATGGGATGCCTGGCAACATGCCACAGCAACTCTGATCATTCAACATGAGGTAACTCCCATTAGAAAGTTGTCCAAACGTTGGATTAATCACAGCAGCTGGTGTACCCTGCTGGTGGCAGGACAAATTTGCCACAGAACCATTACAAGCCCAGTGTAAAGATATGTCCTGACAAATCAGTGAACCGCTCAGTGCATTTTCACAGTGTATACCGCTTAGAAACACTTCACAATCCCCACTCCAACATCTAAATGTGTATGGTAAATTCCAGGATGTCTTAATGTATTCTTTACCCAACCTTTCATATTTGCCTGCTTGCATCTGTTTGAGGCAATACTGAAACTGGAAAGTAGTCACAGGTAGACTAATTTTGCCATGAATAAGCCATTCTGTTGCTGGTTTTTCTGCCACTGTGAATGGTAATTTCTGAAGTTTTTCAATGCTCAGTACTGTATACTTTGCTCCCCTTTGTGCCAGTTCGATCTGTATATCAGTTAGATTGTATTCTGCAAACAGAGCCGTCGTGTTGATAAAACGCCAAGGCACATAGCACGCACGCAAAGATTGCAGCGTCCAACTTAATAACATAATAGAACGTAACTGTGTTTGGCCTTGTTGTAACATGGCCAAATCTTGTTCCAGTATGTCGATAGCAGAGGATACAATACTGTCCAATGAATAAATTCTGGAGGACAAAGTTGTTAACCCATTGTCGACCACAGAGAGAGTTTTCTCTAAGTTAATACGATCAAGTTCACGTATTCGTTCTGCGGCCTCCATCTGTGACACCTTCCATGCTTCATTATAAGCAGCATAAATGCCGGCATATATGAAACGTTTTTGACGCGGTTTTCTTGGTCCAAGCAAGAATTCCCTAAGGTCTGCATCTTCTTTAAGTAAAGATAAGTGTTGTTTCACATCCTTAAGTGTAGATTTCTGCAGCCAATCGAGGCATACTTTTCCTACACTGTATGTTGTTACTACCCCCGGATGCTGTCTTAGGACGTATCGTGGGTCTGGCCTATGAATAGTAAACCCCTGTGTTTTATTCAGGAATCTGTCTTGACAGTTGTTTGTGTCTGTGGGCCAGATCAACCATTTTCTCCAATCAGGATTTGTTCTGTTGAGTTGTAGTATGGTGTCAACTGTAACCGCTGCCTGTGTATTGTTATCACTTGCAGGTGTTGGTACAGAAGGATTTTTCATGTCTTTGATCTTGGCTAAACCAAGGCAAGACGTTTGTTGGACCGTGTCATTCAAAAACATTATTTGCTGAGGGACGATACAGGCTCTAAATTAAGCTTCTATCCCCTGCACTTGCCAATCTTTAGTACCCCAGACAGATTTTGTGTCTATTGTCTCTTTCCATAAGTCGAAACCATGTCTAGACAGTTGGGTAATAAATGCTGCAGAGTAAATCTGTTTTGTATTTGTTAACATAATTTTCAGTCCTGTTTTGTTTACATTTCTATAGTAAAATGTTTCTGGATCAGATGTATTGTATCCTGAAAAATATGGAAACTTCTTAGCAAATGTTTTTGAACTACCTTTTGGTGGTGTAGGACAATGCTCCCATTGGTTAAACATAAACACATTTCTAGGTGTTGCAGATTTATGCAAAAAATGATGACCATAGTGGTTATAGCAATACAGCTGTTCATAGTCTGATGAACCCTCTAAATATTCATTATTAGAAAATGCAGCAGAATGTTCTAGGTCAAACATCATATCATTTACAGTATCAAAGTCCCAATCATCAGAAAAGGTACTGGATGAAACGAAATCACTCAGTGAAATCTTAAATAAATGTGGAATGTTCAACTGTTCAATTGGGCCGAAGATATCAAAATCTGTTTTGTCCCACAATACCATCCTGTATAGGAACGGCTGTGATGTTCACTGCAGACAAGTCTCTTGTTTCACGATGGGATGATTTGTGAGGTTTCAAAAGTAAGTTCACTTCTTTCCTTTCAATGTCCAAATGGATGTATCTCCCATTTATAAGCACGCTCATAGTCATAACCAAAGCTAGCCAAAGCAGGAAGAAAAATATTCCAGAAATAACCCAAAGTTCAGTCCATGGTGAAACTAGATAAGTCTTTTTCATAAAATATAAAAAGTCTTGTACTTGCTGTTTAAACGTTTTTGATGCTGGCGATGTCTCGGGCTCACTCGGATCCTCAGAAAACGTATCAAAGTTAATGAAGTAGCCAGAAGCAGTTCTGTCAATTGTTGGAATTGCATCAGGATTTGTAGAAATCGCTGGTACCAGTCGATCACTTGTTACATTGGTGTAGACAGGTGTATTTGGACGAACTGTTACTTGTGTTTCAAGAGGGATGAGTTCCATAGCATTGTTGCTCAGTCCTTCATCTGTTACTGCTGAATTCTCAATAGTTATCAGTCTTTCAGGCTGAACCTCTTGGATAGTAGCGAGAGGAGTGTGTCTGCTACTAGGTCGGAGTCCACGAGGCCTACTATTTAGTATTGGCCACATACTGTGGTTTGATGAGGTCGATGGACACAAATCTTTTCTCCTTTTTTCCAGCAAGGGGCGGCAGAAGTACTGTTCTTGTTCCTTGAACGGCTAGGACAGGTACTGGTTGTCTGTAAGAAGGTCCAAATTCCTTCTTGTCCGCAATTTTTTCTCTGACTAGATCTCCAACTTTTGGAATCCAGACAGGCCTTGCTGGGACCGCCGGTTTTCCCCCAGTGGTGGTTGGCTGCAGGAATACGTTGCTTTGTTTCGTTCTTAGTTCATTTAAGTACTGTAAAACAGCCAAACGATCTTTGATATCAAAACGTTTATTTTCCACCACTGTGCCACTGCATTCCAGATCTGGCACCCACATTCTTGTCCCAAATAGGACCTCATATGGAGTGACCCCCCCTAGAGAACTTCTTGGCAAATTGTTTAATGAGCGTTGGACCCTATATAGATGTTTGACCCACCCATCACCCGAACCTAATACCCTAGCTGTTATAGACTGCTTTATGTCCCGGTTTTTCCTTTCCACAACAGAATTTCCCTCAGGATGAAACGGAGAGGAGTACCGCAATGCAACGCACAGACTGGCCATGGCGTCTTTGTAAGCCCGAGAGCTAAACGCAGGGCCCTGGTCAGAATGTAGCGTGCGTATTGCGTATGTGCCGATAAAGACTCGCAAATCTTTTATAACAGTTCGAGCGTCGAGCGCTGAGGCCATATCCATAGGAACCTTGATTTAGTATTTGTGGGATTGCACTTGTCCATGAGGACGCCTGTGCATAGATAGTCTAATGCTGTCTAACAATGGTGTCTGTGCAGGGCAGCTACATGGTGTTTGGTGGCTTTCTAGCTGTAATTTGCAGTCTATGCAGTTGTTGATGAATATGTGTATTTCTGTATTCATCCCAGGCCACCAGTACATCTCTTTTAATGTCAATATTGTTTTAGAGATCCCTTGATGTGACAGACCCTCCCCCAGATGTGTTTCATAAATCAAAGCTGCTCTACGTTCCATGTTTGGAATTACCCTATCCCCCACTCCAGGGATTCGAGCAAAAGGAACGTTGTTCGCATCAATTACATAAGAGCACTTGAGTGGAAACTTTTTTGGTAACGCTGCACCACTGCCTTTGCTCGTAGCATTGACAGCCAACATTATCTCACTGTCTATTTTCGTTTTCGAACGAGTGATCGCAGCTACGGAAGCCGTCTGAACAGCCCCCTTTGCGGCTTCGTCAGCCAATGAATTCCCTGCAACGTGAACGCCATCACGTTGATGACTCAGTGTGTGGATCACGTGAGCCTTTGGTAGTTCATTTTTTAACTGAACTACTTGTTCCCAAAGCGTTTTATGGTTTATTGTGCCACCTTTTGCATCTTTGAACCCGTTTTCAAGCCAAGTTTGTATATATTCATTATACGACTGCACACAGTAGAAAGAATCGCACACTATTAGTGTGGGGAATTCTCGATCTGTACTTTCAAGTGCCAGTTTGAATGCTTGTAGTTCAGCTCGCTGAGCTGTGCAATCTCCTAGAGATTGAGTTTTAGTGACCATAGGTCTGAAGTTGCCATCGCGCATGCGACCTTTAACGATTGCGCACGCTGCACTGTAAGCTTGCTTACTCCCTGTTGCGGGTTGTGCGGATCCGTCAGTGTAAATTATGAATTCGTACTGATCGAGAGGCAGAATCTCAGTGGGCAGAGGACATTCATGTTCATATTGCAGGAACGCTTGTGTTTTTAGATCGGGATCAAAAACATATTCAACATCTGTTGCAGCAAGAGAATTAACCCATTGTATCCATCTTGGATGTAATGCTTTAGCATTTGGAATGCTCGCTTTTGTTACCGCCTCTAAGGCCGGAACTGGGGTTACGACAATAATGTGTTTCCCTTGGGCTAGAGCTCTTTCTTTTGCTACTGCAGTTTGAACTGCTGTCAGTATTTTTTCTGTTGAAGTGAAGCGCATTTCTGCTTGTGTATACAAATGTGATTTGTATGCAATTGGTATTTTTTCACCCTCATTGAATGTTAAGTAGGTGAATCCGCATTGACCTGAAATTATTCGGATCACTAAATTGCGTTGGCTTACGCGTGTTTGTAAGTGATTTGTTGCTAACATGTTAGCTTGGAGTGAACGCAAGATTTCTGTGTGTTCTTGTGTCCAATTTTTGATCGAAAAATCAGGTTTGATTAATGCGTAGAGAGGTTTAACCCTTTCTGCGTAATTTAGAATGTAAGTTCTTCCAAAGTTTAGGAAACCCAGGATGGATTGTAAGTTTTTCAGCGTCTTATGAGGTTGGAGCAGCGCACACCTTTCTAAAAAGTTGGCTGGCAAGCTCTTGCCTTCACTTGAAAGCTTGTATCCTAGGAGCAGGACATAGAGATGGGCAATTCTGGACTTTTTGAAGTTGAATTTGTAGCCCTGACAGGCAAAGCCCAGTATAATGGTGCTCACCCTGTTCAAGTGTTTGTCCAGGTCATCGTCTGTCAGATAGATGTCATCGACATAGGACAATGCCTCATTGTCATAAATTTGTAGTAACTCCGTTACTCTCGCCGAGAATAACCCCAGGCTGTTCTTGAACCCATGTGGGAGTCGACAAAATTGACCCTGGGTCCCCATTATTGAGAAAGCTGTTAAGTACCTGCTTTCAGGTGCTATGTTTTGACAAAAGAAACCATTTGAGATATCCAATGTGGTTTTGTATTTTTACGCACAATCTTATTCATTATTGCTGTACTATGTGCATTTTGCACTGCAAATGTTTTAGAACAAGTGTTTAAGTGTCTGTAATCCAAAACTAGACGATAGGTGTTGTCTGGTTTGGAGACAGGAAACAAAGGATTGTTCATTGAAGAGGTGCATGTTTCAATCACCCTTTGGTATTCAAGTTGATCTAAGATCTCCCTGACCTGTTTTTTAGCTTCTTGCTTTATTGGATACTGCCTTTGTGCAGTAGGTTTATTTTTTAGATGTATTTTATGGTGAGGTGAATCCTCATCCCATCCTACATGATTTTTGTATAATGCTGGGGCCTGGGCAACAGCCCATTTCCTGGCATAAGTATATTTTAGGTGAATTGGAATATGGTTAGAGAAGGCTGGCATTATAATGTCCTCGCCATGTGGGCACTCCCTGACAAATTGTGGTGGGCAGTCTTTTTCTGCTAGAAGTATGTCATAGCCCCGTGAAAGTTTTTCCCAAAAAAGTGCTTTCACCTGTCTAGGTATGTCTCCCTCCATCCGGAGTGTTATTTCATATAACTTTTGTGGAGTACTAACCCTGGTGTCTACAGTCTCAACTGTAATGTACTCATTCAAGTCCACTATCTCCAGAAGTTCCTTCAGGTTCTGGCGAGCTATTGTGACTTCTACTGCACTGTCCAGCATTGTCTGAGCCCATTCTCCGTTCTTGAGTTGTGTTCTCAGTATCCTCGGCATGTCTGACCTTCAGACCTGCTATCTTCTTCTTTGAGAATTGAGGTTTTGTTTTGTTTTTGGAACGTGTTTGTCGTCTTTCGATTTCACGCGTTCTTCTCTATGTTCTGACCGTCCTCTTCTTTCCGATGTCTGTGACGAGATCTGAAAGGTACGAGAGGAGCGTGTATCAGTATCTTGATACCTGTCAGGCTTTTTCAAATTATCCCTATTCCTGAGGTTATACCTCCTTTCAGAGGGCTCCTTTTGAGGAGACCTACCTCGGGATTGAGAACGTTTCTCGTTTGAATTTTGTTTATTGGTTTCCCACTTCTTTTTAGAAGATGTAGGAGTTTGTTTATTAGAGTCCTTCTCAGGACTTTCAGATAGTTTTGGCTTCACTGGTCTTCCACCCAAACTATCTCTGCCTAATTCTGCATAAGATTATTCTATTATTCTGGGTAGTTCTGTTTGATGTTCTGTAACATCGAATTCCCTTAATCGTTGGCGGATCGCCACTGCTACTGCCTCCCCTTTAATATTAGATAATATTATTGTTGAGACCTGGTCGAAATTTTTCAGTAATTTCATACCTAAATTTAGTGCAGGCTCTGCCCCGTATTCGTTTTGAATTTGTTTCAGGACATCAGGTATTACTGCAATTGATGGAATACCATGTGTTTTAGTATAGATGGCAGCAAAGACTGAGCCCCAAGTGGTGCAGTCTTCCAGTTGTGGTACCATTGGTAAACTGATAGTTAGGATTCTGTGTTTCTCATACGGGCTAGTATTTGGAAATACTGCTTCGATTTGAATAATTTTTTGAGCTATCCAGAATGGAATTTGCTCACGTTTTGTGGGCATTTTTCCCATGACTGCGTATAGAGTCTGTGGTGTAATTTTTAGTGTATTCCCCTGTTGAGGAGTTTGATTTGGAAGTGTCAATGGTGGTTGGACTGTGAAAGTCCGCATGACATATTGGACTAATTGTCTGTATATTTTGATTAACTCTGTAAGTTGAGTAAGTAATTCCTCGTCTGACATTATATCGAGGTCAGGATGAGGAGTGTAGCCGGCTAGAATCGGCCATGTTGCTCCTGGTCTACCTAGTGGACCGAGCCTGGTAATGTTTCTGTGATGTTTTAGGGCGCCTTTAAACCAGAGCTGATGCTCCTGGTATGTTAGTGGAATTTCAATATCCTCGAAAGGAATATATTCCTCTGGTGGTTAATCTTCTTTGTAGAAGTGAAACAGTCTTGTGACTGGATTTGATTCTGGGAATACTATCCATGAATAGAATACCTCTGTCTGAAAGGATTCGTGTGCCTCTATTACGAAAACTGCTCTACCTCCTCTCGGTGGTAGACCGTGTGTTATAAGTTTTAGAGTGATGGCTCTTCTTAAGTTTGGATGGATTTCTATAACACCCTCCTCGGTTTCATTTAAACCTGTAAAGTTAAAAGCTGTTACGACTGGTTCAGCCGCAGCTCCACCGGTTTCGGTGTTATTGTCCCCGTGTATGGACATTTGTTTTTTGAAAAATGTAGAACAAGTTTCAAGGAAACAAAAGATAAGGTGCACAATATTTTGGAACACTGTATCCTTCAACGTTGAGCAAACCAAACAACTAATATATAGGGTGCTTCCCTATGTAGTTATGGCGGATATTTAACCCTACCCACTCCGGACGTCTTATGGAGTATGTGAGTAGGGGTCTCTGAGAAAAGCACGAATGAGTTACTCAGTATCTAGCGTTTAATTACTGCCTTACCAAACCGTTGGGCGCCATGTAGTGTAGTTCCTATTTCCCTAATAGGCTCTGCGCATTGGAATAATATAACCTATAGGTTTGACATAGGACTGAGGTATGTCCCTATCGATTATATTAAACTATATTACCTGTGCCAGCTAGCTCAGAGGCCACTAGAAACTCCTTGAGAACAAGAAGGGAGTAGTTTCTGGCAACCGAAAAACATGACAACTTTGTTTCCCTTTAGAAGCGAAACATGTCTCAGAATCGTGGAAACAATAGATAACAGTTTCACTCATTCAATCGTGCATGCTTAGTTTCTACAGAGTTACACAGAAAGGAAAGACGGGCGTTTCAATAAAAGGGTTTTATTGAACAGTCTTGTTTCTCGTGTAAGAGATATGTGCTGTTATGATCACAAGACAGTATGCAAGATAAATAATGTACAGCGTAAGCAGTAGAAATAAATAATACTGCGCTAGCATTATCTTTTAGCATATATTCACGTACATAAATAACATGAGCTAAAAATGCGAGTACTCATACGATGCGTCTCTAAGCTAGTTCTACCCCAATGTGCCTAACCTAGTCTAGGTGTAGGGAAAGATAGAAGTAGGTGGAGTATTCTCTAGTATGGTAGACTAAGAGTGTGTTAAGTCTAATATGCCAAGAGTCCCTCTAGGTTCTAGTCAGCTCCATACCTTGAGAATGAGAGAGGTGGGAATCTCTTGCCGGGTCTGAAACTCTAACACCCCGCGAAGGGAGTCAGAACACTGGAAGCTGGATTCGTCTGCGTGCAGGAATGACAGCGTCTTCTCAGTGCGTCAGGCTGGGATACAGGCTCCTCTGAAGTCGAGGTCTCCTCTAACTCGCTTGGGCATGGGAAGGTATATTTATACCTGGTAGGTGTCGTGGAATGTTAGTATTGACGTGAAGTCGGACAGAGGAAGACGTCAGGAATGAACCCTTAAGGTATAACGGTTCATACATAATAGATGAGTTCTTGGAGAAATCAATAGTCCTGTGCTAGGGGAACTCCCGAAGCTTGAGGGTCTGGTTTCTAAGAACTCGTTGTGACGTTAGGGTGGAAGGATGTCGGTGACCATGCCTGTATTTGGAGTGCACGGTTAATGTCTAAATAAGGACAGGGATTCTATGCCTATATAAGGGCAATGCGAATTGTGCCTATATAAGGACATGATCCAGGAAAACCTATATACGGACCCCTAAAGCGGAATACAACAAGGGGTACCTAGTTTTCCCCTATTTCGATGACTGGCTGTTTATGGCGGTTTTGTCCCGGGAGTCGTCTCCAACCTTCATAATTATGGCAGTCCTCCTTCACTCACTGGGGTTCACTATCAATGTGCGGGCGTCACACCTGACCCCATCTGAGAAGCTCCCTTTCATCAGAGCTGTTATGGACATAGTTCAGTTTTGGGCTTATCCTCCCGAACAGCGAGTCAAGGATATTCAGGCTGTAATCCCAGTGTTTCATCCTCTATCCTGGATTTTGGTGAGACTGACTGAGGCTGCTGGGACTCATGGCCTCCTGCATCCTGCTTGTGACACATGCCTGTTGGCATATGTGGACTCTGCAATTGGACCTGAAGTTCCAGTAGGCGCAGCATCAGGGGAATCTCACTGACATGGTCTAGATCTCGGAGGGCGCTGTAGTAGATCTGCAGTGATGGTTAGCAAACTGCGATTGGGCCAACGTCAGTGGCAGACCTCTCTCCCTTCCCCAACAGATCTGACAGTAATGATAAATGCCTCGCTCCTGGGCTGGGACGGTCACCTGGGAGAGGTGGAGATCAGAGGGCTCCGGTTTCCGGTATAATCTGGACTCCACATCAACCTGTTAGAGCGCCAAGTAATCCGACTGGCATTGAAAGCCTTTCTACCCTGTATCAAGGGAAGGTTAGTGCAGGTGCTCACAGACAATACTACCGCCATCTGGTACTTCAACAAACAGGCAGGGTAGAGTCATGGACCCTTTGTCAAGAGACTCTGCATATCCGGATATAGCTGGAACATCAGGGCATGTCCCAGGTGGTTCAACACCTGGCGAGATGTCTGAACACCAGAGCAGATGAACTTAGCCAATGATTCCTAGCAAATTCCGAATGGCGGCTTCATCCAGAGGTGGTGCAAGGTCTCCTTCAGCAGTGGGGAGAACCGTGGTTAGATTTGTTCACCACTGCTGAGAACGCGCATTGTCAGAAGTTCTGCATGCTGGAGTTTCCAAGGCGGCTCTCGCTCGGAAACGCTTTTCATCTAGAGTGGAGTTTGTCTTTCTTTTTTTCGCAGACTGGCCGTAGCGAGCATCAGGCGTTTCCCGGGAGGCTGCAAGGGTGGGGGCCTATATTGCAGTGGTGGGGGCCGTTTTTGTTACTTGGGGCCAGTTTAGTAGCGGTGCTGCTATATCGGCCCCCAGTAACAAAAGCAGGAGAGGAGCTGGTCAGTCAAATTTCCAGGGCTGGTTTGGGTTCCCAGTCTGGCCCTGCCGCCCACACAACTCCTGCCCAGAGTTCTCAAGAAGATCAGGAACAACCAGGCCTAAGTCATACTTGTGGCTCCGGACTGGGTTTAGAGAGTCTGGTATCCCGAGCTGTTAAACATGTCTATCGGTCCTCCGATCAGTGTGCCCCTTTGGGAGGATCTTCTGTCACAGCAGAAGAGGAGGGTTCTCCACCCAAACCTAGCAATACTCCGCCTTCCTATGTGAAAATTGAGCAGCGACAGTTGACAGCTTTCGATCTTACGTCTGAAGTCTGTAACTTCAGCTTGACAGCCAGGCACTCCTCCATCAATATTGTATACGGCTGCCATTGGGGCAGGTTTGTAGCATAGTGTGCAGAAAAACAGGTTGACCCCTTTTCTGCTCTGCTATCTCGGCATTTCTGCAGGTGCCAGATCAGCCATCCCTTGTCAAGTCCCCTATTGTACATATGTTTCTGACACGTTTCCAACACTTGTTCCCAACTTCACTCTTCATCATGCCTAGGTCTTATCAGGCTCCTTACTATTAAGACAGCCTTTCTAGTGGCAATAACATTTGCCTGGAGGGTTAGTGAGCTCCAGACTTTGTCATCTAAGCTCCGTACCTCAATATTTTTCCAGACAAGCTGGTCCTTCGCACTAGAGCTTCCTTCCTACCTAAGGTGGTCACTCTATTTCATATAGGCCTGTCCACCACCCTACCTACCTTTTACACTCTGCCTCATCCCTCCAAGGAAGAGGAGTGACTCCACTGGCAGGACCCGAAAAGAGAGTTGTAGTTCTACCTTAACAGCACAAAAGAGTTCCAGATGGATGACCACCTCTTTGTGGGGTATGCAGGAGCCCAGAATGGGAAAGCAATACAGAAAATGGAGAACATCTCCCGATGGATCATGCAGTGTATCAAAATCTGATACGCATTGGCCAAGAAGCACCCCCCTGATAGTTTGCGTGCTCATTCCACCAGTGCCAAGGCTGCCACCATTGCATTAGCATGTGGAGTTCCGGTCCTGGACATCTGCCAGGCAGCAACTTGGGCATCTCCGCACACATTTACCAGCAGTACTGCCTATATAATCAGGTCCGTAGGGATGGGCACTTTGCTGGACTTTTTAGTATTAAATCATTTCACAGACCATCCTCCAGCGAGGTATTGCTTGGGTATCAATTCTAAGGTAAGGAATCTGCGGCTAGAAGTCTCTATCAAAAGAACAAGTTACTTACCTTTAGTAACACCTTATCTGGTAGAGACTCTAGCCGCAGATTCCTTACTAACCCACCCATCCTCCCCGTTCTGCAAATGGATTTATAGACTTAAGGCTTTTCCCCATTCAGGGCCCTAGTTTTCACACACCAGTGGTCAGTACTCTTCGTGTCTCCACACTTCTGGCATGGAAATTTGCGAAAAGAAACTGACATCAATGCACCGCGTGTCGCCTATATAGGCACTGCGCACGTCACTTCAGGCACGGAGTACGCGCACTATGCCACGCAGATCCGAATGATGCCACCTACCTGCACACAGGGGTACTGCCCACGAAAAAAGTTCCAGATCCATTCTGACGCCTTGGGATAATTCTATGGTAAGGAATATGAGGGTAGATAGAGTCTCTATCAGATAAGTCGTTACCAAAGGTATGTAACTTGTTCATTATGTGCATCAGTATTAGTGATTCACTACCATTTGTTTGGTCCTGGGAGCCATTAATGGATGTATGAAATCGGGTTGTTGTTTGCCTGGGGTGTGAGTCCTGATCAAGCAGCAATCACAATCCTTGGCAGGGTAAAGCACAAACAAACGCCAAATCAACCTGCACTCAACCCCCCTGGTAGCTTGGCACAGAGGAGGAAGGCTTAGCTTAGAGGCAATGTGTAAATTATTTGTGCAACACTTCAAACAGTAAAACACACCACAAAAGGAGTCCACAACATAATTAGAAAAATGAGTACAATTTAGTAAATAAAACAAGATCAAAACAACAAAAATCCAATCAGTGGTACCGGAGATATTCAATTTTAAAGATTTTAGTGAAAATATCTCCAAAAAACACAAAGCCCAAACTGTGGATATCATGTTGGGCTGGACTGGGACAAAGTCACAAGTTCAGGCCAACTGCAATGGAGGGCAGGCCGGCTGCAGGGTCACAGTTAGGCCCACTGAACAAAGTATCTTAAATCCTGGTTGCGGAGCATTGCGAGGACCTGTGTCGTGCAGCCGAAGGGATGTGTCGGTTCAAGGATGTGGTGAGGCAGCAGTTCGAGGTCCTTTTGCATTGTCGTGGAGGATCCAGTTGACTGGGCTTGCAATGCAAAGTTCAGAATTGGGGATGCGACGCGCAGTCGGGGTGATGCATCAGTTCCGAGGACCTGTGAGGCTGCGATGCGGAGTCTGCCATCGTCAGTGAGGCTGCTGTCAATGAGCGGTGCAAGGATCTGTGCTGTGGATGCACCACACCGCCGGGGCGATGTGTCGGTTCCAAGGAATGCGGAGGCGCTGTGGGTTCCACTGGAAAGCACCTTAGGCCCACTTCCAAGGGTCCAGGACTGGAGTGGCACCACTTAGCAGGGTAGACTAACAGATGGCAGAGTCTAGGTGCAGGTGCAAGGTTGTCGGAAGCCTGTTATGTCCCTGAGGCTTCAGATCAGGAGGCCAGTCAACTAGTTCTTGGAGTCACTCTGGGTTCAAGAGATGCAGGTCCAGTCCCTCTCACCCAGGCAAGAGGGCAGTAGGTCAGCACATCAGAGCTGGAGTCCAGCAGAGTGCAGTCCAGCAAAGTGGCAGTCCTTCAGCAGCTCAGCAGTCCTTCTTCCTGGCAGAGTATGCAAAGTTCCAGAAGTGTGCTGAAGAGTTAACACTTAGCTTCTTTTTAACATATGTAGGGGCTCCAGCTAGCCAGGCCCGTTTGCGATGAATGTAGAAGTATTGAAGGTCACTTTGTCTGTTTAACTGTCTCCAAGGGTGTTAGTTCATCGGTATTAAAGTTGTCGACTGTGGTTTTAAATATTGTTAATCTTTACTAATATCTGAATTTCTGGTTCCAGTTTATCTTATTTCATTTTTTGATTTGATTGTTGTTGCTTTTCTTCCTCTGTACACCTTTGTTTGCCCCTTATCATCCTCTTTTTCTTTTTTCTTTTGTTTTTGTGATACTGTTTTATAACCTGTGTTTTTTGTGACATAGGTTATTTTATGTGTTGATTGTTTATGTCATGTGTTAGCTTCGGAAATATGCTCTTTATTAGTTTAGAGCAGGATGATTCAGATCTCCGGCAGCAGATAAAAAATCGCGCTGATGATAGATGTAGTTTTGTGTTTGTTTTGTGTGTCTTGTGCTTTTTTGTTGATATGTTATTATGTAATTTGTTTTCAGCCCTGATGAAGTCCCAATTATTTATGGGACGAAACGCGTTGGCTGGACCTTGTATATAAATCAAGAAAAGATGATTAAAAAAAAAAGAATTTGTCAAAATATGTTTGAATGGACTTCTTTACCTGGTGCGCCGCCACATGCTTTGATGATCAAGAATCTGGTACACAGTGGCATTGAACAACAGCAGGTGCCAGAGGATGTTTGCACAGGACTTCTGATTTGACTAAACTAAGAATGAGGTGCTGACTGGAAAAGTCCGCCATTGGGTTCTTTCTTGTGCGATACTGAAGAGCTGGTGTCTGAGGTCCCCTTTTTTATCCTGGTGCCCTGGTTCTGGAAAGTGGGAGAAGCTTTTAGACAGTGTCTCTGAAGTTCGGGGAAATCCCTACCTCCCCTGCTTTGGCTCTAAATTGGCTGAAGTGACAATGCAGGGTCTTTAGGCCCTTTGTGTCGAGACACCTATTCTGGTGTAAGTGAGTCTGGGTCCAGCTCTTCCTTCCCATCCTGCTAGTGATAGCCAACCAAGTCTCATCTAAGGTCTCATTGTGTGTGTGTGTCTAGGAGGAATACACAAAGGCCCAACTGCCAACTATACTTAGTCATATGACCAAAGACAGGCTGCAGGCACCAAATGGCTAAGGCAAGAAAATGCCAACTTTCTACAATTTACATTTTCAGAATGTCAATTTTAGGATTTTAAATTAGGATTCCAGAGACGCCAAACATGAATCAGTTATCTCCATTTGGAAATTACACTTATAAAATGTAATAATGCAACTCCAAAGTTATCATATCGGAGAGATATGCCTTGCTGTAGTGAAACACGATTGAGAGTATTTTTACTACCAGGACATGTAAAACTTAAAAGTACATGTTCTACTTTTTAAATATAATGCACTCTGGCCTCTGGGCTGTTCAGGGTCTACCTTAGGGGTGACTTATATGTATTAAAAAGGAAGACATGGGCCAGGTCGAAGTGGCAGTTTATCTTCACATATAGGCTCTGCACTGGCAGGTCTGATAAAAGTTTAAAGGGCTACTTAAGTGGGTGGCACAAAATGGAAGAGAAAGGCAAAACATTGGAGAAAAGACCACCCTAAGGCCCACAGGTCTAACAATGGAATGTATGGTTATTTTGTACTTGTTGACTGGAGTTAAAATGGTCTCTTGGCATCGTATTTGATTTTTTTCATATGTTTAGAAGTGAGTCATACTGGATATTGGATAGTGGCTGTCAAGGTTAGATAGACAAGTGCAATATTTAGTGAGAGATTATATTGGGTAGCGGTTAGGGTGACCACATCTTTTCAGGACATTAGGGACACTGTCTCCATTTCATTACTTTTCACCTACAAATATTTGATTTCAGGTATGTTAGTCTAAGTAATTCTATGGAAGCAAAAGAAGACTACAGCACTTAGAATGCATTAGGCTATTGCACAAAGGTGCAGGACTGGAGAAGTGTCTGTATTGACCTGGATGGAGGGTTTCTCCATAGCAGTGGCTAGCTAGGTCCTGTTATGAATGTCTGTGGACTACTGTACTGAAGGTTTCCATCTAATGGGGTGTACTGATGCTCCTGGGCTTGGCTTTGGTTGACTATTATGATTATAATTATCTTCCAAATATGCAAGTCTTGTCAATGTCACTGTTGAAATAGCAGAAATAGAAGACATATGAACATCACCATAAAGCAAAGATAAATCTCCTAGTCAACATGAAATGCAGCATGCATGCTTATTCATGTCTTCTTGGAGAGAGTTTGAACTTATTGTGACCTTTTTCAATGATGAATGGCAATTTATAATGCATTTAATGAAAGGGCTATGTTGTTTAATCATAGCCCTTTTGAATAGCCAGGTAATATTTAGGCCTTCGCTGTACTCACTTGCCTTCCTTTCGTATTGGCACTAGTAAGTAATGATTCACAAATGACTATCTCAGTGAATGAGTAATTTATATTGTCAGTATTTTTTTTGTGCTTCTCATGAGAAAGGCCAACACCTGATGAAACTCCCGTGGTCTGGATCACATTTAGATCTCGTCAAGGTAGGTAGATATGGAGTTAAGTATAGAAAACATATATTTACCTATATGTAATTTGGCTATTTTGGCTCTCAATATTCTGGCTACGATATTGTGATAGGCCGATATTTTGTACGCCCACCCTTCAGACTGGCAGAGTGCCTGATGCCTTGTATGGATTTATTTTAGTTTCCTATTAAATAAATTATACCTTAAATGCCCATTTGTACACGGGACAAAAATACACAGAAATCCTCCTTCATTTATGCATGTGCTCCCCTTCCACCTCCTCCCCTCATCTGTCTATATCAACCTTCTCCATCTGAATTGGCTGTCCTAGCCACTTTTGGTACCTGCACTTAACTTATCCCAATATGAGAGAAAATCAGTAAAGGGGTAAGAAGGAGGAAGAGAAAGACAGAAAAACTGTGACAAAGGGGGAGAGCTGTAATGAAAAAGAGCTTGCAAGAGTGAGATAAGGAGGCAGGAACTGCCTGATGGTAGATTAAAGAAGCATGAGGTGGAATCAAGACTATGCAGCATTAGTATTTGGCACCCAGACCATCCATACCATGCCAGCCGCGGGATTCTGAGCAAAACTTTGGGCCCAGGCACTTATTTTTTTATTTTTTTAAATTAAGCGCTGACCTTTTATGTTGTACGTCAGCTGCCTTCTGGCTGATTCTCTATTATGTCTCACTGTTGACGTTTTGCTGTGATGCAGACTAGCTGCTTTCAGACTGAAATGTTGCAGTGTGCCTTCAGTTCTGTCAGGAGACAATACCATGGTGATGATAATAATTCCCGCTCTTTGGGGCATATTTACAATAGAAGTGGGGAGAGCGGCGTTAGCCTCCTTAGCTTAAAGTCGCACTCTGCCACTTCTGAAGCGCAGGGCTGCACCATATTTACAACAATATGGTGCAGCCCTGCGTTTCCCCCTGACCATGTGCTAAATTTAGCTGCCTAGCCCCAACGCATGCACCATAGTGCAAGGGTGTCTGAGTTGCAGGGGAGATTGTTTATGTGCAGGAAGGCATCCTTCCTGCACATAAACAATCTTTAAATAGCGTTTTGTAACTTCTATGTGTGCTGCTTCATGCTTAGCCAGGGACTGGGAGCCTGGGCATGTTCTCCACCCAGGCTGTAATGCAGCCTGCGTGGAGAACATGCAAAGTGCGCATGACGGTTTGGCCGGCCCGGCCTGAGACGGCCGGCCAAACTGTCATGTGCACTGATAACAGTGCATACCACTCCGGTGGGTGCCTGTTATCCCCCTGGCCTCACTCCCAAGACTCCGGGACACAAAATAAAACAATAATAAACCGTTTTATTTTTATTTTCTTTGGCTTGCTGGAAGGGGGAGCTGCCGCTGGCCTCTTTTCATTTACTCCCCACACATTACCTCACTCTCTCTTTTTCAACTTTTTTACATTTTCCATGTTCCACCACTCTCTTTTTGTCCTCTCTTATATTAGCCCATTGACTCTCATCTGTTTCAGTGAAGCAGGACGCCACAGTACATGGTGCCATTACATACTCTTAATCAGCAGAAACCCTACATTCTTACACTGATTGCTCCAAACAGAAGTGTCTTTTGAAGTCCAGTCACTGGCCTATCAGCGGCTTTGTTTCTTTCCAGTCCACTGGTAAAGACATGATCACCTGGGCCCTAGTTAAGGTCTTAGAGATCTGAAACCAACGAGGTAACAAAAGAATGAGTTATGGGGTTTTAGGCCTATAGCCCTGGTGCGTGTCACAGATACCTGGTAGATTTTCTAAGACCTTTTCAGAGAAAATTTGCAAGTGTCTCTCAACCCTTCCCGTTGAGTTATGCTAGTTTGAGTAGAAGTATATAGTACATAAAAGAAGTCAGAGAATCTTTTGCCTAAAGATTATGACCCAGATTTATTATGATTTGACGGCGCAGCCCCAACACAAAATCAGTGCGCCCTCAGTGCTTCTCATTACTTGGGCACTGTGCTGATTGTCTGCAAATCCCCACGCTCAGAGTGTAATGCCGAAAGCATGCCCAGCACTGCCATTCTCAGGGTTACTCATTTGGCTTCATTTGGTGCAGTCTTAAATTACGGTGCCCCAGTAAGTAACAAGCATTGGCGAAGCCAATAGGTCTAGCCCATGCAAGAGCTATTGGCTTTGCCAATATGTTTGAACGATGTTGTACACCAGAGTGATTGCTATTCGGCATTGCTAAACGTTAATGAGGTAAAGGAGAGTGGTATGGAGTGGAGTGTCATAAAGTGGTATAGAGTGGAGTTTTATGGAGTGGTGTAGCGTGGCTACAATAGAGTTGAGTGGCATGGAGATGAGTGAAGTGGAGTGTCATGGAGTAGAGTGCAGTGTTGTGGAGTTTCGTAGAGGGAGTAGAGTGTCAGAGAGTGGAAGGGTATAGAGTGGAGTGGCATAGAGTGTCATAGAGTAGTGTAGAGCAGAGCGGAGTGGCGTAGAAGGTGTTGCATAAAATGGTGCAGAGTGTTGTAGAGTAGAGTGGCGGAGAGCGGAGTAGATTGTCATAGAGTGGAGTTGAGTAGTGTGTCATAGAATGGAGTGGAGTAAAGTGGCATAAAGTGGCATAGAGGGAGTTGCGTAGAGTGGAGTAGTGTCATAGAATGGCACAGAGTGGAGTAGAGTGCTGTAGAGTGGGTTTGCATAGAGCGGAGTAGAGTTTAATGGAGTAAAGCATCATAGAGTGAAGTATTGTTGAGTATCATGGAGTGGAGTGTCGTAGAGTGGAGTGGAGTGGAGTAGAGTGGCCTCGAGTGAAGTGGCGTAAAGTACAGTAGTGCAGAATAGATTGGTGTAGAGTGCAGTGGAGCTTTGTTTTTAAGTAAAGTGTTGTTGAGTGCATTAGCGTAGAGTGCAGTGACATCAAGTAGCGTAGAGTTCAATGGCATGGAGTGAAGTGGTGCAGAGTGGAGTAGAGTGGCTTAGAGTGAAGTGACATAGAGAAGAGTGGAGAAGGGCATGGTAGAATGGAGTAGTGCTGGGTAGAGTGCAGAGGTGTAGAGTGCAGTGGTGTAGAGTGTAGTGGCTTAGAGTGTAGTGGCATAGAGTTTAATGGTGTATAGTGCAGTAGTGTAGAGTGCATTAGCGTGGCATAGAGTTGATTGGTGTAGACTAAAGTGCAGTGGCATAGAGTGAAGTCATGCAGAGTAGAGTGTCAGAGGGCAGGGCCATAGAGTGCAGGTTTCGTGGAGTGCAGAGGAGAGTGGTGAAGAGTAGAGTGGTGAAGGGTAGAGTGGTGCAGAGAGTAGTGACATAGAATACAGTGATGCAGAGCAGAATAAAGTGGCAGTGTGTGCAGTGACATAGAATTCAGTGACATAGAGTGCAATGGTGTAGAGTGATGTAGCATGCAGTGGCATAGAGTGCAGTGGCATAGAGTAGAATGTTGTAGAGTATAGTGGCATGAAGTGCAATGGTGCTAAGTAGTTGGTATAAGTGCAGTGGTGTAGGGTGAGTTGGTTTTGAGGTAAGTGGTGAAGAGTACATTGGTGTAGTGTGCAGTGGTTTAGAGTACAGTGGAATAGCGTAGACTGCAGAGGCGCAGAGTGCAGTGGCATAGAGTAGATTGTTTCAGAGTACAGTGGAGTTGTGCAGGGTAGAATATACTGGTGCAGCATACAGTTCAGTGGCATAGAGTAGAGTGGTGTAGAGTAGAGTGGTGCAGCGTTGATTGCAGTGGCATAAAGTGGAGTGAAGCAGAGTGGAGTAGAGTGGCATAGAGTGCTGTGGAATGCAGTCGATTGTTTCAGAGTAGAGTGCAGTGGCGGCTTGCATCACCGGGGGGGCGCGCGCGCAAACTAATACAATTAAAAAATATAAGAATAAACGAGCACGCACGCACAAATGAAATTAAAAAATATAAAAATAAATGGCCACGCGTGCAAATAAACTTAAAATATAATAAAAAAACGTACCTTAGGAAAGGACCACCTGCTTCCGACCTGGCGACTCCAGCTCGGCTACTAGGTAAGTCCCATGAGCAATCCTGGCGCTGCTCTCGTGCTCACAGCACTGTGAGGGCCTGCACTTGCTCTAATCCAGCTGTCTTAAGATAGCTGGGTTAGAGGTTTCAAAGTGTGCATATCTGGCTGGCCATCTCGAGATGGTTGGACAAAGGGACATGCACGCTTTGAAAAGTGCAGAACCAGCCCACCCTCCTCCCTGCTGCCTTCAGCAGTTGCCCCACCCCCATCCTGACGTTCAGTTCAGGACGGAAGGATGAAAAATAAAATGGTAATGAATTACCATTTTATTTTTCATCTCGCTCAAACGGAGGAGCCACCCCTGATAAAGTGGAGTGGTGCACAGTAGATTAGATTGGCATAGAGTGCATTGGCATAGAGTTCAGAAGAGCGGCGCAGAGTACTGTGCAGTGGCGTAGAGTAAAGTGGTGCAGAGTGGAGTGACATAGAGTAGAGTGGCATAGAGTTCAGTGGCAGAGAGTGCAGTGCTGTAGAGTCAAGTGTCGTAGAGTGCAGTGGAATAGAGTAGAGTTGCGTACTGTGCATTAGTGTAAATTTCAGAGGCATAGAGTGGTTTGGAGTAAAGTGACAGAGTGCAATTGTGTAGAGTGCCATAGAGTATAGTGGCGTACAGTGCAGTGATGCAGAGTAGATTGGAATAGAGTGCAGTGGCGTTAAGTGTATTGGTTTTGAGTAAAGTGGTGTAGAGAGCATTAGTGTAGAGTGCAGTGGCATAGAGTGCAGCAGTGTAGAATAGAGTGGAGCGCAATAGAGTGGAATGGCATAGAGTGGAATAGGGTGGCGAAGACTGCAGTGGCTTAGAGTAGATTGTTTCAGAGAAGAGTGAAGTGGCCTAGAGTGCAGTGGTATAGAGTAGAGTGGAGTGATACAGAGTACAGTGGCGTAGAGTTTAGTTGTGCAGAGTGGAGTGGTGCAGAGTAGAGCAGAGTGGTGCAGGGTAGACTGCGGTGGTATAGAGTGGGGTGATGCAGAATAGAGGTATGTAGAGTGAATTGGCATAGAGGAGAACGGCACAGTGGCATAGAGTGCAGTGGCATAGAGTGAAGTAGAGTGGCATAGCATGCAGTGGCATAGAGTGCAGTTATGCAGAGTAAAGTGCCAGAGTGCAGTGGCTTACAATGCAGTGGTGTAGAGTGCAGTGGTATAGAATGCAGTGGTGTAAAGTGCAGTCATGCAGAGTAGATCATCAGAGTTTAGTGGCATAGAGTGCAGTAGCATAGAGTGGTGCAGAGAGTAGTGACATAGAGTACAGTGGTGTAGAGTAGAATAAAGTGCCATAGAGTGCAGTGACGTAGATCACAATGGTGCAGAATGACGTAGCGTGCAGTGGCATAGGGAGCAGGGGCATAGAGTTGAATGTTGTAGAGTATAGTGGCATAAAGTGCAGTGGTGCTAAGTAGTTGTTGTAGGTAAAGTGGCATAGGATGCATTGGTTTTGAGTAAAGTGGTGTAGAGTGAATTGATGTATAGTACAGCGGTTTAGAGTACAGTGGCTTAGCATACAGTGCAGTGGTGTAGAGTGGTGCAACGTAGAGTGCAGTGCCATAGAGTGGAGTGGCCAGAGTAGAGTGGTATAGAGTTTAGTGGCTTGTATTGCTGTGGTGAAGAGTAGATTGTTTAATAGTGGTGTGAAATGGAGTGGAGTGGTGTAGGGTAGAATATAGTTGTGCAGGGTAGAGTGCAGTGGCATAGAGTAGTGGCGTGGAGTTCAGTGGCGTAGAGTAGAGTGGCATAGAGTGGAGTGGTGCAGCATTGATTGCAGTGGCATAGAATGGAGTGGTGCAGAGTGGGTTAGAGTGGTGTAAAGTGCAGTGGCATAGATTACAGAGGCATAGAGTAGATTGTTTCAGTGTGGAGTGAAGTGGCGTACAGTGGAGTGGTGGAGGGTAGAGCGCATTGGTGTAGAGTGCAGTGGCATAGAGTGGTGCAGAGAAAAGTGACAAAGTGCAATGGTGTAGAGTGGCTTAGAGTGCAGTGGCATAGAGTATTGTCATGTACAGTGCAATGGTGCAGAGTAGATTGGCATAGAGTGCAGTGGCGTTTAGTGTATTGGTTTTGAGTAAAGTGGTGTAGAGAACATTGATGTAGAGTACAGTAGTGTAGAATAGAGTGCCGTAATGAGGAGTGGCATAGAGTGGAGTGGTGTAGAGAGGAATAGAGTGGCGATAACTGCAGTGGCATAGAGTATATTGTTTCAGAGTAGAGTGAAGTGGCGTAGAGTGCAGTGGTATAGAGTAGTGGCGTAGAGTGCAGTGTTGTAGAGTGGAGTGGCGTAGAGTGGAATGGTGCAGAGTGGAGTGGCCCAGACTGGAGTGGTGCAGACTGCAGTGACAAAGAGTGCAGTGGTGATTGTACAGTAGGGTAGAGCGCTATGGCACAGAGTAGAGTGGAGTGAAGTGGCATAGAGTGCAATGTCATAGAGTGAATTGGTGCACAGTAGATTAGAGTGCAGTAGAGTGGTGTAGAGTAGTGCAGAGTAGAGTGCAGTGGCATTGAGTAAAGTGGCAGAGAGGACAGTGTTGCAGAGTAGAGTGTTGTTGAGTGCAGTGGTATAGAGTAGAGTGGTGTAGAGTGCAGTGGCATAGAGTGATGCAGAGAAAAGTGGCAGAGTGCTATGGGGTAGAGTGGCATAGAGTGCAGTGTAGAGTTTTGTCATGTACAGTGCAGTGGTGCAGAATAGATTGGCATAGAGTGCAGTGGCGTACAGTGGATTTGTTTTGAGTAAAGTGGTGTAGAGAGCATTGGTGTAGAGTGCAGTGGTGTAGAATAGAGTGGCATAGTGTGGAGTGGCATGGAATGAAGTGGTGTAGAGTGGAATTGAGTGGGGAGGGCTGCAGTGGCATAGAGTAGATTGTTTCACATTCGAGTGAAGTGGCATAGAGTGCAGTGGTATAGATTAGAGTGGAGTGGTATAGAGTAGTGGCTTAGAGTGCAGTGTTGCAAAGTGGAGTGGCGTAGAGTGAACTGGTGCAGAGTGGAGTGGCCCAGACTGGAGTGGTGTTGAGTGCAGTGACGAAGAGTGCAGTGGTGATAGTAGAGTGGGGTAAAGTGCAGTGGCATAGAGTAGTGTTGATTGAGTGGCGTAGAGCGCAATGTCATAGAGTGAACTGGGGCACAGTAAATTAGAGTGGCATCGAGTGCAGTAGAGTGGCGTAGAGTAGTACAGAGTAGAGTTCAGTGGCATAGAGCAAAGTGGTAGAGAGTGCAATGCTGAAGAGTAGAGCTTTGTAGAGTGCAGTGGTATAGAGTAAAGTGGTGTAGAGTGCATTGGTCTAGAGTGCAGTGACGTAGAGTGGTGCAGAGAAAAGTGAGAGAGTGCAAAGGGGGAGGAATGGCATAGAGGGCAGTGGTGCAGAGTAGAATATAGTCATGTATGGTGCAGTAGTGCAGAGTAGATTGCATAGAGTGCAGTGTATCGGTTTTGAGTAAAGTGGTGTAGAGAGGATTGGTGTAGAGTGCAGTGGTGTAGAATAGAGTAGTATAGGGTGGAGTAGAATGAAGTGGCGTACAGTGGAATAGGGTGGCATGGAGTAGATTGTTTCAGAGTAGAGTGAGGTGCGTAGAGGTCAGTGGTATACAGTAGAGTGTTGAAGTGTGCAGTGGTGCAGAGTAGATTAGAGTGGCGTAGAGTGGATTGGTGAAGAGTGCATTGGCGTAGAGTAGAGCAAGGCAGAGTTCAATAGCACAGTGTTCAGTGGCGTAGAGTGGCATAAAGTAGAGGGACAAAGTAGAGTGCTGACTAATAGACTAATTGATGCATGGTCTATTTGCTTGTTGGTCTATTGTTTGTTTTTCCTATTTTTCTTCCCACAAAAAAAACCTTGTTGATGTATATTGCCCTAAACAACCAGAGTGTGACAACAGGAGAGGCCCACCCAAACAGACCATGCAGCAATTAGCGCAGTAGAACTAGCTAGAACCTTCCATTCTCCCCACATGTGTTGTGTGTCACATATGCATGTTGTGTATTTGAATGTTTTTATATTACCTCTTCACATTTGATTATTGTTTAACTTCGCTAGGGTTTTTTTAAACATGAGGCTCTGAATATAGGACTAATAAGCTTCTCACAGTCTACAATATAGAACAATGCACTTAGGAACTTTCTCCCTGTTATAAATATATTTTATTGATGTCTTACTGCTACTCTCTTTTAGGTCAATTCCCAGGTAGATCTACTAAAAAAACTTAATTTGAGAGGTAGTTTGTCTCTACTTTTCACATCTATGGGTACCCTGCACTAACCCCTTGTGGTGTAGGGACACATAGACTTTGCCCTGATGAATGCCTTACACCATTAGGCTAGTTATAAGCATAAACATGTTGGCAGGATATTTTCCACTCAGTGATGCATATATCATTACACCAATATATGCCTCCTGATTTTGCCCACTGGTAACTTTTAATAAGCCTAGGATACCACCTTAATAAAGGAAACGTTTGTGGTTTATCCTAAGGGTTTATTGATCAGAAAACTGGATCTGAGCATTATCCAGAAAAGATAAGTAACATCTAAGAACTCCTTCAGGCCAGCCCCCTCCTGAGGTCAAGTCCGCCTTGGTAGTACCATCTTACCAGGGTGGAACGTGGTGGCAAATGATGAAGCATGTCACAGATGTGAGTGAGCCATCCTCGTCCATTTCTTGGAATTGCCTTGGTACAGGGCTCTGCACCAATCCACTCTCTGCCACTGAACAGTACGCCATTCTGCTCTGCATGACTCCACTTTATTGAATCACACAAGGGGAGAGATCAAGGGCATTGGTGGGTTCACGCCTGCCCTTACTCACATAGCATACCACATAGATGGCGTGACCCCCTGGAAGTTTGCTCTATGCCCAGTTGGCTTGTGGCAAAAGTGAACAGGCTCAGTGTGAAACAATCCCTACTGTCTACTGGTGCTACCTACTTATGTAGGTAGCACCAGTAGACAGTAGGGATTGTACTGGCCCAGAATTGAGTGGTGTAGAGTGCAGTGGTGAAGGGTGCAGTGGTGCATAGTTGAGTGGGGTAGAGTTCACTGGCTTGGAGTAGAGTAGTGCAGGGTAGGGAGGCTTAAAGTGAAGTGCCGTAGAGTGCAGTGTCAGACTGCAGTGGTGCACAGCAGATTAGAGTGGTGTCGAGTGCAATATAGTGGTGTAGAGTGGTGCAGAGTAGAGTGCAATGGCATAGAGTCAAGTGGCGCAGCATAGAGTGGCATAGAGTTCAGTTGCAGAGAGTGCAGTGCTGCAGAGTATAGTGTCATAGACTGCATTGATGTAGAGTGCGGTGGCATACAGTGCTGCAGAGTAAAGTGATGTAGAGTGCAATGGTGTAGAGTAGAGTGGCGTAGAGTGTAGTGGCATAGAGTGCAGTGGTGCAGAATAGATTAGCGTAGAGTACAGTGGTGTATAGTGTATTGGTTTTGAGTAAAGTGGTGTAGAGTGCAGTGGCATAGAGTGGCATGGCGTAGTGTGGAGTGGAGTGGTAAAAAATGGAATAGAGTGGCATAGACTGTTTCAGAGATAGAGTGAAGTGACATAGAGTGCCAGAGTAGATTAGACTGACTTAGAGTGGATTGGCGAAGAGTGCAGTGGTGTTGAGTGGAGCAATGCAGAGTTCAATAGCGTAGAGTTCAGTGGCGCAGAGTGGCATAAAGCTGAGTGACAAAGTAGAGTGGCGTAGAGTAGCAGAGAGTGCAGCGTTGCAGCATATACTGTCGAAGTCATGGAGAGGGGCTTTTATTATCACCATACATGAGAAGGGAGCGAGAGATAACCCTGGAAATTACAGGCCCATTAGCCTTAAGGACTTACACAAAAGATCTTTGCTAGGCAGGCTCTCACTCGGCTCCAAACTTGGATGAAAGACCATCAGACACTGCCTGATTTTCAGGCAGGATTTCATGAGAAAATAAGCACAACGGACCAGGTATTTTTTTTTCAGCTGTGCTGGAAATACATTACACTACAAAAAGACCATCTCTATGTGGCCTTCATGGATTTAAAGGCTACATTTGATTTAATCCCTAGAAAATGGCTGTGGGAAGTTCACAGACAATATGCCATCCCCGAAGACCTTTTACACATTTTCATTAAATTACATACTCACACTTATTCTCAAGTCAGGTGGAATAGTTGTGGGCACCTTACTGATAGGATTCCTATTAATTGTGGGGTTGGACAGGGCTGTGTTCTCACCCCTACCCTGTTATTTCTGTTTATAAACGGACTAGTGAGATAAATGAGTGGCTGTCAACACGACGCCCCTAAACAAGCAAACATCAGCACTGCTGTGCTGATGTTTGCTGACGATGCGCTTCTCATATCACGCACCCCAATGTGCCTCCAAGTTTTGTTGGGTGAATTTCAGATGTTTTGTGCAGATAGAAGCCTTGAAATAAATGCTGGTAAAACACAGTTCATGGCCCTAAACCCCCACCATTCTTTTAAAAATCAAATGGAGGTAGATGGGACATTGATCGAGCAAGTTAGGAGCTTCGATTATCTATGTGTCAGATTCTCAGACAAGTTCACCTGGAAACCTCAACTTGAGAAGAGTAAATCCTTGTTGCAGCACAGATCTGCAGCTATTTTAAAAAGTACAGACTCACTTCAAGTAGGGCACTTTGTCATGTCCTTAAGGTCTACAGAGTCGTTGCATTGGGTGGTGCTCTCTATAGGCCTGAACTCTAGGGATATAGTGATACTAGTTTATTAACAAGAACAGAAAATAGATTCCTAAGATCATTATTAAATTCCCGTAGAAGCACTCCTATCCTTCCATTGAGTTGGGATGTAAATATTCAGAGGGTGGATTTTATCGCATGACTCAGAATCCTAAAGTATTGGATTACAGAGTAGGGTGGCATAGAGTGTAGTCACATGGAGTGGTGTAGAGAGCAGTGGAAAAGAGTGTAGTGGTGCATTGTAGAGTAGTGTGGGGTAGAGTTGGGTAGAGTGGTGTAGAGTAGAGAGGCATGGAGCGGAGTAGGTGCAGAGAGGAGTGCAGTGATTCAGTGTGGAGTGCAGTGGTGCACTGTAGAGTGGTGCAGAGTAGAGTGCAGTAGCGTGGAGTGGTGCATAGTAGAGTAGATTGGGGTAACGTGGAGTATGCATTTTATGGTAGCATGCTGCCATTACAGACAACACATCTTCAATTGAAATGACCATTACACTTTCACTCACAATCAGTTTTACTGATAAAAGTATACAGCGCACAAACGATAATGTGTGGAAATGACATCACTCAATGTATTAATTTGATCATCAGTACAGTTCATTTACATACATTTAAATGTTGTTTTGTGTACAAAAAGAAATAACTTCGTACAGCCTTCCTCAAGCAGCCCCCAGTAGCCAGCATGATTGTCACGTAAATCCTCTCACTTTTAAGTCAGAAAAATAAAAATAAACACCAAGCTTGCTGGAAGACATTTGACCTCTGTCTTTGAATGCACAGCAATGTGACAAGATAAGAACAAGATTTAAAGGCCTGTTTACAGAAAGTGAGTTTATGGAAGAATACAGTAAACAAGGTTTGGGCAACAAGAGGGACAAGCTGGACAGCCTAAGGAAAATAAAGCTAGCAAATAACAACCATGGTCAAAGTAAAGACTCTGCGACTTGAAGAACCGCGCAGCCTGCCCCCGTTTCCACTTCTGCACCCAAAGCCTCCGGCCTGGGCCCAAGTGGCCCACCAGATCCAGCAAGGTTCCCCAGGACTCCAGAGCCCGAGTCCACCGTGAGCTGACCTCTCCTGGACTCCTCAACGTCACCTGCAGACTCTGCACAGAGACCGCCCTCTACGACAACCTGCTCCGGTAAGCCGTTTCTGATGCCAAAAGGCACCCCTGCACCTGTCCGTCCTGGGCCTTGTTGAAGAGGGCACGTCCCCGAGCATCTCAACTTACCTCTACAGCTGTTGGTTCCCTTTGAATGGCCTCCTGGTCTGAGCCTGCAGCCTTTTTCCGATATGGCCTTTCTCCATTGCTTTTCATTGGGCACCGACGCTATGTTGGCATCTGCCCCTGCACCTGACAGCCCCTGTGCCGCTGGTGGTGTAGTGTTGATGCTGCTGTGTGCCCTGTCCAGTGTTGGCCTCAACCCCTAGAGACTGGTCCCCCAAGCTGCAGCTATTTACCTGTAAGCAGCCCCTATCGGATTGCCCCAGTTCCCATTGATTTGTATTGCGCACCCGACCTCGAATTTGCATCCCGGCCGGCCCTGTGCCGCTGATGGTATACTGTTGGTGCTGAACTGAACCTTGCCCAATACTGACCTTAACTTCCAAAGACTGGTCTTGTAAGTCGATGTTGCCTATACATTTGTTGAATGTTTTCTTCTTCCCCTAGGTTACCATTGCAAAGTCTGAAAACTGCACTGTGTCCACTTTTTACATTGAAAAAGTATTTCTATTGAAAAACGTATGTAACTGAGATGAACTTCTGTGGTTCTACAAAATAAAATAACCAGGTATTATTTTTATAAATTGGTCTCGAATTTGTTCATTAAGTGCGTATCTCATTTATTGCCACTGTGTGTACAATAAATGCTAAACACTACCCTCTGATAAGCCTAACTGCTCTCCCACACTACCACAAAAGAGAGCATTAGTATTATCTACTTCAGCCACTTTAAGGCCTCTGGGGATCCACTGGACTCTCTGCACATTATACCTCTTTTTGGTATAGTATATAGAGAGCCAACATCCTACACAGTGAGAGAAACTGTGCACCATAGTTAAGCAAGACTCTGCTCCAAGATGTGAAACTTACAAACAATGAGGGAGACTTGCTAAAATAAGTATGATTCACATTCAGACAATGAGAATGTGCTTCAAGGCATGAGCTGACACCCAATTAGTAAGCTTGTACTTATTTATTTGTTCTGTTTCCCTGTCCTTTATGACTCCTACACCTCTGTTCCTCTTCCACTAATCCCTTTCACAGATGGATTCGCTTGCGGCGCATGCTTTTTTATACTCACATGCTATCTGACTGTTGTTGTTCATCTCCTGTTTCTTCTGCCATCTGCATTTAGACGTAGGACGCCGGAGCACTCGAAACTGTTGCAGTAAGATATGCTTATAATAATGCTTGGGAGAGTATTTTCTTGCAATATCCTTCAAATGTGCACTTTGGCACTTTATTCTATACATAATAGATTTGCGATTTAAAAAAGAAAGATATTATTCCAAGATTGAACATGGGAATTAACACCTATAGCCAAAAAAAACATAATTTAGGCCATCAAACACGTTAACGTTTTCGTAATGGTTCTGAGAATTCTGTAGTATCCTCTTAAAGTATATACACAGGAAGCGTTATAGTTGTGTCTTCATTCTTTATTGCCAACCCTCAGGACATCAAGTTAACTCTCCAAGAGAGCGTAGCATCTGATCTAAACATTCCATGTACGGGTTAATAAAGGTAGAACATAGAATGAACATGTGAAAGTTCTGACTTCCAATACTAAACTAGATTCTGATAAGGAGAACAATACATACTATATACAAGAGCACTTTAACAATTAATACCATATACTACACATCCTTCCCCTTATAAAAATAAAAAATAAAAAAACTTTATTCACAAACAAAATCATTAAAACGAGGTGGTTTCTTAATAATTTCCCACTGGAGGTTTTCGACTCATTAAACAAAGAACAACTATCAACAACCAAAGGAGTTTGAATAGTGACAGGTTGAGAAATATCTTGGGTAACAACTTGAGAATCTGAAAAAGTTCCTTCTACAGAAATTGGTTGAGATATATCTTGTGCTGATGGTCGAGAATTTCAAAGAAAATCATTGGAACTTGCTTGAGAATCGTCTTGTGCTAAAGCTTGAGAACTTGAAGAAGGAAAATCATTGGGACTTGAACACAAATTACAATCCAACAACCACCAACATTTTTTGCAGAAGTGACAGAATCAAACGAACTCTGTGAAACATTTTTACTGAGGGCTAAACGATTCATATGCCAAATTTCACCATTGTCAAGAACAACAGTATTATTGTTGACTTTAACAACTTGGTGAGGTTCGCTAAACCTGCTAACACCTTTAGGAGTTTTTTTTGCTAGCTTGACACGAACCCATTGACCAACAGATAGATTAGTTTGTTTGCTACCATGTTTCATATCAAAATAAACCTTATTTTTAGATTGAGACATTTTAATGTGATGTTTAATACTATCCCAATCACAATGAACACATTTGCTCCTATTCATCCAACTAGGATTCTCCTTTGAAAACGGAATCCTACCTCTCATGATAGAGAAAGGACTGCAACCAAGAGAAGAATGACTGGTCACTCTGTAAGACCAAATCATTTTCATCAACTCATTTTCCCAAGACAAGTTAGATTTATTAGAAAGTTGAATAATTCCTTTAATAGTTCTGTTAATTCTTTCTACTACACTGTTTCCACTGGGATTATAAAGTGCAGTACATTTTTGTTCAATACCAGAAGAACGTAAATACAGGATCATTTCATTGGATTTAAACTGGACCCCATTGTCTGTGAGGATAGACGCAGGGAAACCTTGCATCCAAAAACTTAATAACAGCACGGGAATTGACATTCTCCACAATACTCAATTCAAACCATTTAGAAAATACATCAACAAGAACAATAATGTACTTGATAGAATCATCCTGCCAAGAAATGGGTCCCATGAAATCTAAAGCAACCTCTTGCCAAGGGGAGTTCGGACAATGTAAAGGGAAAGAGGGTGGGTTAAGGGTTTTATGAGATTTGTCTGCAATTTCACAAGTGACACACTCTCTAACAAATCGCTCCACAGCAGTATCTGCACCTGGCCACCAATACAAAGCTTTGAGTCTCAGTTTAGTGCGGGTGATGCCAGAATGACCATCATGACATAAACTAATTATTTTCTTTCTTAAAGAGGTGGGAGGTACTACTTTATCTCCTCTCAACAAAAATTGACCATTAACACTCAATTCTTTCCTCACCTCCCAGAATCCTCTGAGTTCATCTGTAAGGTTCTTTCTTTCAACATCAGACCAACCTTTGATAACTTTAGATTTGACAGTAAGAAGAATAACATCCTCAGTTTCAGCATTTATCCACTCCGTACGTTCAATGCTGCCTTGTAACACATCAACATAAGAGACACTGGCAACAGAAAACTCATTCCAAGAATTACAGTCTATCTCAGTTAAAGGTAAAGCCATTCTGCTTAGAAAATCAGCTGTTCTATTTTTAACGCCAGGAACATATTTAATAGTGTACAAAAAATCTTGAAGATGCATAGAGAATCTGGCAATTCTAGAAGTGGCTTTGGATAAACCTTCCGTAGTAAGAAGTTTAGTTAAAGGTTTGTGATCTGATCTTAAAACAAAATGTCTGCCCCATAAAATTTTTCTAAAATGTTCCAAAGCCCATACACAGGCTAGAGTCTCTCTCTCAATTACTGAGTACTTTTCTTCTGAGGGAGATAACGACCTAGAAGCAAATGCAATTACAACTTCTTTATGATCTCCTTCAATCTGAGTGAGCACAGCACCCAAACCCTTCGAGCTTGCATCAGTAGTGACAAATGTGGCAGCTGACGGATCAAAACCTTGTAGATTGGGGGCTTTGCTGATGGCATCTTTAATAGTTTGAAAAGCTTGTTGGCATTCAGAGGACCAATCAAAACTGACTTTATTCTTTAACAGAAGTCTCATAGGGTGGGTTTTCTCTGAAAAGTTTTCAACAAACTGAGGGCCAGATGTAGGTAACTTCAATTTAGCGAGTCCTTAATAGCGATTTTTACCGAATCGCTATTAAGGACTCGCTAAATGGAATGTAGGTAGGAATCGCTAAAATATTAGCGATTCCTTAACATTCCTTAATAACGAATCGGGAATTGAGATTCGTTATTAAGGAATACCTAGCCATTCATTCCTATGGGCTAGGAGGCCCATAGGAATGAATGGGAAGATATCCACTATTAGCGATTCGGTATTACCGAATCGCTAATAGCGGGAGGTATTTTGAGGGTGCCAGGGTGTCCAAAGGACACCCTGTTGCACCCTTGAAATGTGCATGTGTGCACATGTGGCGTACATACATGCCCTAAAGGCATGGATGTGTGCCACATGGCACATTTAAAAAGCAAAAAGTGCTTTTTAAAGGAAATACTACTTACCACCAACTTGAAGTTGGTGGTAATTAGCGATTCCTTAACGCTCAAGTGCACTATTTTTAGTGCTATGTACATTGCATTTAAGGAATCGGTATTTCCGATACCTTAAATGCAAGAGCAAAATAAGGAATCGCTATTTTGCGATTCCTTATTTTGCATGTAGGTATGAACTCACCTACATTGCACTCAGCCAAATACCGGTCGGTAACGCTGAAATTCTCCGAATTTCGGCGTTACCGACCGGTATTTAGCCACCTACATCTGGCCCTAAGAGTAAAATTCTGCTAAGCCCAAGAATGACCGTAAATCATCCTTGGACTTAGGTGATGGAGCATCAACAATAGCACTAATAAGTTTAGATTTGGGTTTGATACCATTATAACTTACTTCGTGACCTAAATAAGTTACACTGGGTTCAGCAAATTTGCATTTCAAAATTTCACCAATAAGACCTTTAGACGTTAAAACCTTCAAAACTTTCCTTAATCTGTCATCATGTTCAGATTTATCATGACCCATTACTAGAATGTCATCTTGAAAAAAAAAAAATCCTGGCATATCACCAAATAACTGGGTCATTAACCTCTGAAATACTGCGGCTGCAGAAGCCAAACCGAAAGGCATTCTGCGAAATTGGTAACAACCAAAAGGGGTACAAAAGGAAGTGACGTTTCTGCATGTTGGATGTAGGACAATTTGGTGATATGCCGCGGAAAGGTCGATGGTGGAAAACCACTTGGAACCTCTGGTCATTGAAAGCATTTCATCAATCCTCGGAAGAGGAAATTGATCCACAATAATGTTCTCATTGAGACTTCTGAGGTCAACACACAAGCGAATTTTTCCGTTGGCCCGTCTGGCGACAACCAATGGAGAAATCCACTCAGAAGCCTCGATGGGTTCAATAATACCTGCATCTTGTAACTTTTTTAACTCAAGTTTAACCTCCTCTCTTGCAATTAACGGAATGTTGCGAACTTTGTGGATTTTGGGAATAGCAGAAGGCTTGACCCTAATGAGATGGGTGAAACCTTTAAGTTTACCAATTTTCCCATTAAACACTTCTTTAAACTCATCCAAAACCCATTTTTTTGTTTCTTCACTCTCGCAAGCCACTAACACTTGTTCTGGACTATTTGGATCTAGAATGATACTTAAGGCTCTCTGGTCCTTCCATCCTAGGACTGAGGGACCATCAAATGCTATATAAAGTTTACATAATGCTTGTCTCCCTTTAAATTGAAAATTAAGTAAACGATAACCTAACATATTTATCTTTTCACCTGTAAAGCTTTCAGGATTGATATCCGTGGGCTCTAAATGTGGACCTAAAACACTCACAAACTTGTCATCCCAAACGGAACGAGCAATGATTGTGAAAGGGGATCCAGAATCAGCAGCTACCTGTAAAGGAATACCTCCAAAATTGATAATACACAAAGGTTTGCTTTTATCAGTATCAGTGATATTAAGAACAACGCTTTTCATATTGGAAATGGAGGTAGAACCCAAATGAGATCTTTCAGAATCCTCTGAATCAATATCAGAAGAATCTGAATTTTCAGTGAGGCAAGCAACTTGGTTACATTTCTTATTTTTTTTCCTTCTACAAGCTTTTGCCAAATGGCCTACAATTCCACAATTAAGACATTTTGTAGAACTAGCATAACATTTGTCTGAACTAGCATTATGCTTAGTGCTGCCACATCTATAACATGCAAAATGTTATGTATTTCCTTGAGACCTTGGAGTAACTTTGTCAGGTAACTTGTGGTTGACAGAGCCTTTTTCTACTGGAACACTACAATTAGACTTTTCTTTAGAAGAACAATACATACTATATACAAGAGCACTTTAACAATTAATACCATATACTACAGTTTCCTTATGATATGTTGCAGTATATTTTTGTTTCTTTGCAAATGTATAATTTATTTATATACATTTTTGGACAGATCCAACAGCTGCCCAGAAGCCATTGTATTTGGTGGTATAGGTGCATGGAATATTAAGCAAGGGGCTCAGCATGTCTTGGATTTTGTGAGTTTCATTGTTGTCAACATACATTGGTTACAGAGCTTCTTCATGAAACATCGGGCCAGATTTAACACTTATTCACACAGCGCAGTGCAGCAGCTGCAAATGCTGCGCTGCGCGAAAAGGAGAGAGAAGGAGAGCGCCATAGTTACAGAACTATGGCACTCTACTCCCCTTTCCCTAGCGCTGGTGCTGAAATCAGCTGCTGTGTGCCACGGAGACACCTTTGCGCCATGGTGCAAGGGTGTCTCTGTGAGTCAAGCATAGGTTTTGTACTGGAAGGATAGCTATCCAGTACACAATACTACGCTTAAATTAACTTTAACCCTTTTCTCTCTTTGTATGTGTGCTGTAAACTGAAGCACACGAACAAAGTCAGAAAAAGAAGGAGAAATAAAAGCATTTCTCCTTCCTTGCGCCTACTTCAAAAGGGCACTGTTTTCTGAACCTAAACCCTGTTTACCTTTTTTAGTAAATAGGGTTTAGCGTCAGAAACCATGGGTGGTTGCATGGGAACGCCCATGCACCACCCATGGTGCACCACGCTGGCGATAAGTAATGCGAATTTTAGCGCTGGAAAGTAAATGGGGAAAAAAAAGATTTTGACCTGCTGTGTCACTTTTGGGATGCAAACACGGCATAAAATCTTAGTAAATCTCCCCCTTTTTGTCTGCATGTATCCTGCCCTGATTATCCAACTGCTTGTGAAACTGGCATCCTGACTTTTTAGTGGCCCAGCTAACACACTTATCTAGTGTGCGTCCTATGGCCTAGGCCTGTCCATATTAATCGCAAGGTCCAGAAATTCTTCTGTGACATGGAGGGGCACACCAAGTGGTGCTCTTTTATCACCAAATGCCTCCTGCTGCCCTTGTCCTGGTTTGTTGACATAAAGCGGTAGTGGAAGCATACTGGTTTTTGTGAATTAATAGTCCTGAACAGACTTTCCTGAGGACTGGTATCTGGTGGATGGTATTGAAGAGGGGTGAGTCAGTGGATTCTTTTGTCAAAGGTGAGGATGTTTCTGGTCAGGGCCTGCCCTTTTATCTTTCCCTGATTGCCACTTCAGGAAGGCTGAAGACAGCCAAGTGCTGAGATCCAACACTTCATTGTGACCATGTTTGGATACTTCTGCTTGGAGCCCCCACCCTCATTACCTGCTGCAAGAGCCATTATCTTCCCCAAAGGCTGTGTCTGCATTACAGCCAAAAGAATGACATCGGAAAGAGACTCACTGCAAGGTTCTAGACCTTTAACAGTGGGTAAACATCTCCTGCCTGGAAATTTAATATAAAAGAGGTAATCAAATCACCCAACTTCCAGTTCCATGTTTTTCTTGACCAAGGAACGAAGCGCTCTACTGAGTACTCAAAGAGGTCCTCATGACCTACCAGTCTCCAGGAGGTGAGAGGATATCACTTGAAGTCTACACAACTTTCTGCAGAAGATGTGTATCTACTTAGCACCTAGAATTCTGCATGCCTGCTCAGAGGGAAGAACAGTACCTGGCCCTGCAGGAGGAAAGACTGTTCAGGAGGAAGATCCCAGCCGTATTCTAGGAGGGTGAAACATTCAAAAACAAATGACTGCCAAACAGGAGTGCCACAGTGGCTGATATATACCATGAGGGGCCGTCCAGTCTCTAGAGCATGTTCTCATGGTGATTTTCATACAAGAAACCTTGAGCCAAGCAACAACTCGTGCAGCCTGGAGGACTGGTGCTACCACTGCTAACGTGAGGTGCAGCCTGAGAAGAACCATTGCTGCCAAAGCGGGATATTTGCAGTGGCTCATAGGTCACATCTAATGATGGAGGCAACTACCCACCAGTCTGGCCTGGAGGCTGCAACTACAGAAGAAGACAAGCACCTGCCAGCCCACCTGTAGAGTACAACTAATGAAGACAGCATCCACAAGTTCAACCTGCTATGCTGATATCTTCACTGGTCCCAGTGAAAGAAGTGAGGCTGCCACCAAGATCTAAGAAAGCCGAAGAAGATGTCCCCTGTATAAGCCGACACATGCAACAGCCAAGCCATGTCTCAAATGAGCAAGTAAATCTGACACCTGGCCTACAGAAACTGAGACTATAATGTAAACAAGGATAAGCCGCAGTAAGATGTTATGCTTATATGTGAGACTTGTTGGGCTAGGAACTATTCAAACTACCCTACAATACACCGATACATTATTGAAAGGAAAAGTGATACGTCGAAATCTGAAGACGGTTTTCGTCTGGGGGCGATGCGTTAGAAACTTGGTGCAGAGATGCGATGCGTGAAAGTCTAGACCCGCTGGGGGTGATGTGGTGGCACTGAGACAGGCGCTGAATCGATTCTTCCAGCCACGGACCGGTGGTGCATCGATTCCTTCTGCTGCACAGCAGGGCTTGCGTCGAACCAGGGGTCTCGGTCGTCAGAGACACGGTGCTCGGGACTTTGGCTGTGGCAGTTCTTCTGGTCGCAAACAGGCACTGCGCCGGTTTTTTCAGTCGCACCGTGGAGATGCATTCGTTTTACAACCGCATGGCGCTGGTAGGGCGATGCATGGATTTTCAGCTCTTCCTGCAGTAGAATCCATCTCCAAGGGCCCAAAACTGGAATTGGCACCACTTGGCAAATCAGTTCAGGAGAGGAGTTCAGGGGCTGCAGGTGACATCTTTGATGGTCCTCAGACTTTTTAACAAGAGGCAAGCACACACAAGCCCTTGGAGAATCTTCTCAAGCAGGATACCAAAACAAAAGTCCAGTCTCTCCAAGACAAAAGCAGCAACTGCAGGCCAACCCAGCGAAGCAAACACAACAAAGGGGCAGTACTCCTCCTGACAGCACTCCAGCTCTTCCTCTTGGCAGTTTCCTTTTGAATCAGAAGTGTTCCAAAAGTCTGGGGTTATAGGTCCAATACTTATACCCATTTTGGCCTTTGAAGTAGCCATACTTCAAAGGATAGTCTTTGTAGTGCACAGATACTGCCTTGCCCTGTCCTGGCTCCAGACACACTACAGGGGGGTGGAGACAGCATTGTGAGAGGCCAGGCACAGCCCTATTCAGGTGTCAGTGACAGCTCCTCCCACCACAATAGCTCAGGAAGGCCCATCAGCCAGGTGATTGGCAATCAGGATATGCAGGGCACACCTCAGCTCACTTTGTGTGACTGTCTAGAGTGAATGCGCAGCCAGCCCAACTGTCAGTCTAAACAAACGTTGATTCCACAGGCAGGCAGAGGCACAGCATGATAAAGCAAGAAAATGCCCACTTTTGTAAAAGTGGCATTTGCAAACACACAGTTTAAAAACCACCTTCACTAACAGATGTGATTTAAAATTCTGAGCTCAGAGAGCCCAAACTCCAAATCTCTATCTCTTCCCAATTGAAAGTTGCAATTGTAATATGTTGTTACAAGGCAGCTCCAATGATAACCTACGGGAGAGATATTCCTTGCAACATTAAAAAACGAAATTGGCAGTATTTCACTATCAGGACATGTAAAACACACTAGTACATGTCCTACCTTTCACTTACACCGCATCTTGCCCATGGGGCTACTTTGGGCCTACCTTGGGGGTGCCTTACATGGAGTAAAAGGGAAAGTTAGGTTTAGGCAAGCGGGTGCACTTGCCAGGTCGACATGGCAGTTTAAAACTGCCCCTGCAGACACTGCAGTGGCAGGTCTGAGACATGTTTGCAGGGCTACTCATGTGGGTGGCACGATCATTGCTGCTGGCCCACTTGTAGCATTTGATTCACATGCCCTGGGCACACACAGTGCATTTTACTAGGAACTTACCAGTAACTCAACTACGCCAATCATGGCTAACCAATCAGAATCACAAATTACATGGAGAGCATATGCACTTTAGCACTGATTAGCAGTGGTAAAGTGCCCAGAGTATTAGAGCCAACAAACACAGGTCAGAAAAAAATAGGAGGAAGACGGCGGATAACCCTGCAAAAGGGCCAGGCCCAACAGTAGCCTATGTGAAGTTTCCATGAATCCTAGACTGAAGCAGTTTGTGGACATTACGTTATATGTAAAAACATCATTTTCCTGTTCCATAGACATGCATTTTTTTCAAAAAGCTATATGTTAAATCTTAAAATGTGTCACATGGGCCTTGAGCAAGTCTTACACTCCCATCACGTCAGGAGTTTTTGTTCCCGCATATTATCAGGACTGTATTACCCTGTCTTATTTTCTGAATAAATGTTTGAGAACACATCCTGGAAATGTGTGACTCAAAATCCCGACTGAAGAAAGGTCCGTGAGATGATTGAAGAAGGAGAATGTGTTCTAGCCACAGATAAAGCGCAGCAAATATTTAAAGTGAAATCCTGGCACATTATCCGGTTACAACATTGTTCCTAAACTCGTGCTTCATATAGATAAGGAAAACTTTTAAGCAGTTGCTCAACAGTAGGACTCAATATTCAGAAACGTTCTCATTGGTTGAAAAAGTATTCCCTCAATGGTGTTATGAGTCCCAGCAACTGATTACCTGTCGGGGTTAAACGCTCGGAGGTGAAGACAGCAGGAGGAGGTATAAAAGTAGTCTTCGTGTGGGTTAACTTTAGCAGGTTTGTACCCCCATGCACCAGGATACCATATACTTTCACCTTGGCATTTGCATACATAATGGGTTCCTTTTGAAAAATACGTGCCGCAATCACATAATGGTTACAGCTTTTCAGAGATGCTGTAATTAGCATTTATGACAAAAAAAGCTGCTTCATGAGTTAATGCTCACTGCTGACATCTGCTGTGATCTGCATGTTACACGAGTTGGAATTCTAGTAAAGGTAGCGCAGCCTTCCATCCTTCTAAGGACTGACTAATTTTATAGACTCAGAGTACCAGTACTGAGTCTAATAACACTGGGGGGCATAGTAACACCTGTTATTTACAGTGCTTAGAAGCGGCAGAAGTGTCACGTGTAGTATGAAGAAGGGTCCAATGGATAGGTGTCTCATTGCCTGTCTTGACTTCCTCCCTGCCATCAAGTAACAAAGGAGGAACACCCAAACTGTAGAAGCCTTCATCTCGACTATTCAGCAACTTGCGCTGCAATGAGTGAAATGTTTATTTACAGAAATTGATACAAGCCTTGATTAGGTTTTCAGGTATTGCTGCTTAATTTGAGCTGGTGATTTCCGGTGCTCCGCACTGGCACTTAATTGTCAACACTAGTACTTATGACAGTCTGCCACATGGTGGTGCTGTTTTTTTAATTCAGAGATGAGCACAACAACTGTTGTTTATTAATTCAATGTACATTAGGGAGGACTAACACCAGCTGCCAAAGCCATTCTTTTAACTTTGGAGTCCTGAAAATGTCAATATTGTCACACTTGTAGGAGTGTGACTTATCAGTTATGTTCTTACTGTAATTGACAGCGGCAATGGGTAGTGCAAGCAGAAGTGTCCTGCTGACTAGAGCCCTGGCACTTATTTTCTTACAAATTAAGCACTGGCCTGGGCACTAACGATTGACTGACACTCCACCATTTAGCACATGCCTTTCACCCAGCATCTGCCTGTATTTGGGACGAGTGGCGAGAAGGGCGGGTGGGGGTGAGTGAGTGAGTGAGTGAGTATACACTTATAAAGCGCATGGCTACCAAAGGCCTCCCATCGCTAGAGACAAAGCCGACAACTAAAGAGTAACAGGGGGGATCAAGGAAACAGCAGAGTCTTCAGGAGTTTACGGAAAGAAAGATGATTGACCTCCAGCCGGATATGGCCTGGTAACTGATTCCAACCTTTTGCCGCAATGCAGGAAAACAGACGTCCACCACTCCGAGCTCGGTTTATTCTGGGGACAGCTGCTAGGAGTTTTTTCCCGGAGCGCAATGCTCGTAGCGGGAGGTATGGGGAAATGATAGATTGCAAAATTGGTGGTGCCCTAGCTGACAGTGACTTATGGGCGATGCACAAAGCCTTGAACTGAATTCTTTCGGCCACTGGTAGCCAGTGCAAAGCAATAATGTGTGGTTTGGCAGATTCCCGATTATGAGCCTGCATAAGAAGTCGCGCACCACAGTTTTGAACCGTTTGGAGTTTTTTAATAATGGAGCAAGGAGCTCCAAGATAAAGCACATTGGCATAGTCAAGCCTCGAAAGAATCAAGGCTTGCACCAGTAATTTCCTTGCAATAAAAGTCAGAAAGGGAAGAACTTTCCTAATCATTTTTAGGATACCATAACAGGAGCCTGCCACCCTGCGCGCCTGTTCCCTAAAGTTCAGGTTGTGATCCAATCACACCCCGAGACTTTTTATTTGGGTGTTGAGGGGGGCATAGGGGTTGTGAAGTGAGGGGGGCAAAATAAAAAATAAATTTAAAAAACTTACCTTCAGATGGGCTCATCCCGCGTCGCGCTCCTCTGCTTCTGGCACAGGCTCCCAGAATGCCCTGCGGCCAATCCTGAAGCTGCTCTCACATGAGAGCAGCTTCAGGATTGGCCTTAGTGCTCTCTATTAGCGCTCCAGGACAGACTGGGAGTCTGTGCCTGCTCTCTCAGCAGCAATGCATCTGGGGTTGGAGTGAGGTTCCCTGCGCATGATCATTTGAGACGGCCGGCCAAACCATCATGCACAGTGAAGGGAGTGCACTACCACTCCCCTCAGTACCGTCACCCCCCAGGCCCCGCCCCAAGACTCAGCAGGAAAGGAGAAATAAAACAAATATAGTTTTTTTCCTCCTTTCCTGTCGTTTTTGGGAGGGGGGGAGGCGAAGCTCCTCCGCCATAGCGGAGGAGCGCTGCTGCTTTCACTTGCCAATGTTACTAAGGTGTGTATGGAAAACCCTGAATTGAAGTTGGTAAGTGGTTGCAAAGGGCAAGCTTCCCAGTCTGGCACCTTCCACGTTTAGAATCCTGTTGGATGGCATCGAAACGAGCAGACACTGGACACAGAGGTGTAGCTACTTTTGGCGAAGCAGGTGCAGTCGCACTGGGGCCCAGAGCTCTGAGGGACGCATTGAGTCCTGCTAATTGCTGTACTATACAATCCCAACAGCACTCAAAAGGGCCATTTTCCTTCCTGCCTTGGGCCAGGGTCCATGGCATCCTAACTACCCTAGTGAGTGGGCAAGGGGACCACTGCATGCTCCGCCCCATGTATTCACTAACAAAAGTTTTATTTTGAAAAGCAGTAACTGCCCCTTTAAGGGAGACAAGCAGTTTAAACACAATGGGGCCTATTAGCAATAACCGGCGACAATTATCGCTAAGCGCAGTTAGCGCTTGGATAATTATCGCCGGCTATCGCAGGTTTCTATTGCGGAGATAGCGTGCTATCAGCAACGCTTATCTCCTAAGCGATAGAAACCCTGGAGAACAGTGTGAATATCGCTTGAAAACAAGCGATATTCACACTGTGACCAGTGTTAGCTAGGTGATAGGGCGAGGGGATTTAGCCATGTAATCCACCTCCCATTGGATTACATGGCTAAGTCAGGTCTGGACCAGGCGTTAACAAACCAGCGCTAAACGTGTTTAGCGCTGGTTCGTTAATCACCTCCCCTGCCTCGCTAATAGGCGATAGCGAGCTTAGCGACTGTTTCCAGTCGCTTTTAGGTTGGGAACGCCTATTTTGCATGTCATTAGCGATAAATATCGCTGGCATGCAAAGCGGCACCCAACCCGGTCGCTATCGCCTAGAAGCTGTCGCTAACAGCAGTTAGCGACAGCTTGCTGATAGGGCGATAGATTTATCGCCGCTTTAGCGGCAAAAAGTGCTGCTAAAGCGGCGATAAATCGCTTGCTAATATGCCCCAATGTTTCTTGGCAGGGAATGTGAAGATCGGGATTCAGACCTTTTGTCCATTACAGGTCTCCATCCGTGCGTTCATTGGTGTTCCTTTGATGCTGAGTCACTATTTGAAAGCAACACCATCAATTCATTCATTCCATACTGCGATTCCATATCCATTTCTAAACCCATTTTGTGATCTGACAAGCCTTTACTGAATTGCAAAATGGTTTAGAGAATACCAAAAAGCCATTTTATCCTAGGAAATTCTATAATTTTGCAAATTGCACTGTTTTTGTTCATAAGATGGCTTAGTACCTCTGGCCCATGGGGCTGTGGGCAAAGGCTGCCTTTAAAACTGTGGGCATGGAACGCCTGCTGTATTGTCCCTGCTCCTAAGACCATCCCGCTGAAGCATCTTCAGCAATAACCATCATCTTTCCACTCTGGTGGCCTGAATCTCTCTCTCTTTTCCGAGTCCCAGTCCATATGTGCTCCAGATCTCTTCCTTTATAGATCCCCTGTCCATCTTAACCCCACCGGGATACTGGCTCAACCCCTTGCCCCCACAACATCAGGTGAATTACACTTCCGCAGGTCTGTATTTGGTCTTGGCTGTGAGTTTCTTTCACATACAGACCAGGAGAGCATGAATAGAACAAGCTACCACTAAAGAACAGTCCGAGCATGACCAGCAACTGTGAATACACTTAGCAGTTAGAATGCTGCTATTTGTTGGTTGTGTGCGAAGAGAGATTGCACTGCAGAGAGTCGTATGGTGTGTGTGTGTGTGTGTGTGGGGAGGGCGAATTATGTTCCTCTGGAAGTAGCACCTCTTTCCACTAAGAAACAGGCTTTCAGAACAGTATTTCGCCTTGCATATATGTAGTGTAGAGGCCTCAATAGGAGGCAATGTAATATTTAAGAGATCTGACCTAAAATGAAAGTAGAAATTTAGTGGAATTTTCGGGACTGTCAGTGCCCTCTTGAAAGTTCTGCTGTATCAATAGCTGTATGTACTGTACAATGAATTTGCACAAATGATGAAGTAAAAAAGACTCATTATTGGCAAAAAAGGACTCATCATTTCCACCCTGTCAGAATTACTTTTAAAATATGTCAGGATTTATTCATGATAAGGACAAGTGCTCATCCTCAGACCATCAAATAGCGGCATCAGTACTGTCATGGTAAAGGCTTCTCATTAGCAATAATGTAACACCTGTATACACCAATCAACACCTAAAGCGTGACCAGTTAACCTTTGCAAATGGTCTGTCCCTGTGCTGCACCATATGTGACGAGAGTTTTTTAGTATGCTAGAAAAAAATGTTTTTTTAGAAATCTGCAAATTATGCAGCAGGGGGTAGAATAGGTGGCAAATAAGGTAAATCCATAAATATGCAGAAAATACCACTGCAGCACAATCACACTTGCCAGTACCGATGGTGTTACCAAGCAACTTATATACAACACTGATATAATGTGGGCAACAGCAATGTAATATTCTATAACGTAGAGGGCACTTACAGGAGAGGTGGCATGAGCGTTTGCATGATAGACCCGGCATCCTTGGTGTGGTTTCCCCTTACTTTTTGCCTTCTGACCTCCTGTTTTGCTGACTTCACTTTTGCTGGTTTTAGGATTCTGGGCACTTTGCCACTGCTAAACAGTGCTAAAGTGCATATGCTCTGTACTCTAAACATGGTAACACTGGGTTATCCACAATTGGCATATTTAGTTTACTTGTAAGTCCCTAGTAAAGTGCCCTATATGTGCCCAGGGCCTGTAAATTAAATGGTAGTAATGGGCTTGCAGCACTAATTGGGCCAACCACTTCAGAAGTCTTTAAACATGTCTCAGGCTTGCCACTGCAGAGCCTGTGTGTGCAGTTTAAACTGCCATTTCAGCCTGGCAAGTTAGCCTACTTGCCAGGCCCAAACCTTCCCTTTTATTACATATAAATTATCCCTAAGGTTGGCTGTAGGCAGCCCTAAAGGCAGGGTGCAGTGTATTTAACAGGTAGGACATGTACTTTTGAGTTTTACATGTCCTGGTAGTGAAACTTCTAAATTTGTATTCCACTACTGCTAGGCCTATCTCTCCCATAGGTTAACATTGGGATTGCCTTAAAACATCTTCTAAGTGTAATGTCCAATTGGGAAAAGATAGAGATTTGGAGTTTGGTGTCTCTGGACTCACTTTTTAAAATCTCAATTTATGGTGAAGTTGGATTTTAAATTGTAAGTCTGAAAATGCCACTTTTAGAAAGTTGGCATTTTCTTACTTTAACCATTCTGTGGCTCTGCCTATCCATGAATTTGCTGAGGGGCAGCTGGGCTTTGTGCATTCCCTCTAGTCAGTCATACAAAGGGAGCTGGGGTGTGACATTTGCATCCTGATAGGCATCACCAGGCTGATGGGCCTTCCTGAGGTAGATTGGGAGGGAGGAGCTGGCACTTGCACATCAATAAGGATGTGCCTGTCCCCACACAAACAGCTGCATACCCCCCTGTAGTGAGTCTGGAGCCAGGGTAGGAAAGGCAGGGACCATGTGATCTTCAAAGACCTCTTTGAAGTCTCCCTGACTTCAAAGGCACATTTGGGTATAAATACTGAAGCGCTGATACCACTAAATGAGAACTTTGCTGGAACCAAGGACATTCTGCCAGGAAGAGCTGCTGTGCTGTAGGAGGGACTGCCACTTTGCTACCTGCATTACTGTGTTGACTTGCTGCCTGCTAATTTCTGTGCTGTAGGAGGGACTGCCACTTTTGCTATCTGTTCTGCTGTTTTGGCCTGCTGCCTCTTGCCTGGGAGTGAGAAGGACTGGACATGTTCTCTACATCCTTGAACCCAAGTTTCTCCAAGGGTTTGTTGGCTTGCCTCCTGTTCTCTGAAGTCTCAGGGTCACAAAAGACTTCGTGCAACTCAGCTGGACTCAGCCATCTGTGAGTTCTACCTTTGCCTGAGGTGCCCCCCTCCAGTCCTGGGCCTCAGAAGTGGGTTTCAGCGAAAATCGACGCAGTGACACCTTTGCACTGATTGGAACCGACTCAGTGGCTTCCGACGGCCACGCAGTGCAGATTCGATGACGACGCAGGTCCTGACTGCGAGGTTTGACGACGACAGAACGCCAATCAGAAGACGCTGCTGCGAGGCTCGACTTCGACACAGCACCAACCATTCAATACCAACTGCGAGGCTCGACTCCGATGCATTGACCAGACTGCCTGAATCGGAACCGATGCATCGAGTCTTTAACGTCGACGCTTGCTCCATACAATGGTACTTTTTCAGCAGGCCCTGCGTGGGTCCTGTAGCTGGCCAGTCCTCCATCGCGGTCAGCCTGAACTTTGGATTTACCCCGGTCTAGCGTGACCTCAAATAACCTTTTAGCACAATTGACTTCTAAGCACTGTTTTTGGCTTTAATCTTCAAAAATCCATATGTCGACTTCTACTTATTGCATTTTTGTCATTTTGGTCTTGTTTTACTCAGATAAATATTCCCTATTTTCCTAAACTGGTGTGGAGTCTTTTTTTTTTTTTGAGAAATCTTTTTATTGAATGAACAAACAAAAAATAATAATAAGTTACAGTGCAGTATCATTAATTTCAAACAGGCATAGTGCATTCGTACTATATCAATCATTACATTACATAGGACCAATTTCTTTACATCGTGTCTTATTGCCTCCTCCGCATTCTGGACTTTAATCTCCCAAGTGTTCTCTTTCCTGTGGGGAAGAGTCATTAAATGGTGTGCATATCATCCCTCTACTTTCGTTCCATGCTCCCCAGATTCTGGTCCATTTTTGTGGGCATCCTCTTCCCTCATATATCACCCTCTCCGTCTGCATGCACCAGTCCATATGTGTCTCCCAATCCCTGAATTTGGGCCTAGTAACTCCTTTCCAAGTTCTTGCTATGTTACGCTTAGCTACCATACATCCAAGGGAGACCCACGTTCTCTCAGCTCTCGATAGGTCTGTTACGTCCCATATGTTGAGAAGGCACCATCGGAGCGAAACCTCCATTTTTGTTTGACAAGTTAATAACAATGCCGCTGTTACCTTCCTCCAATATGTCTGGAGAATCGGGCATTCCCACCACTGATGCATGTACGTCCCTATCTGACTGCACCCCCTAGGACACGCCGTAGATTTCAGGGTACCCATTTTAACCAACGCTGAACTTGTATAGTATGCTCTATGCAGGATTTTAAGTTGGATACATTTAAATTGAGATCGAATCGCCACCTCCTGGGGGGACGCCAGTGCCTCCTGCCATTCTTCGTCGCTAATATCCCCCATATCCTCAACCCATTTTGCATGTGTTCTCCCTATTGTATCCGGTGTGTTGTTGAGTATTTTACTGTATGTCAGGGAGATCGCCTTTTCCTGGAGGTAGTCGTCTAAGAGTCTATCCTCTAGGGGCGAGGAGACTGGCAGATCTGTACCTCTGGGTATCGCCCTGTGTAATGCATTGTGGGCTTGAAGGTATCTAAAGGTTTCTCCGACACCCAATTCGTAGTCCCGTTGGAGGTCACTGAAAGGGGCCACCTTCCCTCCTGCTCACATATCGCCTACTCTAGAAAGACCTATCAAGTCCCACTGATCAAATCCTGGGTATCTTGCCAACACCCCCAGTCGGTCTGTCTCCAACAAAGAGGTGACATGTGAGATTCTATCCTCCCATTCTGCCGTCCAGTTGAGGCCTCTGATGAGGGGGTCTCCCCTGATCCAGATTGCCAGAGGTTCAAGGGCCAATGCAAAAATTAAGGGGGAAAGTGGACAGCCCTGTCTCGCCCCCTTCTGCAATGTAAACGTTGTTGATCGCCCACCATTTACTGTGACTCGGGCCAGAGCTTCCGAGTAGAGGAGTCGTATCCAAGATAGAAATCTCTCTCTCTCCAAACCCAAATCGTTCAAGTGCGGCAAATAATTGACATGATTCGATCATGTCGAATGCCATCTTTGCGTCCAGAGACATAATCACTGCCTCCTCTCTGATCGTCGCTGCCCTGCCCAGGACACCGTGAAGACGCCGTAAATTAAGAGCAGTATTCCTGCCTGGCATGAAACCGGATTGATCCGGATGGATCAGCTTGTGGAGCAGGGGTGACAAACCCGTCACCAGAATCTTAGCTAGTATTTTAACTTCCGGGTCTAGAAGGGAGATAGGCCTATACGAACACATTGCTCGGGGGGTCTCCCTTTTTTGTGTATTACTACAATATTGGCCAATCTCTGCCCTTCGGGCAGGATACCATTAATCACGCTTTCTTCGTACATTCTAATAAGATATGGGGCGATTGTGGATGTGTTTATTTTATAAAGCTCAATTGGGAGGCCGCTTGGACCCATGGCCTTCCTGGATTGTAGCGCTCCAATTGCCTTGGTCACCTCCTCATTAGTCAAGGCGGAGTCTAATTCCTCGATGTCCTGGCCCTCAAGAACAGGCAGTTTGAGGGTGGCCAGCAATTCCTTTGCCTCGTTGTATGTGGAGGCCCCTGTGGACGTATAGATCTGTTTAAAGTGATCTGCAAACGCCTCTGCGATCCTGGTTCTATCCTGTAGCCGCGTGCCATCTTGGCATTCAATCTCAGACACCCATCTATTGGCTTTTTCCCGCTTGTCTAGCCAGGCTAACAATTTGCTCGCTTTATCACCTATGTCGTATATGCGGTGTTGAGTGGCGCGGTGTTGAGCTTTAGCCGCGTCCTCGGCAATATCGCTATATTCTTTTTACTTCATTAGCAATCTATGTTTGGTATCCAGGGCATTCGCTATTATTAAGTCACGTTCAAATTGGTCAATCTCACCCTCTATTTCTTGTAATTGCTTTCTTTTTTCCTTCCTGTGTCCCACAATCGCCGAAACACCCCGTCCCCTCACCACCGTCTTGTATGCCTCCAACAACACTGTGTCCGAATCTACCGATCCGTCATTTTCTTTGAAATAGTTATTGGTTGCCTCCGTGAGCTCCTCCCTCATTGCCGGCACCTTAAGGTACCAGGGGCTAAGTGCCATCTCATAGCGTGTAGCAAAGGGAGTGCCTCCATAATTTGTTACTATCTGGGAATGGTCAGAAATGCCCCTAGGAAGATGTGTAACTTCCCCAAACATAAGGAGTTGTTCGGCCTTGCCGAAAATATAATCAATTCGGGACAAGCTTGCGTGTACTCCTGAAAGAAAGGTGTATTGAAGGGATGAAGGGTTGCATACTCTCCAAATATCAATCAGCCCCATAGCCCTCAAAAAGTCTGCCAGTATCTTTCCGGACGCTTCTCCCTGTCTGGGCGGTTTCCTATATAGTTCTCCATTAAGAGCCGCATTACAGTCTCCCCCTATCAACAAGTCGCTCCCGGGTAGATTTAGTATGTGTAAACCGAGATCGGCCATTGCCGCGGAGTGCAGTCTGGGTGGCACATAGAGCGATGTTATATTAAGCAGCCTGCCTTCCCAATAACTAGACACGGGCACAAACCTTCCCAGTGTATCACGTGTAACCGTCTGAACGTGGAAGGGGAAGGAATTACGTAGGAGAACACCTACTCCTCTTGACCCCCTAGCATAGCCAGCGTGAGCTACTAATTTATACCCCCATCTATTGAGTGCGCAATAGGAGGTCCCTTGTATATGGGTTTCCTGCAATAGGACCACATCAGGGGCTTGGCGCTTCAAATATTGCAGGACTATTCCACGCTTAATTCTGTCCCCCAATCCGTTTACATTCCAAGAAAGTATTTTAAATTGGCCCAATGGCGGAGCCACCTTGGGGTTGCCATACATTTGGTCGTTGTAAATAGGGCCTTTTGAGGCTGAGGATAATGCAGATGTAATATCGTGTTTTCACCTTCCTGCCCATTCCCAGTGACAACACCGTCGACACATTGAACCATATCCATGATGTTTGTCCTATTGCTTGATCGTGTATCCCCCATGCACCACAAACACGTTTTTCAATATTGCACCATAAAATTAGAACAGTTCTATAACAGTCCCACTTATAACTCCCCGAGACCACCCCTCCCTGCCTCCCTGCAACATGGACTTGAAACTGCCCACCCCCCAACTGTGCAGAGTGCCTGTAAACACTTACCCATTAAACCTTGTGAAGGGGAACACGGCTCTGCCGGAACTCCTCAAAAAATCACTATCCCCCCATGAACAAGCCCTTAATGTAACATTTTGTAAGCACGGTCTATATACAATGTCAGCTATGTAGTGTCTGTTTACCAACCCGCCTCCCCTTTAGAAGCAAAGGGCTGGACAATTCGGCCCAGCCGTATCTGGCATGTTCTCACAAACTATATACTTAACAGTTCTCAACATGTCCATCGTCCAGCAAACCATCGTTGCTCGTGTTCATCTGGGCTGGTCCCACCTCATTGCCTATCCAGAGACAGGTGCCTCCGCCCAAATCGATCATTTATGCCCTGTTCCTTTCAAATGCCCTCCGAAGGGCCGGAGCTGTCTTGTCGATTCTCGTGCCCCTGCAAACGTCTTTGAGAGTTAGGTCTGTGAGCGCCTGGGGTTCTCCATCCCTCCAGCCATTCCCAGGTTTCCTCCGGGTTTTGGAAGAACCAGGACTTCCCCTCCGACATCACCCACAGCTTGGCTGGGAAGAGCATCGCATATTCAATATTTTTTTCCCGGAGTGCTCGTTTCACCTCTAGGAAGGATCTCCGCATCTTTTGTACCTTCACCGTGAAGTCTGGGAAAAAGGTGATTGTCGAGTTTTCAAACTTGAGTGGGGGGGCTGTGAGCGCCATCTGAAGGATGATGTCTCTATACCTATAGTTAAATATTCTGGCCAAGATAGGACGAGGGGGTGCACCTGATTTCTGAGGTCCTCCAGGCACTCTGTGTGCGCGTTCAACTGAGAAGTATTGGGAAAGAGTTCGGGGCTGTAGATGGTTCTGAATCAAGTCCTCTACGAACAGGTCTGCAGCCTTCCCCTTCGCTCTCTCCGGCACACCCAAAACCTGCATATTATTCCTACGTGCCTGCCCCTCATAGTCTTCATGTTTCGCCTCCAGGTCCGCGGCCGTCATCTAGAGCCTCTTGACCGTTGTTTCCAATGTTTTGGAAGAGTTCTGGAGCGCCAAGACTGGCTCTTCGGTAGCTTTTACCCTCTCCCCCAAGTTTCGTAAGTCCGCGTGCATGAGGGTCACTTTGGATGTTAATGTGTCTATTTTATGTTCAAGTGCCGAGCGGACCCTTTGTATGGCCTCAATGACGTCTACTAGAGTCAGAGCACCCTCCTCTAGTTGCAGCTTCGCACCCTGCGTTTCGTTTTTCTCCTCTGTGCTTTCCACTCTGGACTGGGCGAATTTATCCAATTTCGTTTGTTTGTCTGCTTGGGCCCTCTCACTGACGACATTTTGCCAGGGTCATTGACATAGGATGCCCCCTTTATTTGTGTCTTGCGTATGCTCATACAGGACTCAATGTGCGGAGGCCAATAGTGTGTGACTAGGGCGCATCTGCGATGCTGGAGCAAGCCCCGTCTCCGAGATCACCAGTTAAATAGGTTTTCTCCTACTCTGAACGAGTGTCCAATCCCTCCGCTCAGTGCATCCAAAATGGCAGCCCACTAATGTTATCGGGATGCGTCAATTCTGCGGGAATCATTCAAGTTCCTCCCGCACCCCCCGTTCAGACCCCCCTTCTTACTTGCTGCTGTTGCCACACCTGAGCACCCGTCGTTGGTTATACTCAAATCACCAGGCTTCTTTTGGAGCAATAGCAGTCGTTTGTGTCCCTTACTCTCCTCGTCAGTTCGAACAGCGCTGGGAGTTAAACCTTTGATCTTTTGATTTTTAGGGGCACAGGAGGGTGAAGAGGAGCGCCCACGCTGATAGTATCTTCAGCTCCGCTCTGTCGGTCACACCGTGCGAAGTATGGATATTGCTCTGCGATTAGAGCGGAGGGAAGAGGGGCCGTCTCTCTTCAGTTCTGGGCCTCGTCTCCACTGTCCATCCGGTCCTGCACACCGATTATGAGGCGCGGCATGAGGGGGCGGGGGGAGGGGGGAGAAAGACCGCGCTCCCCCCACAATAACTGTCTCAGCACCCCCGGTCAGCTTTCAGGGCCAGGCACGCCCCGGAGCTCCGGGAAGAATGCCGCAGGGCCGAGCGGATTCACCAGCCTCCGGTGACGCCCTCCCGGAGTCTTGAACGGGTTTCCAACGGCGTCCGGCCGTGGCTCAGCGGCGGCGGTCACCTTCAATCCAGCCGTTGTCTCGAGCGGGCCCCACCTCTGAGGATTCCAGCGGCCCGGAGCTTCCTCCGCCTTCACTTTCCCTGGGGCTCCTCGCTTCTCTCAGCGTGGACAGTTCCTCACGGCTGTACTACCGCTCGATGGTGCTGGAAATTTGCCGTTTGCAGCCCGAGTCTCCCCCAGGAGTTAGGGAGCACGGGACAGGAATAGATTATGGGCAAAAACCGGATTAGTGTACGGATTTTAGGGGTTTTAGGTTTTCGAAGATCGGAGCTCTACTCCGGTGCGGCCATTTTGGGTGCCGGCTGGCCACGCCCCCTGGTGTGGAGTCTTTTTGTGGTGTTCCCACTGTGTTACTGTAATTTAAGTGTTGCACAAATACTTTACACATCGCCTCTTACGTTATGCCTGCCTGCCTGCTCTGACCAGACGGTGAGCACAGATTAATTTAGGTTGTGTATCTAACTTGACTAGGATTGTAGTCTGTTCTTGGACAGGGTCCAAACCTCTGTCAACTAGAGACCCAGTTTCTAACAATGCCGCACACAACCGCACACAAACCAGGTAGAGCAAGTGTGGTACAGTGAATGATTCGCTGTGTGAGAGATATAAACATTTGCTACTGCTGCCCAAGTTCGCCCTCTTCTGCGTAGTGCCAAATTCATTTCATTGTGTAAACGCCAATTACTAGTATTATCAATGCTTGTTTTGTTCTCTCACCGTGTTTTGAGGATGAAGTGAGTTACACCACTCCCTCACACCAGCACTCAGAGAAGATGCTGTGCGTGACACAAGTGGGCACAGGTGGAAAGCCATACATACAAATACAGCAACATGTTGAGGGAGATTTGAGCACGGGTGGTGCACAAAACCTAAGAAGCATCTTTGGACACAGCTTGTCATCCGAACTGTACTTGCGTCTAAGAACATTTTGCTCAAGAATTTTTTTAAGTCCGAAGGTAAGCGCTGGCCTGGCCCAATCCACTTCTTGTATCCGAACCGCGCTACATCGCGGTTGGCCATATTTTTCTACTTTGATCTGGGCTCATGTGATCTTTTAGACACTAGTTTTCCTTAAAAACTTTAAAAAATCATAACTCTGGTTATACTAATTGGAAATTTGTTGTTTTGGTGTCACATAATTTATTAAAATGTACTCTATTTTTCTAAATTGTTTTGAGTTTTTTACTTGTGTTGTGTTTTCACTTTATTATTGTTTGTGTGCTGCATAAGTACTTTACACATTGCCTCTAAGTTAAGCCTGACTGCTTTTAGTGCCAAGCTACCCAGGGTTAAGAACAGGTTAATTTAGTGACTTTTTGTAGTTCACCCTGCAAGGGATTGTGGCTGTTGCTTGACCAGGGCTCACACTTCAGTCAACCAACAACCCAATTTCTCACACTATCTTTGAGTGAGGTGTGCCAACATTGATACTTTGTAAGTTGCTTTTCAAAGGCCAAATGTGCAATGAAAATAGCCACTTGTATATTTTTTGTGCCCCATGCAAACACCACCTGGAAAAGCGAAACTAAATCGCTTTGTTCGTGGCCATTCAGTATATGTGCGCAACCTTTTTAAGTGATTGGCCAAGCACAGAGATTGACAACATCTCCCCTCTGCTGGAGAAGGGTGTGGGGGTCGGTATGTGCCAGCACTATAGGAAGAACCAGACAAAAAGCAATTTGGAATGCTTGTCCCTGATAAAGAGACAGCATATAATATATCTGTAGGAAAGTGGATTACTATTTTGAGTGGACAAGTGTCTACCTGAATGTGTAAGGCCACAACCTGCTAAATGTCATACCAATTAAATTAAATAAACCTCTGTTCAATCTCTGGCAATATGACACAAGCAGTCAGGCTTAAAGCAATAATAGTCTATGGAGGCGATAAACTGGGATATTGACGTGATTTGAGGCTGACCGTGAAGGAGCATTGACTAGGCACAACAAGTGGATTTATCCCAGTAAAAGCTTAAAAGTTAAAAGGTTTAGATTTTCCAAGTCCCAATGTAGAGAGTGACTATTTGAGAAGAAAAATCTTCCCTCAGTTGGCCACTGCTGAAATTGTAGCCACTGCTGTCGAATTGAAGGTCAGATACTTGAAGTACGGTGTTCCCGCTGGACTTTTCGGGCTTTTGAGATTTCTCGCTAAAATTGTTTTAAGTTTTGGCACAGAATGGGACTAAGTCATTTTTTCTGAGGTGCTGGGAGCTTTGACTGGGATGAAGTAAAATCTAATGCTGTTGAACTGCCAGTGGCATACTTTTTCCCGCAGGTCTACCTTAAGCTCTTGAGCAATGGTAGAAGAGTATTTCAAAGTTTCCAAGCTTTGCCCTGGTGCCCAAACAACCACAGCAGTATGCTTCTAGGGTACTGGGACTCCAGGGGGCACTTAGAGACTCTCGGGGTATAGGTAGGTGCCACAAGAAAATTCCAGTCAAGGTCCAGTTGTTACTGGTCATTTCCAGGTAACGGCCTCTTGTAGCTTGATCTGTTTCTGCAGCCACACTGGTGGTCAGCAAACTTCACCCTTGGATTCCACTTCTTTGTCTTGGTTGCAAGAGAAAACAGGTTCAGTCCTTCAGGGTTCCTCTCAGTCACAGGCAGCAGTTCCATTCATCTTCTGATCTTCCACCGGTCCAAAGAGTATTCTGAGAAGGTTCCTTAGGGGTGCCAAATCTTTGCCTGACATTGACTAGTAGGTGGAGGTGATTCCAGGGCACTCCCGAGCCAATGGGGCAAAAGTACCTGGAGGCAATCCTACCCACTTTTCAGCAGTTCCTGTTTGCCCTACTGCAAGTAATCCCACAGTACCCCTCACTCAAAATTCAGAATGAGAAAACCCTCCTCTCCGTGTGCAGAGCCTGTGTGCCCATCTAGAGATGTAGTCAGGGTAAAGAGCAGCCAACTCTTCTGTGGTTACTCAGACCTAGTTCTGAGGGTACCTTTTCCTCCCACTAGGTTTAGTACCAGCCTGACTATGGGAACAAAAGCTAACATTTGCTTGTGACAGGGCAGGCACCTGTGAAGTTAATTAGGTTCCTCAGCTCACCCCTACTGGTCTTCCTGACAGAGAAAGAAAACACTTCCCCACTCCCAGGCCATTGCCTCTGCACTGGGAGCAGCTGTCACACCTAATTTAGGCTGGCCAGCTGCTGGAGAGCTAATGCAAATTAGCCTCCAGCAGCTTCAGGCATGGTAAAGGTAACTTGTTAAAAGTTCTATTTCTCATATATTTATTACAAATCTGATTTCCTATTAGATTGGATATTTAGTAGATATAAAACTAAGTCTTTGAATAGCATCTGTAGCTTGTAAAGGACAAAACATATAGATTTAAGTACATAATCTATGCTATGAGTTTTCCTGTCTACCAGTCACAGCCTAACCACTGACAATGTCGTTTTGGGCCCAGTGTAGGAAAGTGCCCCTTTTTGACATGGTCTCCCCCAATTTTATGCCTGGCATCTGATGCATTTTTTAAGAAGTGCACTGTGTTCTTGCTATCCGGGTCTCCAGTGCCAGATCTCTTTCTCTAAAACTGCAAATTGTTCCCCAAATGCAAGGACTTTTACCACCGCTGTTAGTCCCTAGTAAATGGTACCCCTGGTACCTAGGGCATGGGTACCAAAGAGTGTCCTTAAAGGCTGCAGTTCGTATTGTGCCACCCTCACCACACTCATGCAGACAGCTATTGTGGACTGCATGAAATGGTGTAGACAAAAGTGAAAACACGACATGGCACACATGCTGTGTGCCATGCCGGCAGACACTGCATGCAATATATGTAAGTCACCCCTACATAAGTCCTTACAGCCCTAAGGCATGCATAATAATACATGTCTGGACATATCTGCATGAGTAGATATGCCCATGTGATGCCCATGTGATGTCTAAGTCAATCTTGGACATTGCAAGTGACCAGGGAAGCCATCTTGAGTATATGTACTGGGCACTGGTAATTACGAGTTCCCCAGCTACATGATGGCTTCAGTGAAACCAAAGGTGTTTTGTATCAAACACCTCATATTACTAAACCCAGTTTATGGTTAGGGTTAAAGGGGTACCTACCCCTTGAACCCTACCAGTCCTATAGTGTGCTGGGTGACTGGTACAATCTAGCCTGCCACCACAGGCGCGCTTCTGACTCCCCTATGAGGTGAGAGCCCCAATCTCAGAGGTCAGAACAATGCCTGCTCTGGCAGGAGATTTAAATCAGCATACCAAGGCCAGAGGCTTCAAAGCCTCTGCCGCCTTGATATGCGACCCTGGCATCACCCAGACCTGGGAGATGCCACCCCCTGTCCTGGGGCCCATTTGGCACCAGGACAGGCAGAAATTAGTTATGCAAGGAAGCAAGGAGCACACTCAGGTCAGACACACCCCTGAGGTGAGCTGCCTAATGTCTCCCACACTAGAAAAATTCTGCCATCTTGGTTATGGCAGAATTAGGAACACTGGGAAAGGGTTATGCATATTCCCCACAGGAAGTGGTCATATGGGGGCATAGTGACCCCAAGGGTAAGTAGCCCATTAGCTGCTACTCTACACTCCTCTAACACCAGAGCATTAGATTCACCTGAGCACAAAAGAAGAGGACACTGAAGAGCCAATAAACATGAGAACTGAAGACTGCTGTGGACTTTTGGCACCAAACCCTTCCTGCCCGCTCCAGACTCGACAATTGCAAAGACCCAACTCATCCTGCAGCTGTGCATCCTCCAAAAGCCTCAGAAGGTTGCCAATACTTCAAAAACAAGCCACAATCTCCGTTGGAGTGGAGGAGCCACTTCCCTGCATCTTATGGACACAGACCACGACGTCCAGTTCCAAGAAGCTGCCGACCACCGGGTCCACCAACACAGTAGCCACCCAAGAGGAGGGCAGCATACTGAAAGTGGTCAGATCTGTTTCCTTAATAATTTTGGAGATGGCAGGACCCCTACGAGCCTCCCTGCACCAATACCTAGGGTACCGGACCCCTTGCAGCAACCAATCCGGACTCCATCAATCCGAAGACCGACCAGTCGATGAAAGACTTCAGCTCTGCAGAAGCCAGCACCAAGAGTGACCCAGCTGTCCTGCTTTGTCCCCCTTTGCAGGTCCAGACCGAGAACCTTGACTGTCGACGATGAACGAGGGCTAGTCGACTAAAACTCTCTGCACCCGAGCTTCCCGACCCGGGTCCACAAACACTGACTGCTCCATCTTTCTCTCAGAACCCTCACAAACTGGGCCCCCCAGATGGGAGCTCCCGGACTTGTCCCGAAACCCCCTTTGCAGCCTATTTCTAGGTGTCCACCCCCTTTGCCTAGAGTGTAGCGCGCAAGACTACCAACCTGTCCCTCACCTTTGCATTCGGACACACCGGGGCAGGTAAAACCAAACTGCTGGTAGAACTTGGGACCCTTGAAATCCGTTTGCAAATACCTGTATGCAGTAAATGTTCTTCTCTCCATCGGAAAGGTTTACCATGTAAAAACATACTGTTTGCTAACATTGCTAAAAACTGTAAAAGTGATAATTTGAAAAGTACTTACCCAATTGTGAAGTTCTTGGTGTTGATCTATATATAAAAATACATGCTATTTTTCTAAACAGGTGTGTTTCTCCTTGGTGAGTGTGTGTATCATTGATTGACTCTGTGTATGCAACAAATGTCTAACACTCGCCTCTGATAAGCCTAAGGCTGCCCGACCACACTACCACAAATAGAGCACCTTGAGATTGTTAAAGAGAGCCTTTGTCCACTTATAAAGGATACCTGGGCTCTTTACACAACATACCTCTTTCTGGTATACTATATAAAAAGCCATCTTCCTACACCTAGTATTTGGGGAACATGCCATTTTTAGTGTCACACATGCTCCACTCTTAAATATTATGCAGTCTGCAATGTGGGCAGCAAGGTGTGCTTAGGTGACTTATTTTAAATTTAAATTCAGGTTTTTCTACCTGTCAAAAGGGTGATTTTGAGAGGTCAGGATAGCAGGGTTCAAACAGCTGATTTCAGGCTGTATAGTGTAGGCCTGAAACCATATTTTCACTGCCACTATAGTGGCTGGCACAATAGGCCATCAGGTGGCACTTAACTTTCCATGCCAGGGGTGTTTTTCTGCTCCATATACTCTGGCTTTATAAGAAGGTTAAATGTGCCAATCAGGTTTCAAGCCACTTTCTACATGTTTTAGAGGGCACATACACTGGTCACTGGATAGCAGTTTTCCAGTTTTACAGGTTACCAGCAGTTGAGCCCCAACAAAAGGTAACATGAGAGTGTCAACCCAAAAAGGGGTCACTTTGCAATAGTATAATTTGACAAATCATTAAACACTGCAATTATTCACAGAAAAGGCTAGAAAGGGTACGTATCTGCTGTAGGACCAGCAAAGAAAGAAAGAGGAGGATCAAGAACGTACACCGACTCTTTAAGGACAATAAGGGCTGGTATTAGTTTATTGTTACTCTTTTTTCTTACCATTTTCTAGAGTTCTCATTGTAAATGCAGTTTGTTTTGGTTACAATTGTTGTTTGGAACTGCTGCTGGAGATTTAAAAGGAAAGGGAGATAAGCATAATTCTTGTCTCTGGTCCTGCTATAGAATAAATAGGCAGAGTCTTCAACAACCTGTGAAACATACAGTAGGTGGAGGGAATCTTGTTATTATCAGGTTTTCCTGAAAGAAAATCAAACATTAAAACAAAAGCCTTGGCTGTTTACTTTCCAGATAACCAAGGGCATATACGTTTCACATGAGATTAACCACATATCCAGAATTGCCCATCTCAATGTCTTTTAAGAATGATTCCATGGTGTGGGAAGCTGGCATTTTATGTTGTGTACCAAAACGAGGTACACTATGTAGAAAGTGCACACAACCCTTATTGACTTACAGGGCAAAAATGTAATAATCCCAAATGCTCTCTTTTTTTATAGCGTGGACATGCAGTTTAGGCTTATCAGAGGGTAGTGTTAAGCATTTGTTGAACACACAGAGTCAATATATGAAACACACTCTCAAGAAGAAACTCGAGACCAATTTAGAAAAATAACAAGTTAGTATTTATATATATATATATATATATATATATATATATATATATATATATATATATATATATATATATATATATATATTATCTACTGGCGGTCGCCAGTAGATAGTTATAGTTACAACCTATTATCCATAGGAAATCCGCGACATTCTATTTGAAATAACTCTCTTGCCGGTTGACGTATCTTCGCGAAATTTTCAAACTTTGTGGCCCGCTCCGGTCCGCTCCTACCCTGAAAGTCTCGGGGGATTCGTCAAGCGGGGGCCGAGAAAAAGGGGGGTCCCAAAACGCGTTTTCCCCATGCACTTTTCCATAGGAAACTTTAGACACGGCTACAGCCCGAACTGCTGAACGGAATTACACCAAATTTGGCAAAGAGGTAGTTCTTGGTTCAGAAAGAACCCTTTTGTTAAATGGTGTAAATCCGTTCAGTAGTTGCTGAGAAAATGAAAAGTAAAAAGTTAGTGATATCTATGGCCGAGTAGGGTCTGCGTACCCTCAGCGCACCTCTGCGCGCACCGTCCCGATCACGAGCTGCATGTTAATTGGTTGTCAGCTGGCTGTCAACATTCCGATTCAGGAAATGTTGGCAGCCATTTTGTCCCTCGGTAGAACCGAGGGACAGAAACAAGTGCGCAAAGCGCACAAAGGGGGCAGGGTAGAAACACCCTGACCCTCTAGGCTTGCTCAGGGGTCCCACAAGGACCCCTGGGCAAAAAATAATAATATTTTTTTAAAATCGGCAGGATGCTCTCAGGGTGCGCGAATCCTGCCGAAAAAATCGAAGCGCGGTCTCCCGCGCTCGATAGTCAACTGGCCCCGGGTGGCCCAAGTCCCGGGGGCATGGTGGGGGGGGGATAATTTAATGTGTGGGGGCCTCAAAGGGCTCCCAAGCCCCGGGGACCGCCACCCCCGGGGCTTTTTGAAAAATGGTGCGGGAGGGCTCTGAGCCGTCCCGCAGCCCCGGGGACCACCACCTCCCCGGGGCTTTTTTAAATTAAAAATAAAACCAGTGTGGGGGCTCCAGCCCCCCACACGCCCCGGGACCGCCACCTCCCCGGGCACTAAACATTTTAATATGGGGGTCCGTTACGGACTCCCAGAGCCCCGGGGACCACCACCTCCCCGGGCTGTGTACTGAATGGGAGGGGGCCGCGCGGCCCCTCCTGGAGCCCTTGATGGCCCTGGGGACCACCACCCCCAGGGCCGGCTCCTGCAGTGTCCCGGGTGCCTACCCCGGGACACTGTAGTTTGCTATGGCAGGACGGGAGCCTCGCGGCTCCCGTCCTGCCATAGCAAACTGCTTTGGATATTGGAGAGAGAAACCTGCTCTCAATATCCAAAGCGATTGCTTTTCCACATGGGGAGCAGCATGTCAGCTGCTCCCCATATGGAACAGCAATGCCGGCTCCCAAGGGACGTGGGGAGCCGGCGGGACTGTGGGGGATTGGGGACCCCCACAGTCCCCAATGGAGAGGGCCAGCCCCGGGGATGGGGTCCCCGGGACAAGTAGTGGCCCGGAGTGGGGGCCACGCGGCCCCCTCCCAAAAAAAGAGAAAACATTTTTTTTTTTTTAAATGGAAAGGCCGGCCCCGGGGATGGGGTCCCCGGGGCCTTAAAATGGCCAGAGGAGGGAGGCCACGCTGCCCCCTCAAAATAATAAATATAGAGGCCATGCCCCGGGGGATGGGGTCCCCGGGTCCAATACAGGCCCAGGGAAGGGGGCCACGCGGCCCCCTTCCCCGTTTTTTTTTTGAAAAATTAAAAAGGGGTAAGGCCCTGGGGGATGGGGTCCCCAGGGCCCAAAAAGAGAAAAAGGAAGGGGGGCTACACAGCCCCCTTCAGGGGACAAAAAAAAAAAACGATCGGGCCCGCAGGCCCCGCCCCTTCCTTCACCACTCTGCAAACGCGCCCCTGGCGCGTTTGCAGAGGGGGAACAAATTCCCCTTGAATACTGGGGGTCCCTGGGGCCAACTAGCCCACCAGGAACCTCCAGTATGCGCCAGGGGCTGCCTTGCAGAGACGTGTAGAGAGGCCACACCCCTTTTACACCTCTCTGCAACGCAGCTCTGTGGCGCTTTTTGGAGGTATATGGTGGGCTAGTTGTACTCCGGGGACCCTCAGGATTCAAGGGGACTTAATCCCCCAACTTAAAACGCGCCACGGGTGCGTTTGCACAGTGGTGAAGGGAGGGGGCGGGGCTTCAGGTGACATGTGTGCAAACAGGCCCCATGGCGCGTTTTAAGATGGGAATTAAATCCCCTTCAATCCTGAGGGTCCCTGGGGGCCAACTAGCCCAACAGGTACATCCAGAAAGCGCCACAGAGCTGCGTTGCAGAGAGGTGTAAAAGGGGTGTGGCCTCTCTACACATCTCTGCAACGCAGCCCCTGGCGCATATTGGAGGTTCCTGGTGGGCTAGTTGGCCCCTAGGGACCCTCAGGATTCAAGGGGACTTAATCCCCAACTTAAAACGCGCCACGGGGCGCGTTTGCACAGATGTCACCTCAGGGCCCGCCCCCTCCCTTCACCATTGTGCAAATATTCCTCTAAAATCAGCCAAAATACGAATTCCGATTTACTCACCTGTTATAAGGAGAGACCTCAGTGCTGTATCTTTCAGCCCAGTACTGGTCCTGAAAAGTAATTTTAACCGTACTTACCAGTAACTTGAATTTCCTTCGATAGGCTAACATTGACTGGTTTCACTTGGAAATTCTTCCAAGTGTGGAGTTTTGGAACTTTAAAATATTCCTGTAAAATCAGCCGAAATACGAATTCCGATTTACTCACCTGTTATCAGGAGAGACCTCAGTGATGCATCTTTCAGCCCAGTACTGGTCCTGAAAAGTAATTTTAACCGTACTTACCGGTAACTTGAATTTCCTTCATAGGCTAACATTGACTGGTTTCACTTGGAAATTCTTCTAAGTGTGGAGTTTTGGAACTTTAAAATATTCCTCTAAAATCAGCCGAAATACGAATTCCGATTTACTCACCTGTTATCAGGAGAGACCTCAGTGCTGCATGTTTCAGCCCAGTACTGATCCTCAAAAGTAATTTTAACCGTACTTACCGGTAACTTGAATTTCCTTCCATAGGATATCATTGCCTGCTTTTTGCTGAAAAAGATTCTAAGTGTTGATTTTTGGAACTTTAAAATATTCCTCTAAAATCAGCCGAAATCCGAATTCTGATTTACTCACCTGTTATCAGGAGAGACCTCAGTGCTGCATCTTTCAGCCCAGTACTGATCCTCAAAATTAATTTTAACCGTACTTACCGGTAACTTGAATTTCCTTCATAGGCTAACATTGACTGGTTTCACTTGGAAATTCTTCTAAGTGTGGAGTTTTGGAACTTTATAATATTCCTCTAAAATCAACCAAAGTACGAATTCCAATTTACTCACCTGTTATCAGGAGAGAACCCAGTGCTGCATCTTTTAGCCCAGCACTGACCCTGAAAAGTAATTTTAACCGTACTTACCAGTAACTTATATTTTCTTCCATAGGAATCCTTTGTGTGGTTTTCAGCAGAAAAGTTTCAAAGTGTCGATTTTCACAAACTACAAATATTCCTTAAAAATCGCCTGTATGACTTAAACGCATTCTTTCAACTGTTTACAGGAGATGCACCAGTGCTGGATCCAGGATCCAACACTGAGTAACAAAAAGTAACGATAACAGTTTTTACCTCCTAAGTGAATTTCCTTCCATAGGATAACATTGGTCATTCTATGAGAAAAAGTTTCTAAGTGTCAACTTTTAAAGTACAATAATATTCCTTAAAAATCACGACTGTAACCAAAACGCTTTTACTCAACTGTTTACAGGAGATGTCCCAGGACTGAATCTAGGATCCAGTCCTGTGGTTAGAAAAGTAATCCATAAAGTAACTAATTGCATTTAACTAGAAATTCACATTGAGCTGAATGTTGCATTGTGTTTGAAAATGTGTTGCCCATTGCAACAACTGTAACTACTGTACTTAAAAGTCTATTGCCTATGTGCAAAGTATTTAAACTAAAGTAATTCATTCTGAGAAAGTATTTTTTGTAATGTATAATATAATTACAATGTAATTTAAAAAATAAAATATGTAAAAAAAATGTTTTCTAAAAAATTTCGAAATCAGTATGAAAAAAATGTATATAACAATTAATACATTTAAAAATTGTCATTTACAAAACCTTTGAAATTCACTGAAAAAACGTAGGTTTCAGACATGTTATAGTTACAAATTAGCATTTAAAAAACCTTTGAAATTCACTGAAAAAACCATAGGTTTTAGGGACGTTATAGTTACAAATTAGAATTTAAAAACCTTTGAAATTCACTGAAAAAACCATAGGTTTTAGGGACAGTTATAGTTAGTTGGACATTGCACTCGTACAAAACCCGTGAAATTCCCCGTTATAGTTAGTTCAGCTAACTATAACTCGCGCCCCGCAATGCACTGCTGATGACGTCACATATTACATCACTCATGACATGGTCAGTGACATCACTGATGACATCACTGATGACATCTCAAATGACATCACTGATGACATCATCCACGTGATAATCTGATGCAGCTCTTCACACCCTAATATAACCTTTGATACACCCAATCTAAATTACAGACTGCCATTCGCAAAACCATAGACACTCCAACACCAATAACTACATACCCACTCACTGATTCTTAGGTCTACACACACACATCCACTCACTCACCCGTACAGTCACTCATACTTATGGTCACTCAATACAGGACTATCATATGCACTCTTACTCCTATATAGACACTCAAACACCGCCACTCATCCATAGAGGTACTCACACACCTAGTCAGTCATGCAAATAATTAAACACACTGCCATTTACTCACCTATACAGTTATACACACACCAGCTCACTTAATCATACAAATACTAGCACATTGTTACGCTCTTATACAATCACTGATACAAGCACACACTCATCCATACAGCCACTATCACAATCACTCACTCTCGCTTATAGCTATTTATATACTCCAACACACATATATACTGCCTTTCACATATGTAGTTACTCACACATGTACCACTGGGACATACATTCACTCACTAACACACTCTTACACACACTTACCCACCCATACAGTCTATCACAGATGCACTCTTGAAACCATCCACCCAGTGAATCACCCACTCACACATCTATGCACAGTCGCACACACCCCATCCACACAAACACTCAGGCACCCATACAGATACTCAGACAACAAATCAATAACTCTTATAGACACTCATGTAGCTATTCACAAACCCATGCAGCCACTTACACAGCAACAGACAGATACAGACATTCACCCAGTTTAGTCACTAACCCATGCATTCAGTAAGATACGTTTAATCACTCACTTATAGAATTAGTCACGCACCTACTAAATCATCCATACAGACACTTATACACCCACTCATTCTTCAATACGCCTTTCCCTATATATATAAAAAATATTTAAACTATTACAGAAACACACAGTCACTGGATGATGTCATCAGTGATGTCATTTGAGATGTCATCAGTGATGTCATCAGTGATGTCACTGACCATGTCATGAGTGATGTAATATGTGACGTCATCAGCAGTGCATTGTGGGGCGCGAGTTATAGTTAGCTGAACTAACTATAACGGGGAATTTCACGGGTTTTGTACGAGTGCAATGTCCAACTAACTATAACTGTCCCTAAAACCTATGGTTTTTTCAGTGAATTTCAAAGGTTTTTTAAATGCTAATTTGTAACTATAACGTCCCTAAAACCTATGGTTTTTTCAGTGAATATATATATATATATACATATATATATATATATATATATATATATATATATATATATATATATATATATATATATATATATATATATATATTTAACACCAAGAACTTTGTAACTGGGTAAGTACTTTTCAAAATATTACTTTTTACAGGTAAGTGAGAAATTGTAGCATAAATGCGTTTTTACGCTGTGAAGCTTTCCTATGGAGAAAAAGGCATACACTGCCTACAGGTATTTGCAATTGTATTCCGGGGCTCCCCCTAAGGACTTAAGGTGCTAGGGGGCCAAGGTCCAAAGTGCCATCAGCATTTTGAGTTTACCTGCACTGGGGTGTCCGGGTGCAGAGGCGCTGGCGGGTTTGTAGCCTTGTGTGCTATACCGGAGGCAAATAGGGGGGCCACCTATAAACAGGCTGCAGAGGGGGACTTGGGGACAAGTCCGCCAGTTCCCAACGGAGGGCTCAGTTTGTGAGGGTCCTGGGAGCAGAGGGGCACTATCAGTTGTCGTGGGTTCAGGAACATGGGTGCAGAGGATTTTGGTTGGTGGAGCCTGTGCGTGAATGGCACTCACAGATCTCAGTCGCTTTACAAGAAAGGGGACAAAACAGGACAGTTGGGCCGCTCTCAGTGCTGGCCCCTGTGATGCTGATATCGCTCATCGCTGTTCAGTCGTTTTGGTGTTAGAGTCCGGATTGGACTCAAGCAAGCTTTAATTGTTGCAAGGGTTCCGGTACCCCGGGAATTGGTGCAGGGCGGCTTCGTTTGGTTCTGGCATCTTCACACTTGGTAGGGAGACGAATCTGACCTCCGGGAGCACAGTAACCTCCTCCTGGGTGGCTGCTGCATCAGTGGACCCAGTGAACAGCAGAATGGTGAACCAGACAATGCGGGGATGTGCCTGCAGGCTGCAGGGAAGTGCTCCTCCACTTCAAGGGAGATGCTGATGGTTTGGTGAAGTGCTAGAGGCCCACCGAGGGTTTTGTAAGATGCACAGCTGCAGGACGAGCCAGGTTGTCACGTGTGTTGGGACAGGAGCAGGCAGGCCGGCAGCGTTTCGAGCCAAAGTCCACCAGCAGTCCGCATATCTCGCTTCTTCGGCTCTTCTTTGTCCTCTTATTTTTTCAGTCAGATGAATCTGCGTTCCTGGTGTCTGGAGGCCATCTAAATACTTAATTTAGGGTCATTTGGGGGTGAAGGGTAGTAGCCAATGGGCTACCTACCTTTGGGGCCACTACTACCCCTATATGACCACTACCTGTGGGGAGTGGGCATAACCCTGTCCAATGGTTCCTAATTCCTCCAAAATCAGGATGATGAAGCCCTTCTTTGACTGTCCGCTTTAGGCTGCCCACCTTAAGGGTGTGCTCAGCCTGTAACTGTGAAACACCTCCTGACTAGCTACTTTTCCAGCCTGCTGTGATACCAAATGGGCTCCAGAGCAGGGGGTTGCATCTCCTAGGTCTGGGAGAAGCCGAGATCACATATCAAAGACGGCAGGTGCTTTGAAGCTTCTGGGCTTGGTATGCTGATTTACTAGCCATCCTGCTGGAGGAGGTGCGAACACCTTCCTCCGGAGCAGCTATTGTTTCTATCCTCTGAGAAAGTGGCCTCTCACCTCCAGGGGGACAGAAAAACATCTGTGGTGGTAGGCTGGTCGATACCAGTCCGCCAGCCCACTAGAGGACTGGTAGGATTTCAGGGGGCACCTCTAAGGTGCCTTTGGGTGCATGACATAATAAGTCCAACACTGGCATCAATGTGGATGTGTTAAGAAAAGGTTTTTGATACCAAACACCATTATTTTCAGTGAAACCATTATGTAGCTGGGGAGCTCGAAATGACCAGTGCCCAGTATATATAATTAAGATGGCTTCCCTGTCCACTTGCAATATATAGTAATAGAACCAGACATCACAGGGGCATTTCTGCTCATGCAGATATGTCCTCACATGTAATATAATGGACCCTGCCTTAGGGTTGTTAGGGCCTGCTGTAGGGGTGACTTCCATATAGTGCATGCAGTACAAAGGCAGTGTCCAATGTTATGTTTTCAAAAGGGTTTGCACTCTTTCACGCAGTCTGCAATGGCAGTCTACGCGTGATTTTTGTATAGGTCCCTTAGGACTGCATAAGACATGCAGCCAACATGCCAGGAGACTCATCCTGTTGTATTCCGCTTTAGGTGTCCGTATATAGGTTTTCCTGAAACATGTCTTATATAGGCACAATTCGCATTGCCCTTATATAGGCATAAGATCCCAGTCCTTATTTAGGCATTAGCCATGCTATCCAAATACAGGCATGGTCACCTACATCCGTCCACCCCAACGTCACAACGAGTTCTTAGAAACCAGACCCTTAAGCTCTTGGGAGTTCCCCTAGCACAGGATTATTGATTTCTCCAAGAACTCATTTATTATGCATGAACCGCTATTCCTTAAGGGTTCATTCCTGACGTCTTCCTCTGCCTGACTTTACGTCAATACTAACATTCCAAGGCACCTACCGGGTATAAATATACCTTCCCTTGCCCAAGCAAGTAGGAGGAGACCTCGACTTTAGAGGAGCCTGTATCCCGACCTGACGCACTGACAAGAGACGCTGTCATCCCTGCTCGCAGAGAATCCAGCTTCCAGTGTTCTGACTCCCTTCGCGGGGTGTTAGAGTTCGAGACCCGGAAAGAGATTCCCACCTCTCTCATTCTCAAGGTATGGAGCTGACTAGAACCTAGAGGGACTCTTGGCATACCAGACTCTTGGCATACCAGAGACTTGGCATACTATAGCATACCATACTATAGAATACATCACCTACTTCTTACCTCGCACTACACTTAGGTTAGGTACACTGGGGTAGAACTAGTTAGAGAAGCATCTTATGAGTACTCGCATTTTTAGCTTATGTTATTTATGTATATGAATATATGTGTCATAGCTAAAAGATAATGCTAGTGCAGTATTATTTCTTTCTACTGCTTACACTGTACATAATATATCTCGCATACTGTCTTGTGATCATAACAGCTCATATCTCTTACACGAGAAACAAGACTGTTCAATAAATCCTTTTATTGAAACGCCTGTCTATTCTTTCTGTGTAACTCTGAAGAAACTAAGCATGCACGATTAGCTGAGTGAAACTGTTATCTGTTGTTTCCACGATTCTGAGAGTGTTCCGATTCTAAAGGGAAACAAAGTTGTCATGTTTATGCAGTTGCCAGAAACTACTCCCTTCTTGTTCACAAGGAGTTTCTAGTGGCCTCTGAGTTAGCTGGCACAAAGGAATTAAGTTTAATATACTCGATAGGGACATACTGACCTCAGTCCTATGTCGAATCTATAAGGTATATTATTCCAATGCGCAGAGCCTATTAGGGAAATAGGAACTACACTACATGGCGCCCAACGTTTGGTAAGGCACTAATTTAACGCTAGATACTGAGTAACTCAGTCGTGCTTTTCTCAGAGACCCCTACTCACATACTCCATAAGACGTCTGGAGTGGGTAGGGTTAAGTATCCGCCAAAGCTAAATAGGACAAAAATCCTATATATTAGCTGTTTGGTTTGTTCAACGTTGAAGGATACAGTGTTCCAAAATATTGTGCACCTTATCTTTTGTTTCCTTGAAACTTGTTCTACATTTTTCAAAAACGGGGATACTGCCACCGAGAACGGTGTAGCTGCGGCTGATCCAGTCATAACAGCTTTTAACTTTACAGGTTTAAATGAAACCGATGAGGGTGTTATAAACATCCCTCCAAACTTAAGGAGAGCCATCACTCTAAAACTTATAAAACACGGCCTATCACCAAGAGGTGGTAGAGCAGTTTTCGTGATAGAGGCACATGAATACTTTCAGACAGAGGTATTCTATTCATGGATAGTATTCCCAGAATCAAATCCAGTAACAAAAGTGTTTCACTTCCTTAAAGAAGATGAACCACCAGAGGAATATATTCCTTTCGAGGATATTGAAATTCCACTCACATACCAGGAGCATAATCTCTGGTTTAAAGGCGCCCTAAAACATCACAAAAACATTACCAGGCTCGGTCCACTAGGTAGACCAGGAGCAACATGGCCGATTTTAGCCGGCTACACACCTCATTCTGACATTGAAGAAATGTCAGACGAGGAATTACTTACTCAACTACAAGAGTTAATAAAAATTTACAGACAATTAGTCCAATATGTCATGCGGACTTTCACAGTCCAACAACCAATGACCACTCCAAATCAAACCCCTCAACAGGGGAATACACTAAAAATTACTCCACAGACTTTACACGCAGTCATGGGTAAAATGCCCACAAAATGTGAACAAATTCCATTCTGGATAGCTCAAAAAATTACTCAAATCGAAGCAGTATTTCCAAATACTAGCCCTTATGAGAAACACAGACTCCTAACAATCTGTTTACCAATGGGGATCACACCACAACTGGAAGACTGCACCACTTGGGGCGCAGTCTTTGCTGCCATCTATACTAAAACACATGGTGTTCCATCAATTGCAGTAATACCAGAGGTCCTGAAACAAATTCAAAACGAATACTGGGCAGAGCCTGCTCTGAATTTAGGTATGAAATTACTGAAAAACTTCGACCAGGTCTCTACAATAATATTATCTAATATTAAAGGGGAGGCAGCATCAGTGGCGATCCGCCAACGCTTAAGGGAATTTGATGTAACAGAACATCAACATGAACTACCCAGAATAATAGAACAATCTTATACAGAATTAGGCAGAGATAGTTTGGGTGGAAAACCTTTGAAGCCAAAACTATCTGAAAGTCCTGAGAAGGACTCTATTAAACAAAATCCTACATCTTCTAAAAAGAAGTGGGAAACTAATAAACAAAATTCAAACAAGACACGTTCTCAATCCAGAGGTAGGTCTACTCAAAAGGAGCCCTCTGAAAGGAGGTATAACCTCAGGAATAGGGATAATTTAAGAAAACCTGACAGGTATCAAGATACTGATACACGTTCCTCTCGTACCTTTCAGATATCGTCACAGACATCAGAAAGAAGAGGACGGTCAGATCACAAAGAAGAATGCGTGAAATCCAAAGACGATAAACACGTTCAGAAAAATAAATCAAAACCTCAATTCACAAAAAGAAGGTAGCAGGTCTGAAGATCAGACATGCCGAGGATACTGAGAACACAGCTCAAGAACGGAGAATGGGCTCAGACAATGCTGGACAGTGCAGCAGAAGTAACAATAGCTCGCCAGAACCTGAAGGAACTTCTGGAGATAGTGGACTTGAATGAGTACATCACAGTAGAAACTGTAGACACCAGGGTTAGTACTCCACAAAAGTTATATGAAATAACACTCCGAATGGAGGGAGACATACCAAGAAAAGTGAAAGCACTCTTTTGGGAGAAACTTTCAAGGGGTTATGATATACTTCTAGCAGAAAAAGACTGGCCACCACACTTTGTCAGGGAGTGCCCACATGGCAAGGACATCATTATGCCAGCCTTCTCCAATCATATTCCAATTCACCTAAAATATACTTATGCCAGGAAATGGGCAGTTGCCCAGGCCCCAGCATTATACAAAAATCATGTAGGATGGGATGAGGACTCACCTCACCATAAAATACAGCTAAAAAATCAACCTACTGCACAAAGGCAGGACCCAATACAGCAAGAAGCTAAAAACAGGTCAGGGAGATCTTAGATCAACTTGAATACCAAGGGGTGATTGAAACATGCACCTCCTCAATGAACAATCCTTTGTTTCCTGTATCCAAACCAGACAATACATATCGTCTAGTTTTGGATTACAGACACTTGAACACTTGTTCCAAAACATTTGCAGTGCAAAATACACATAGTATAGCATTAATGAATAACATTGTGCGTAAAAAATATAAAACCACATTGGACATTTCAAATGGTTTCTTTTGTCAAAACATAGCACCTGAAAGCAGGTACTTAACAGCTTTCTCAATAATGGGGACCCAGCGTCAATTTTGTAGACTCCCACAAGGGTTCAAAAACAGCCCGGGGTTATTCTCGGTGAGAGTAACGGAGTTACTACAAATTTATGATAATGAGGCATTGTCATATGTCGATGACATCTATCTGACAGACGATGACCTGGATAGGCACTTGAAAAGGGTGAGTACCATTATATTGGGCTATAAATTCAACTTTAAAAATCCAGAATTGCCCATCTCAATGTCCTTTTCTTAGGATATGAGCTTTCAAGTGAAGGCAAGAGCCTGGCAGCTAACTTTTTAGAAAAGTGCTCACTGCTCCAACCTCCAAAAACGCTGAAAAATTTACAATCCATCTTGGGTTTCCTAAATTTTGGAAGAACTTATATTCTAAATTACGCAGAAAGGGTTAAACCTCTCTACGAATTAATAAAACCTGAATTTTCAACAAAACATTGGACACAAGAACACACAGAAATCCTGCGTTCACTCCAAGCTAACATGTTAGCAACAAATCACTTACAAACACGCGTAAATAAACACAATTTAGTGATCCGAATAATTTCGGGACAATGCGGATTCACCTATTTAACATTTAATGAGGGTGAAAAAGTACCAATAGCATACAAATCACATTTGTATACACAAGCAGAAATGCGCTTCACTTCAACAGAAAAATACTGACAGCAGTTCAAACCGCTGTAGCAAAAGAAAGAGCTCTAGCTCAAGGGAAACGCATTATTGTCGTAACTCCAGTACCAGCCTTAGAGGCGGTTACAAAGCGAGCATTCCAAATGCAAAAGCTTTACATCCTAGATGGATATAATGGGTTAATTCTCTTGCTGCAACAGATGTTGAATATGTTTTTGATCCTGTTTTAAAAACACAAGCGTTCCTGCAATATGAACATGAATGTCCTCTGCCCACTGAAATTCTGCCTCTCGATCAGTACGAATTTATAGTTTATACTGACGGATCAGCACAACCCGCTACAGGGAGTAAGCAAGCTTACAGTGCAGTGTGCGCAATCGTTAAAGGTTGCATGCAAGATGGTAACTTCAGACCAATGGTCACTAAAACTCAATTTCTAGGAGATTGTACAGCTCAGCGAGCTGAGCTACAAGCATTCAAACTGGCACTTGAAAATACAGATCGCGAATTCCCTACACTTATAGTGTGCGATTCTTTTTACTGTGTTCAGTCGTATAATGAATATATACAGAATTGGCTTGAAAACGGGTTCAAAGATGCAAAAGGTGGCACAATAAAGCATAAAACGCTTTGGGAACAAGTAGTTCAGTTGAGAGACGAACTACCAAAAGCTCACGTGATACACACGCTGAGTCATCAACGTGATGGCGTTCATGTTGCAGGGAATTCATTGGCTGATGAAGCCGCAAAGGGGGCTGTTCAGTTGGCTTCCGTAGCTGCGATCACTCGTTCAAAAACGAGAATAGACAGTGAGATATTGTTGGCTGTCAATGCTTCAAGCAAAGGCAGTGGTGCAGCGTTACCAAACAAATTTCCACTCAAGTACTCTTATGTAAGTGATGCGAAAAACATTCCTTTTGCTCGAATCCCTGGAGTGGGGGATAGGGTAATTCCAAACATGGAACATAGATTAGGACTGATCCTAGCAGCATATGAGGGGATAGCCTCTGCCCATGCGGGTGTTTCTGCAACAGTATCTTTACTAAAACAAAGATATTGGTGGCCTGGCATTAGGAAACAGACCAAAAACTATGTTTTGGAATGTGAAATATGCCAACAGATGAAAGTCTCCACAGTGAAACGTCCTGCTCAGACACCCCTGTTGATTTCAGACAAACCATTAGCTTGTGTTTACCTGGACCACTGCGGTCCCTTCCAAAGGGGTGGTAACTATAAATATATAATGGTCGCAGTGGATTCGTGCTCAAGGTTCCTATGGATGTGGCCTCAGCGCTCGGCTGACGCTCGAACTGTTATAAAAGATTTGCGAGTCTTTATCGGCACATACGCAATTGGCACACTACATTCTGACCAGGGCCCTGCGTTTAGCTCTTGGGCTTACAAAGAAGCCATAGCCAGTTTGGGCGTAGCATTGCAGTACTCCTCTCCATTTCATCCTGAGGGAAATTCTGTTGTGGAAAGGAAAAACCGGGACATAAAGCAGTCTATAACCGCTAGAGTATTAGGTTCGGGTGATGGGTGGGTCAAACATCTTTATGGGGTCCAACGCTCATTAAATAATTTGCCAAGAAGTTCTCTAGGGGGGGTCCCTCCATATGAGGTCCTATTTGGGACAAGAATGTGGGTTCCTGATCTCGAATGTAAAGGCACAGTGGTGGAAAATAAACCCTTTGATATCAAAGATCGTTTGGCTGTTTTACAGGATCTAAATGAACTAAGATCGAAACAAAGCAACGTGTTCCTGAAGCCAACCACCACTGGGGAGAAACCGGCAGTCCCAGCAAGGCCTGTCTGGATCCCAAAAGTTGGGGATCTAGTCAGAGAGAAGATTGCGGACAAGAAGGAATTTGAACCTTCTTACAGACAACCAGTACCTGTCCTAGCTGTCCACGGAACAAGAACAGTACTTCTGCCACCCCTTGCTGGAAAAAAGGCGAAAAGATTTGTGTCAATCGACCTCATCAAACCACAGTATGTGGCCAATACTAAATAGTAGGCCTCGTGGACTCCGACCTAGTAGCAGACGCACTCCTCTCGCTACTATCCAAGAGGTTCAGACTGAAAGTCTCATAACCATCGAGAATTCAGCAGTAAGAGATGAAGGACTAAGCAACAATGCTAAGGAACTCGTCCCTCTTGAAACTCAAGTAACAGTTCGTCCAGATTCACCTGTCTACACCAACGTAACACGTGATCAACTGGTTCCAGCGATTTCTAGGAATCCTGATGCAATTTCAACAATTGACCGAACTGCTTCTGGCTATTTCATTAACTTTGATACGTTTTCTGGGGATCCGAGTGAGCCTGACGTCAGCCTCAAAAACTTTCAAACAACAAGTACAAGACCTTTTTCATTTTCTGAAAGAGACTTATCTGGTTTCACCATGGATTGAAATATGGATTATTTCTGGAATATTTTTCTTTCTGTTTTGGCTAGCTTTGGTTATGACTCTTAGCATGCTAATAAATGGCAGATACATTTGTATGGACACTGAAAGTAAAAATGTGAACTTACTTTTAAAACCACACAAATCTTCCCATCGTGAATCAAGAGACTTGTCAGCAGTGAACATCACAGCCGTTCCTATACAGTACAGGATGGTATACTTTGGGACAAAACCGATTTCGACATATTCGGCCCGACTGAACTTTTGAAGATTCCACATTTATTTAAAATTTCATTAAGTGACTTTATTACCTCCAGTACCTATTCTGATGATTGGGACTTTGAGACTGTTAATGATATGATGTCTGATCTAGAAAGGTCTGCTGCGTTCTCTAACAATGAATACTTAGAGGGCTCATCAGACTACGAACAGCTTTATTGTTACAACCACTATGGTCATCATTTCTTGCATAAATCTGCAACACCTAGAAATGTTTTTATGTTTAACCAATGGGAACATTGTCCTACACCACCAAGGGGTAGTTCAAGAACTTTTGCAAAGAAGTTTCCATATTTTTCAGGGTACAATATATCTGATCCAGAAACATTTTACTATAAGAATGTAAACAAAACAGGACAGAAAATTATGTTAACTAATACAAAATAGATTTATTCTGCAGCCTTTATTACCCAACTGTCTAGACAAGGATTTGACTTTTGGAAAGACACAATCCACACAAAATCTGTCTGGGGTTCTAAAGATTGGCAAGTGCAGGGGATAGAAGCTTTATTTAGAGCCTGTATTATCCCACATCAAATAATGTTTTTGAATGACACTGTGCAACAAACGTCTTGTCTTGGTTTAGCCAAGATCAAAGACATGAACACACCTTCTGTACCAACACCTGCAAGTAATACCACTACCCAGGGAGCGGTCACAGTAGACACAATACTACAAAACAACAGATCAGATCCTGATTGGAAAAAATGGTTGTTCTGGCCCATAGACACAAACATCTGTCAAGAAAGATTCCTGAATAGAATACAGGGCTTTACTATTCATAGGCCAGACCCATGTTATGTTCAACGACAACATCCGGGGATAGTAACAACATACAGTGTAGAAAAATTGTGCCTCGAATGGTTACAAAAATCTACACTCGAGGATGTGAAACAACACTTATCTTTACTTAAAGAAGACGCAGACCTTAGGGAATTCTTGCTAGGACCAAGAAAACTGCGTCAAAAACGTTTCATATATGCCGGCATTTATGCTGCTTATAATGAAATATGGAAGGTTTCACAGGCAGAGGCTGCAGAAAGAATATGTGAGCTTGATCGTATTAACTTAGAGAAATCTCTCACTGTGGTCAACAATGGGTTAACAACTTTGTCATCCAGAATTTATTCACTGGACAACATTGTATCCTCTGCTATAGACATACTGGAACAAGATTTAGCCATGTTACAACAAGGCCAATCTCAGTTACGTTCTATTATGTTATTAGGCTGGACGCTGCAATCCTTGCGTGCAGGCTATGTGCCTTGGCGTTTTATCAACACGTCGTCTCTGTTTTCAGAATACAATCTAACGGATAAACAGATCGAATTGGCACAAAGGGGAGCAAAGTATACAGTGCTGAGCATTGAAAAACTGGAAAAATTACCATTTACGGTAGCAGAAAAACCAGCTACAGAATGGCTTATCCATGGCAAAATAACTCTGCCTGTCACTACTTTTCAATTTCAGTCTTGCCTCAAACAAATGCAAGCAGGCAAATATGAAAGGTTGGGTAAAGAATACATTAAGACATCCTGGGATTTACCTTACGAATACAGATGTTGGAGTGGGGATCGTGAAGTGTTTCTAAGCGGTACACACTGTGAAAGTGCACTGAGCGGATCTCTCATATGTCAGGACATTTCTTTACACGGGGCTTGTAATGGTTCTGTGGCAAACTTGTCCTGCCACCTGCAGGGTACACCAGCTGCTGTGATTAATCCGATGTTTGGCCAACTTTCTAATGGGAGTTACCTCATGTTGAATGATCAGAGTTGCTGTGGCATGTTGCCAAGAATCCCATATCTGGTAACGGTTGCCTCCAGGGTTACTCGTTGTATGCAAGTATTGTTCCCCCAAATAGACACAGTCAGGGAGTCGCCTCTATGGCCTTCATTGAATGTTTCTTTTATACGTTTTGATACTTTAAGCAGAATGAAAGCCATGCTTTTACAACAGACCCTGCCTTTGACCTCGGCCAAAGAAATCTATGATTTACAAATTGCAAGGACTTCGGCTTTAATTCGTACAAACTGCCCTATACATTTCGTAGAAATGATGGGACGTATCTTAAACATGTCTGATACGAGCGGGATTGTACATGTATTTAAGACCATCTGTTCAGGACTGTTAACACCTTTTCAGGCACTCCTCGGAATCATTCCAAACTTCGCACATTCGGTGTTTGGTGGTGTGCCATTAATTCTAGCACTCGTTGCAGGAATCCTGTTTTTATTCCTACTACTACGCTAGGGCAAGCCTATCAACTGGCGTCACTCCCAGCAATTTGGAGAAAGCTCTCCTAGAACGGAAGTGCCGTGAGCGCATAGTGCAACTTTTGGGCATACCTCGTCTACGGGAACTTAATACAACATGGTTTCTGTCATTTAGACCAATCTGGCAAGATTGCATCTTACCTGTTCTACGCTGCCTGCTTTGCGGTGAAGAATGCGTGCTAGACATCTGTCTAACACTCCCATCAGTCATGCCAACGGATATCGATACTCTGCTGGACCCGATAACGGCCCATGCTCTGTGTTGTCCCCAGAGGCTACCAATCCTGATGACTGTTACAGCAAACAAATGATGGACGGAATGCTGACAATGCAAACATCCTCCCCCAGTCAAAAGATCTGGATAAAATCCATCGTTCTTTTGCCCACTACGCCACCCCAGTTTGGACACAGCCATATGCAAATCAGTCTTGACCCTGTGCTCCATGGGAACAGTCCAAACCGAACTACCAGGCCAGGTTCTCCCTGGACCGGAAACAAGCATCCTGGGACCGGTTTCAGGGTATGTCACCCTTCTTCAGCCAGGCTAGCTTGAATCCAGTGGCACAGTGAGCAAGGGACCCACGACTGGGCATACCCATCCCACTTAGGGCGAAAAGTGTTACAGCAAACAAATGATGGACGGAATGCTGACAATGCAAACATCCTCCCCCAGTCAAAAGATCTGGGTTAAATCCATCGTTCTTTTGCCCACTACGCCACCCCAGTTTGGACCCAGCCATATGCAAATCAGTCTTGACCCTGTGCTCCATGGGAACAGTCCAGACCGGACTGCCAGGCCAGGTCCTCCCTGGACCGGAAACAAGCATCCTGGGACCGGTTTCAGGGTATATCACCCTTCTTCAGTCAGGCTAGCTTGAATCCAGTGGCACAGTGAGCAAGGGACCCACGTCTGGGCATACCCATCCCACTTAGGGCGAAAAGTGTTACAGCAAACAAATGATGGACGGAATGCTGACAATGCAAACATCCTCCCCCAGTCAAAAGATCTGGGTTAAATCCATCGTTCTTTTGCCCACTACGCCACCCCAGTTTGGACCCAGCCATATGCAAATCAGTCTTGACCCTGTGCTCCATGGGAACAGTCCAGACCCAACTGCCAGGCCAGGTCCTCCCTGGACCGGAAACAAGCATCCTGGGACCGGTTTCAGGGTATGTCACCCTTCTTCAGCCAGGCTAGCTTGAATCCAGTGGCACAGTGAGCAAGGGACCCACGTCTGGGCATACCCATCCCACTTAGGGCGAAAAGTGTTACAGCAAACAAATGATGGACAGAATGCTGACAATGCAAACATCCTCCCCCAGTCAAAAGATCTGGGTTAAATCCATCGTTCTTTTGCCCACTACGCCACCCCAGTTTGGACCCAGCCATATGCAAATCAGTCTTGACCCTGTGCTCCATGGGAACAGTCCAGACCGAACTGCCAGGCCAGGTCCTCCCTGGACCGGAAACAAGCATCCTGGGACCGGTTTCAGGGTATGTCACCCTTCTTCAGCCAGGCTAGCTTGAATCCAGTGGCACAGTGAGCAAGGGACCCACGTCTGGGCATACCCATCCCCCTTAGGGCGAAAAGTGTTACAGCAAACAAATGATGGACGGAATGCTGACAATGCAAACATCCTCCCCCAGTCAAAAGATCTGGGTTAAATCCATCGTTCTTTTGCCCACTACGCCACCCCAGTTTGGACCCAGCCATAGGCAAATCAGTCTTGACCCTGTGCTACATGGCAACAGTCCAGACCCAACTGCCAGGTCCTCCCTGGACCAGAAACAAGCATCCTGGGACCGGTTTCAGGGTATGTCACCCTTCTTCAGCCAGGCTAGCTTGAATCCAGTGGCACAGTGAGCAAGGGACCCATGTCTGGGCATACCCATCCCACTTAGGGCGAAAATTGTTACAGCAAACAAATGATGGACGGAATGCTGACAATGCAAACATCCTCCCCCAGTCAAAAGATCTGGGTTAAATCCATCGTTCTTTTGCCCACTACGCCACCCCAGTTTGGACCCAGCCATATGCAAATCAGTCTTGACCCTGTGCTCCATGGGAACAGTCCAGACCGAACTGCCAGGCCAGGTCCTCCCTGGACCGGAAACAAGCATCCTGGGACCGGTTTCAGGGTATATCACCCTTCTTCAGTCAGGCTAGCTTGAATCCAGTGGCACAGTGAGCAAGGGACCCACGTCTGGGCATACCCATCCCACTTAGGGCGAAAAGTGTTACAGCAAACAAATGATGGTCGGAATGCTGACAATGCAAACATCCTCCCCCAGTCAAAAGATCTGGGTTAAATCCATCGTTCTTTTGCCCACTACGCCACCCCAGTTTGGACCCAGCCATATGCAAATCAGTCTTGACCCTGTGCTCCATGGGAACAGTCCAGACCCAACTGCCAGGCCAGGTCCTCCCTGGACCGGAAACAAGCATCCTGGGACCGGTTTCAGGGTATGTCACCCTTCTTCAGCCAGGCTAGCTTGAATCCAGTGGCACAGTGAGCAAGGGACCCACGTCTGGGCATACCCATCCCACTTAGGGCGAAAAGTGTTACAGCAAACAAATGATGGACAGAATGCTGACAATGCAAACATCCTCCCCCAGTCAAAAGATCTGGGTTAAATCCATCGTTCTTTTGCCCACTACGCCACCCCAGTTTGGACCCAGCCATATGCAAATCAGTCTTGACCCTGTGCTCCATGGGAACAGTCCAGACCCAACTGCCAGGCCAGGTCCTCCCTGGACCGGAAACAAGCATCCTGGGACCGGTTTCAGGGTATGTCACCCTTCTTCAGCCAGGCTAGCTTGAATCCAGTGGCACAGTGAGCAAGGGAACCACGTCTGGGCATACCCATCCCCCTTAGGGCGAAAAGTGTTACAGCAAACAAATGATGGACGGAATGCTGACAATGCAAACATCCTCCCCCAGTCAAAAGATCTGGGTTAAATCCATCGTTATTTTGCCCACTACGCCACCCCAGTTTGGACCCAGCCATAGGCAAATCAGTCTTGACCCTGTGCTCCATGGGAACAGTCCAGACCCAACTGCCAGGTCCTCCCTGGACCAGAAACAAGCATCCTGGGACCGGTTTCAGGGTATGTCACCCTTCTTCAGCCAGGCTAGCTTGAATCCAGTGGCACAGTGAGCAAGGGACCCATGTCTGGGCATACCCATCCCACTTAGGGCGAAAAGTGTTACAGCAAACAAATGATGGACGGAATGCTGACAATGCAAACATCCTCCCCCAGTCAAAATATCTGGGTTAAATCCATCGTTCTTTTGCCCACTATGCCACCCCAGTTTGGACCCAGCCATATGCAAACCAGTCTTGACCCTGTGCTCCATGGGAACAGTCCAGACCGAACTGCCAGGCCAGGTCCTCCCTGGACCGGAAACAAGCATCCTGGGACCGGTTTCAGGGTATGTCACCCTTCTTCAGCCAGGCTAGCTTGAATCCAGTGGCACAGTGAGCAAGGGACCCACGTCTGGGCATACCCATCCCACTTAGGGCGAAAAGTGTCACAGCAAACAAATGATGGACGGAATGCTGACAATGCAAACATCCTCCCCCAGTCAAAACATCTGGGTTAAATCCATCGTTCTTTTGCCCACTACGCCACCCCAGTCTTGACCCTGTGCTCCATGGGAACAGTCCAGACCGAACTGCCAGGCCAGGTCCTCCCTGGACCGGAAACAAGCATCCTGGGACCGCTTTCAGGGTATGTCACCCTTCTTCAGCCAGGCTAGCTTGAATCCAGTGGCACAGTGAGCAAGGGACCCATGTCTGGGCATACCCATCCCACTTAGGGCGAAAAGTATTACAGCAAACAAATGATGGACGGAATGCTGACAATGCAAACATCCTCCCCCAGTCAAAAGATCTGGGTTAAATCCATCGTTCTTTTGCCCACTATGCCACCCCAGTTTGGACCCAGCCATATGCAAATCAGTCTTGACCCTGTGCTCCATGGGAACAGTCCAGACCGAACTGCCAAGCCAGGTCCTCCCTGGACCGGAAACAAGCATCCTGGGACCAGTTTCAGGGTATGTCACCCTTCTTCAGCCAGGCTAGCTTGAATCCAGTGGCACAGTGAGCAAGGGACCCATGTCTGGGCATACCCATCCCACTTAGGGCGAAAAGTATTACAGCAAACAAATGATGGACGGAATGCTGACAATGCAAACATCCTCCCCCAGTCAAAAGATCTGGGTTAAATCCATCGTTCTTTTGCCCACTATGCCACCCCAGTTTGGACCCAGCCATATGCAAATCAGTCTTGACCCTGTGCTCCATGGGAACAGTCCAGACCGAACTGCCAAGCCAGGTCCTCCCTGGACCGGAAACAAGCATCCTGGGACCAGTTTCAGGGTATGTCACCCTTCTTCAGCCAGGCTAGCTTGAATCCAGTGGCACAGTGAGCAAGGGACCCACATCTGGGCATACCCATCCCACTTAGGGCGAAAAGTGTTACAGCAAACAAATGATGGACGGAATGCTGACAATGCAAACATCCTCCCCCAGTCAAAAGATATGGGTTAAATCCATCGTTCTTTTGCCCACTACGCCACCCCACTTTGGACCCAGCCATATGCAAATCAGTCTTGACCCTGTGCTCCATGGGAACAGTCCAGACCGAACTGCCAGGCCAGGTCCTCCCTGGACCGGAAACAAGCATCCTGGGACCGGTTTCAGGGTATGTCACCCTTCTTCAGCCAGGCTAGCTTGAATCCAGTGGCACAGTGAGCAAGGGACCCACGTCTGGGCATACCCATCCCACTTCGGGCGAAAAGTGTTACAGCAAACAAATGATGGACGGAATGCTGACAATGCAAACATCCTCCCCCAGTCAAAAGATCTGGGTTAAATCAATCTGGCTTGGCAGTTCGGGCTGGACTATTCCCACAAGGAACAGGGTCAAAGACTGATTTGCATATGGCTGGGTCCAAACTGGGGTGGTGTGGTGAGCAAAAGAATGATGGATTTAACCCAGATCCTTGTGACTGGGGGTGAATGTTTGCATTGTCCAGCATTCCGTCCATTAATTGTTTCTTTTGCATTTGTTGCCCTAAGTGGGAAGGGTATGCCCAGACGTGGGTCCCGTGCTCACTACACCACTGGATTCAAGCTAGCCTGGCTGAAGAAGGGTGATGCCCTGAAACCGGTCCCAGGATGCTTGTTTCCGGTCCACGGAGGACCTGGCTTGGCAGTTCGGGCTGGACTGTTCCCACAAGGAACAGGGTCAAGACTGATTTGCATATGGCTGGGTCCAAACTGGGGTGGTGTGGTGAGCAAAAGAATGATGGATTTAACCCAGATCCTTGTGACTGGGGGTGAATGTTTGCATTGTCCAGCATTCCGTCCATTAATTGTTTCTTTTGCATTTGTCGCCCTAAGTGGGAAGGGTATGCCCAGACGTGGGTCCCGTGCTCACTACACCACTGGATTCAAGCTAGCCTGGCTGAAGAAGGGTGATGCCCTGAAACCGGTCCCAGGATGCTTGTTACCGGTCCAGGGAGGACCTGGCTTGGCAGTTCGGGCTGGACGGTTCCCACAAGGAACAGGGTCAAGACTGATTTGCATATGGCTGAGTCCAAACTGGGGTGGGGTGGTGAGCAAAAGAATGATGGATTTAACCCAGATCCTTGTGACTGGGGGTGAATGTTTGCATTGTCCAGCATTCCGTCCATTAATTGTTTCTTTTGCATTTGTCGCCCTAAGTGGGAAGGGTATGCCCAGACGTGGGTCCCGTGCTCACTACACCACTGGATTCAAGCTAGCCTGGCTGAAGAAGGGTGATGCCCTGAAACCGGTCCCAGGATGCTTGTTTCCGGTCCAGGGAGGACCTGGCTTGGCAGTTCGGGCTGGACTGTTCCCACAAGGAACAGGGTCAAGACTGATTTGCATATGGCTGGGTCCAAACTGGGGTGGTGTGGTGAGAAAAAGAATGATGGATTTAACCCAGATCCTTGTGACTGGGGGTGAATGTTTGCATTGTCCAGCATTCCGTCCATTAATTGTTTCTTTTGCATTTGTCGCCCTAAGTGGGAAGGGTATGCCCAGACGTGGGTCCCGTGCTCACTACACCACTGGATTCAAGCTAGCCTGGCTGAAGAAGGGTGATGCCCTGAAACCGGTCCCAGGATACTTGTTTCCGGTCCAGGGAGGACCTGGCTTGGCAGTTCGGGCTGGACTGTTCCCACAAGGAACAGGGTCAAGACTGATTTGCATATGGCTGGGTCCAAACTGGGGTGGTGTGGTGAGCAAAAGAATGATGGATTTAACCCAGATCCTTGTGACTGGGGGTGAATGTTTGCATTGTCCAGCATTCCGTCCATTAATTGTTTCTTTTGCACCAATCCTGATGATGGCATTCCTTGAGATCTCACAGACGCTTCCTGCTGCTGCTGAGGTACGAGATGGATCAACAGGTACACAGGTAACAACGGACGCGAACATTGCTGCGGCATCCTATGCTGAAGGCGATGCTTCACATCTCTGTGCAGTTAACCTTCTAAATGAGGTATTCCAACTGTCACCGACATCGGTAGACGATCTTTTGTCTACAGGAATAGATGATTTCATGTTTACACCAGACCCATACACTGACTTTGATTCGGCTCACAGTGTACCAGGGAAGCAATGAATTTGGCCTCCATATTTTCAAAACAGACCAAAACTTGGAACTCTTCCTGAAAATTGAATTTTTTTCTCTCTCTATTTTTGAAAATACATGGCAATTCAATCTGCTTACAGTAGAACTATTCATATAGAACGGACTTCTTTGAATACTTCCAGGGACACATTGTCACCTTATTTACCACAATTTCATTTAGTCCCATGATATGAAATGGCTTTGATTTTTTGAATACTTGTCAAACATTTCGTCATATGTATATATTTCTGTTTATTCATTCATGTTGCATTTTATTTATGATTTATGCCCAGAATGAAAAAATGCTTTAAATGTACAGTACCTATTGCATTACATGTTTTCTTTTAAAAAAAACTTCTTTTAATATGCTTTTAGAAATGTTTTTAGCAACATGTGGTACTCAGTTTAATGTTTAGCATTTAATGTTTAGCATTTAGTATTATCGTTCATTCGAAAGTGGAGTGGGTGTTGTATTCCGCTTTAGGTGTCCGTATATAGGTTTTCCTGAAACATGTCCTTATATAGGCACAATTCGCATTGCCCTTATATAGGCATAAGATCCCAGTCCTTATTTAGGCATTAGCCATGCTATCCAAATACAGGCATGGTCACCTACATCCGTCCACCCCAACGTCACAACGAGTTCTTAGAAACCAGACCCTTAAGCTCTTGGGAGTTCCCTAGCACAGGATTATTGATTTCTCCAAGAACTCATTTATTATGCATGAACCGCTATTCCTTAAGGGTTCATTCCTGATGTCTTCCTCTACCCGACTTTACGTCAATACTAACATTCCAAGGCACCTACCGGGTATAAATATACCTTCCCTTGCCCAAGCAAGTAGGAGGAGACCTCGACTTTAGAGGAGCCCGTATCCTGGCCTGACGCACTGACAAGAGACGCTGTCATCCCTGCTCGCAGAGAATCCAGCTTCCAGTGTGCTGACTCTCTTCGCGGGGTGTTAGAGTTCGAGACCCGGAAAGAGATTCCCACCTCTCTCATTCTCAAGGTATGGAGCTGACTAGAACCTAGAGGGACTCTTGGCATACCAGACTCTTGGCATACCAGAGACTTGGCATACTATAGCATACCATACTATAGAATACATCACCTACGTCTTACCTCGCACTACACTTAGGTTAGGTACACTGGGGTAGAACTAGTTAGAGAAGCATCTTATGAGTACTCGCATTTTTAGCTTATGTTATTTATGTATATGAATATATGTGTCATAGCTAAAAGATAATGCTAGCGCAGTATTATTTATTTCTACTGCCTACAGTACATAATATATCTTGCATACTGTCTTGTGATCATAACAGCTCATATCTCTTACACAAGAAACAAGACTGTTCAATGAATCCTTTTATTGAAACGCCCGTCTATTCTTTCTGTGTAACTCTGAAGAAACTAAGCATGCACGATTAGCTGAGTGAAACTGTTATCTGTTGTTTCCACGATTCTGAGAGTGTTCCGATTCTAAAGGGAAACAAAGTTGTCATGTTTATGCGGTTGCCAGAAACTACTCCCTTCTTGTTTACAAGGAGTTTCTAGTGGCCTCTGAGTTAGCTGGCACAAAGTAATTAAGTTTAATATACTCGATAGGGACATACTGACCTCAGTCCTGTGTCGAATCTATAGGGTATATTATTCCAATGCGCAGAGCCTATTAGGGAAATTGGAACTACACTACAATCCAACCACTGGGAGAGTGTTCCCGGTTTGTAAGGCAAGGAAGAAGTAAGGAAGCTGGCTGTGCTATTGCAGGGTATGCTCTGACTCACATACTCCTATCAAGGTTACTTCCTTTGGGATGCTGATCCATCTCAACAGTGATAGGACCAATTTTAAAGTGAATCTTCCCTAGGTCTGGACACTCTTCATCCTCCTCTTGTATCTTGGGTAGTGAGGTGGCCACCTCTTCTATCCGTAACTTTGCTAGGGCAACACCTAGTTTACCCACAGAGGTTACCCAACACTTGAGCAACCTCATCATGACCAACAGGGTCAGGGGCTCAACTTGCTTTTGGCCATGGGGTCTGCCTCCCATGCCAAGTATAGCGCTGCCATGAAGGCTAGCACCCAGCAGAGACTACTGACAGCTGTCAGTATCCAAAACCACACCCGAAGCTCACCACTGACTGGTGGCTGATCTGCTTTAGGAGCAACTGTTGGTTTTTGGAACCTCTCTTGCTGCTCAGAGAGGAAAGGCCACCACATCCTGTGGCAGACACCCTTCTTCCACTCTCCCTTTTGTCAGTGCAGGGGGGACACCCTGTAGCTGGACAGCTGCCTGACAGCTCTGGACTTCCTTGTGGTCAGGTGAAGCCTCACCAGTACCAACTTCTGGTTCTACCCTTACTGGCTGAGAAGGCCCTTGGCTCACTGGGACTCCGGTTAAGAATGGTTCCCCTTCCTCTTCTTTTTCCATTTTCTCTGGGACCCCAGTTTCCTAACTACAGGGTCTGGCTCCTCAGGATCTGGGGCATGCCCTGGGCAACCACCCCTTCTGGGAACAGACCAACTTCTAGGAGGTCATTGCCTAGGATACAATCTAAGGGGAATTCAGGATTGACCACCAGCTCATGCCAGCTAAGGATACCCTCCCTTTCTAGGGTCACTATGGCTACAGGCCTCACTGTGACCTCCCAGGGACTCCCCTTACCTTCTTTGTCTCTACTAGCACATAGATGTCTGGGGACACCAACCTGTCACTCACTATAGTGTGACTGGCACATGTGTCTCTCAGGCCAGTGTTAGGGATCCCATTCACCTGAATGGGGTGGTAGTGCCTTCTCCCACCCTTACCATCTGGCCCTGCTTCCCAGTTAACTGCAATGAAGGCCTCCTCATCTGAGGAGTCCTCCCCTATAGCCACACTGGATAGCCCAGTGCTGACCACCCTCTTGGACCTGACTGCTGGCCAGTAGCGGCGGCTCTCACAGCAAAATGGCTGTGCAGGGGAGGGGTGTGAGCTGGGGGGGCCGGACAGACAACAAAAATAAATAAAAAAAGAACTTGCCTTCTCTTTGCCAATCGCTGCTCTTCTCCTTTCTGCTGAGGCTCCCAGACTCCCCTGCAGCCAATTCCAGCACTTCTCTAATGCATGAGAGAGGCGCTGGGATTGGCCTGAGAAGGCTTGTTTTCCACTCCAAAGGGGACTGGGAGCTTACGCCTACTATTCTCTCCACCTGGCAATGCAGATGGTTTGGACTTCCTCAGACAGCCGGCAAAACCATCATACGCACTGAGTGCAGTACCACCACTCCTCCTGTGACTGCCCTTGCAATGGCCCCACCCACAAGATGTGACAAGAAAGGAAAAATAAAACGATAATAAAAACATTTTATTATTGTTTTATTTTTCAAATTTTGAGGCCGCTGGCGGGGGGCAACGCTCCTCCACCATAGCGGAGGTCCGCCACTGCTGCTGTATGTCAAAACACAACCTGTTGTCCAGAATCTTTTTAAGCCCTGGGCCCCCTGCCTCTGCCTGTCAGAGTGGAGTTGGGGTTGTTTTTCTTCCTTTTTAGGGATCTGGGGTCCTGAGGGAGTTTCTTTGGTGGGCTTACCACCTTCCTCTTTGGGTTTTTGTGGACTTAATCCCCCCTTTTTTTGAGTCACCCCACCCTCGGGACTTTTTGGTTATCCTGGTCCTTACCCACTCATCAGCTTTCTTAGGCAGCTCTCTAGCACTAAAAAGAGATGAATCTACCAGATGCAGGTGTACTTTCTCTATTGTACAGTTTCACAAAATGTGTTCTTTCATAATTAGATTATATAGCACATCATAATCCTGCACCTTGTTACCTTTCAACCAACCACCTAGTGCCTTGACTGATAAATCTACAAAATCTACCCAGGTTTTGTGAGTCTCCCTGAACCTAATTTGGTACTTCTCAGTGGTGAGTCCAAACCTCTCACTCAGGGTATCATTCATGAGGTCATAAGACTCAGCACTTTTCTCATCCAGTGTCAGGAGTCTATCCATGCACTTTCCTGAGAATGGCTCCCAGAGTAGAGAGCTTCAGTGTCTCTAGTGTTACCTCCTCATTCTACAAGCACTCTCAAAGGCTATAGACCAATTAGTAAGTCACCACTCCCAACATATTTGAGGACAATGCCTTTGGGGATTTGGAATCCAAAGGTTCCTCTCTCTCCCTATTTGTTTTGTTGCTGCCACCATTCATGGGCAATAGACCCATCTCAACCCTTTCTTTCTCTATGGCAAGGATTTTGGCCTCCAGCGCTACTCTTCGAGCTACTCTCTCCGGCTCCTGGTCTGGATCCTCTAGTTCTTCTTAAGGCCTGGACTGGCCTGGCCTACCTCCAGGTACAGTTTCAGGAAAGATGTTTCTACTATTATCCTCTTCCTCTGGGATGTTGAAAGGGCAGTCATCCCCATGAGTACTGTTAGCCATCTCATCTTCACAGACATGGGCATCATCAATGTTATCAGTGTTTTCTTCATCTGCCTGAGCTCTATCAAACTCAGCCAGCAACTCCTGCAGCTGGGCTTTGGTTGGCCTAAGAGTCAGTTGCAAATTTACAAACCTTGCAGAGGTCCTTTAGCTGCCTCAAACTGAGTTGCAGGTAAAGGGTCAGGTAACAGGTTGAGTTCCTCAACTTTATCCTCAGAGGTTGACATGTTTTACTGAAGTTGAGACCTTTTTAGAAGATATAAAAAATGCTAAACTATTTTTAAAGCCTAACTACTAGTACACTTTTTAGAGTTAAAATACAACAGGGCTGGGGGACTTAACACAAGGTCCTAACATTTCAGATTAGAGAAATTTGGAAAAATCAAAAATTGGAAAAAATGTAAAATATAATTTTTGACTAAAGTCAATTGTGGGTATCTTAGGGTAATTACCTATTGTCCAAGTGTTGTCAGCAAATGCAAACTCTTGGACTCTACCGCTGATCCACCAATGTAGGATGCTGGCTTTTTACGTTGTGTACTAAAACGAGGTACACTATGTAGAAAGTAAAGGCGACTCTTATTGGTTTACAGGGCTTAAATTAATAATCCCAAATGCTCTCTGTTGTGGTAGTGTAGGCGAGCAGTTTAGGTTTATCAGAGGGTAGTGTTAAGCATTTGTTGAACACACAGAGTAAATATATGAGACACACTCTCAAGAACAAACTCGAGACCAATTTAGAAAAATAACAAGTATTTTTATATATATATTTTAACACTAAGAACTTTGTAACTGGGTAACTACTTTCCAAAATATCACTTTTTACACGTAAGTAAGAAATTGTAGCACAAATGCATTTTTACACGGTGATGCTTTCCTATGGAGAAAAAGGCATACACTGCATACAGGTATTTGCAATTGTATTCCGGGGCTCCCCTTAAGGACCTAAGTTGCTAGGGGGCCAAGGTCCAAAGTGCCAAGAAGCAGTTCAAGTTTACCTGCCCTGGAGTGTCTGGGGTGTAGAGGTGCTGGACGGGTTGGTAGCCTTGCGCTACACCATAGGCAAAGAGGGGGCCACCTAGAAACAGGCTGCAGATGGGGACTTGGGGACAAGTCCGGGAGCTCCCAATGGGGGGCTCAGTTTGTGAGGGTCCTGGGAGTAGAGGGGCATCATTGGTTGTCATGGAACCGGGCCGGGAAGCTCGTGTGCAGAGGGTTTTGGTCAATGGAGCCCGTGCATCAAAGGTACTCACAGATCTCGGTCGGATCAGCAGAAAGGGGACAAAACAGGACAGCTAGTCCCATCTCAGTTCTGGCCCCTGTGGTGCTGACATCCCTGGTCGGTTGTTTTGGCGTTGGAGCCCAGATTGGACTCAAACAAGCTTTGGTTGCTGCATGAGGTCCGATAACCTGGGTATTGGTGCAGGGCAGTTCCAGTTAGTCCTGCTGTCTTCCTGCTTGGTGCGGAGATTGATCTGACCACCTGGAGCATGGTGACCTCCTCTTGGGCAGCTGCTGCATTGGTGGACCGGGGTGAATAGCAGAACGGTGAACTGGACAATGCGGGCGGTGCCTGCAGGCTGCAGGGAAGTAACTGCTCCAATTCAAGGATGATGCTAATGGCTTGGTGAAGTGCTGGAGGCCCTCTAAGGCATTTGGAGGATGGACAGCTGCAGAATGAGTATGGTTGTTGTGATTGTCCGGACAGAAGCAGGCAGGCAGGGTTTTGCGCCAAAGTCCACCAGCAGTCCACAGTTCTTGCTTCTTCGACTCTTCTTTGTCCTCTTCTTTCTTCAGTAAGATGAGTCTGCATTCCTGGTGTCAGGGGGCAACCTAAATACTGAATTTAGGAATGCTAAGGGGAGTGAAGGGTAGTAGCCTATGGACTACCTACCCTTGGGGTCACTACACCCCCTATATGACCACTTCCTGTGGGGAGTGGGCATAACCCTGTCCCAGAGATCCTAATTCCACCAAATCAAGATAGTGAAACCCTTCTTTGACTGTCCACTTTAGGCTGCCCACCATAGGAGTATGCTCAGCCTGCAAGTGTGACATGCCTCCTGACTAGCTAATTTCCCCACCTGCTCTGGTGCCTAGTGGGCCCCAGGGCAGGGGGTGGCATCTCCCAGGTCTGGAAAAAGACCAGTCGCATATAAAAGGCGGCAGAGACTTTGAAGTCTCTGGTCTTGGTATGCTAATGCACTAGCCATCCTTCTGAAGGGGGTGTAAACACCTTTCTCTGGAGAAGGCATTGTTCCTGTCCTCTGAGAGTGCAGGGTCTCACATACAGGGCATCAGAAACTCGTCTGTGATGGCAGGCTGGTCGATAGCAGTAAGCCAGCACACTAGAGGACTGATAAGTTTTCAGGCGGCACCTCTGAGGTGCCCTCTGGGTACATGTCATAATAAATCTAACACTGGCATCAGTATGGGCTTATTAAGATGAGGTGTTTGATACCAAATACCATTATTTTCAGTGAAGCCATTATGTAGCTGGGGAACTCGTAATGGCCAATATCCAGTACATGTACTTAAGACGGCTTCCCTGTCCACTTGCAATATCTAGTAATAGAACCAGACATCACTGGGGCTTATCTACTCATGCAGGTATGTCCTTGCTTGTAATATAATGCACCTTGCCTGAGGGCTCTTAAGGCTTGCTGTAGGGGTGACTTACATATAGTACATGCAGTGCATGGTCATTACATACAGGCAGTATGCAAAGTTGTGTTTTCAGAAGGGTTTGCACCCTTTCACGCATTCTTCAATGGCAGTCTGCATGTGATTTTTGTATGGGTCCCTTAGGGTGTCATAAGACATGCTGCAGCCCTTAGGGACCCTCTTTGGTACCAAGGCCCTTGGTACCAGAGGTACCATTTACTAGGGACTTACAAGGATGCTAAAGCCCTTGCCAGTTGGGTTACAATTAGAAATTTCGTTTTTAAGGGAAAGAACACTGGCACTGGAGCCTGGTTAGCAGGCTTCAGTGCACTGTCAGAGTCAAAAAAACAGCATCTCGTAGTTCAAATGGTGGCAAAGAAAGGGGGGCATCAGGAAAGAAGTCCAGCTTTCCACACATTGTAAACCATTAAAGTAAATTGGGCCCCTGCCAGTGGGCATGTACTAAGTGTTAGATTGCTACATGGTGTGTGGGCTTTATGGTGTCTACACATTTAACAGCCTTTATCAATTTGTTTAAGACCATTTGAAGTGTGCTAGCTGAGCTAGAGTCTGTCCTAAAATTTGGAGGGCAGGAGAATTAATTGTCTGAGAAATGAGTCTTGCTGTTTGGTGCTATATTGTGTGCAGGTTGACAGTATTATTTCTTTGTTTCTTTGTTCATAGCTGCTGTGGTCCCACTCAGGGAAGTTGCTAGGTTATTGCGCCCTCAGCAATGGAGTGCCAACCAAATATATGGTGAGAGCAAGCAGCGCCACCTCCAGGGCAAACACATTGAGGTGTTTATGCAGTCTCAAGGAGACAAGGGGGGTTTTCAAGAACGACCCAGAGATGGTGTCTTTGTTTTTTGTTTTCGTATTTGTATTTGCAGTGCTTGCTTATTAATGTTCCCTGTGTCTACAGGGAGCTCATCAGCAGTATTTGTACATGGTACTCGTACCTTTATCTAGGTTTTCTCTTGCTGATTAGTCGCATAGGATTTCTTTACTTTCTTTTTCTCTATTTCTTTCTTTTTTTCTGTCTTCTTCTTTCCTTCTTATCATCGATTGTATATGGATTGGTATACTAAGCATTGAATCTGGGCAAAAATCTATGTTTTTTGTTCTCATGTAACATTGGGTTGTTGTTTCGTTTATATGTATTTTCCAACCATGTTATTTTGGTAATTTGTTTATTGAAAATTCAATAAAGTATTTGAAATTAAATTATTTTTTTTTAAAAAGAACTGTACAGTCATAGGGTAGGGTTCCCTCACACCTATAACTGGATGGTGTTTCATACTGTGGCCAAACCATCTTCTCTATTAAGCTCTATTTTGTTGTCACTGAATATCTGGGAATTTTCAAAATGCGTCGCCCAGTCACAATTATATCCATTCTCAGAAGCTACTATCCCAGGACATTCAACTTTCATTTCCAAAACATCAGCTGTTATTCTAATCTTGCCTTAGAGGCTTATATTCTGCTTCGTAAATTAGTTTGAATGTGTTTCTTAATACCTACATTTGTAAATACCATAATTGTATTTGCCACCTCAAGCAATATCTGTCGAACGTGGCTATTTCTCTCGACAACAAATCTCAGGGTGACATATAAAAACCTTTCCATTGGTATAATGTTGTCAATTCTTGGCATTTCTGTATTATCGTCCCCACTACTCTCTGAGACCCCAGCCTGTCATGTTTCTGAACCTGGATGCATCATTCTAAGCACTCACTCATTTACTGATCCATCATGCATTCATAAACTCAGCCGACTCAATTTTTCAACCATTTAACTATCCACTCAGTTATCCAAACGTTTATCCACGCACCCATCTCTTAATTATCCTTGCACTTTCTCACTGACCCATTATTCATCTTTTCCTGCACTTTCTAATAATAGATGTTGATGCTTTCTCATTTTCATCCACTCTCCCGTCCGCGCAAAAACTTACAAACGTGCCAATCAGTGAGAAAGCTCTTTCACCTAGACATAGCTAGAGCGATTAGAGTTACCAGTGCATGTTTATTCGTGCCAGAACGATGACGCAAATGAAGGGCAGCCACCCTACCCAGTCACACGTTTCTGTAAGGTATGCTCTTGGGCTTGGAATGCATCACTGGAATAGCATCAACCATAGCTACACCGTGACCCTTGATGGAGCAAGGTAAATGAGAAAATTTTGAACCCCCTAATATTAACAATAATAATTAATACAATTGTTTGTTTCAGTGAAATAACCAACAACGTATGTTTTCTTTATAAGATTTATGGGTAACATGCAGTATCTGTGCAAACTAATCAACTTACAATTGGTAATGTGAATAACGCTAACATAATGATTTGCGTACTAATTAGAATAATTCCGCATGATTTGTGCTAAGTAGTAAATTGTATGGTGGCACAAGAAAGTGGTTGGTAAGTAAGAAATAGCTTTATATGTCGCTTTTGCTAGGTAACACCTAACTGGGGTACTTAGAATGACGGGAGGGAAACGAAAAGGCTTATTTTCTTTATTCTTAACTATTTTCTGTTTATTTCTATGATAGTTCGCTCAGGCCTTCTAGGCCGTGCTGTAAAAATGGCTGCTGAGGCAAACAAGCTAGAGTACGCGTGCGCAAAATGGCTTCCAAGCGAAAGAAAAGCTGTGAACGAATGCATCACGTGGTTATTTCCAAAGCCTAAGGATGGAAGAGGGATCAAGGTTGTGATGACCTTATTACCCAAGCGTGTGCCAAGGGGGACTTAGCGAACGAGTGTGAGAACCAGCAGTGCATCCGTGAATGGACAATGAACTGTTTAAAAAAAAAAGTATCGGAAAGAAGATACAAATGAAGACTGCTAAATGTATTGGTAATGTCCTGAACCCGTGAGAAAGGATAAAATTATGAACATTCCTTGGAACTGGTTTGAGCAAGGAGGGTAATAATGAGATGTATGCCACCCCTCAAATGGACCAATTAGAATGAATCTCGCCCCCAAAATGTAACATTTCTCTTTAGTAAGCTAGTATTAGGGTATAAGAGGACCTACTCTTAGGTAGGAGGGGCGCTGCTTTTTACATATTTTTATTGAGCACTGGACGCTGATGCTGGAGAAGCCACTGCTATTTTTCTATAGGCTTTTATATTTTAATACGATTAATCCTTTTATTCATAATTCTGATCTAGAGAAAAACGAGAGTGTGGCGGAAACCCTATATACGTGGTCCGTCGAGGAGGCCTGTTTTAGCAGGACAGACAGTCAGTCTTGGGAGTTCTATGCTGGGATCTGAATTTAACAGCTGTGACAAACTTTATTTTTCCATCTAAAAGGGTATGCATTGCAATTTCAATTTATTCCTTATAATGATAATAAATGTATTGATCTGAATAATAAAACTGAATTTATTCATGCTTATAAAATTAGATAAACTATATTATAATTAAAACTACGAGTCTGTGGTTCTTTAGCTCAATAATAATTGTAAATGTTTAAAATGAGTTTATAGTGATTGAGCTGGTCTTAATCACCATCAACTGATTCCTACTAGTTGGTCCATCGACCAATGGGTGGAATACCTTAGAAATTTGAGAATTATCATGTTGATTTAAAAAGGTATCCCGTCTCCTTCCAGCAACTCATTAACTTTTTCTCCTTAGTAAAGGCGGACGAGTTCCAGGGAATATATGAGTGAGTGAATGTTTATGCGGTGTTAATGGGCCCCACCGTCATATTGATATAGTTGTGAAGAAGAATGTTTTTCAACCTGGATGTCAATGCCTAGAGGAGAAGAAATTTTATTGATAGCGCTGGATCAGATTTCTTCGTAGCAGAGTTATGGTTACTATAGATTAGTTTGGTGATTATTGATTATTGATTATTTCATGTCTAACACTTTATGTTGAGTCGCGTTATGTTATATGTAAGTCGGAAATTTTGAAGCTTCCGGGAAGTAGGAAGTGGACACGTGTGGCAAGAGAAGTCACATGGAATAGTGCATTGTCTAGGTTTTCAAAATGGTGATAACACAGGTTGTGTTATGATAGGGACAATTTCCGTATAAAAGGTGTGTGAGAGAGATAGCAACCGGTTTTCTTGTGAAACTCTGGCCTTAATTCTCAGGAGCAGTGTAGTCTCCAAATGTGTTTTATCCCCAGAGAAACGGGTTTACCCCTTGCTTGAAAGAAGGGTAAGGTAGAGGGAAGTGCTACACTTATCGAACGAAACTGTATTCTTGCGTAATAGAGTTAAACTGTCACTTTGTTTAGCGAAAACAGACAATGGAAATGTGTTTTTAATGTCGTAACTAACCAAGAACAGTTGAAAAGAATATTGCTGATAAATTTTGTAAAGGAGGGGTCAGGAGCAGAACTGACGTCGACAAAGAGCCACGCTGGGATTGGACAGTGCAATAGAAACACGGAAAACGCCCTGATTGGTGCGTTGGTGTGAGACGCGCTAGGATAGGTTGGATAAGCAGTGACGTAGAAGCTTCGGATTGGAGCGTTGGTGTGAGACGCGCTGCGATAGGTCAAAATAGCACATAGAGAAAAGAGTTGAGTTAGGAGTTTTGCAAAAAGGAGAGAAATTGTGAAATATGGCGTATTTTGAATATGGTAGAGAAAAAACGTCGTGGATGGCGAAAATTAAGAACTTCTTTAAGAAAGATAAAAAGGTAGTGACTAGAGAGGGACAAGTAATTCCTTCGCCAAAAACACCAGCTTCGCATATGATGCTGAAATACGGATATCATACTTGCATATGGTTAGAAAATTGGACTAAATATACTCAAAATGATGGAGTATTAGCCTTTCCCGAGAATGGTTCATTTAGCGTAGCTGTACTTCGGAATTTGAGAGAGAAAATGACGAAGCTTGAGCCAAGAGCTAGGCTAACACAGTTTGAAGCGTTAAGTGAATGGGAAGATGAGATGTATGAACGAGAGAGATTCAGAGGAGTTAAGAATCATGATTTTGTTCCTGGAAGGTTGTGGGGAGTGAATCATGAGGATCGAATAAAGCGTTGGAGATATGCTAATATGACAGGAGGTTTGTTTCCAGCCTTTACAGTTGAAGAGGAAACAAGGAGAAAGTGTACCGAGAAAAAGAAACATTTAGTTACCGAAAGGTACGGGTATGGTGGTAGTGAGACAGAGGATGAATTGCTGGAAGATATTTTAAATTGAAATCCACCTCCATACCAACAGAATTCTGCGGTGGTGACACCTAATGCACCGCCAATGGAAACTGGGAGGAATAAAAGTCCAGAACGAAGATACGAAATAAATAGGTCACAGGAACAGTTGAAAACCCCACAAAGCGAAAAGGTTGAAAGTGACAATACAACTGAATTAGCAAAAACCACGAGAGAATTGACTGAGAAAATAAGAGAATTAACAATGAATATGGAAGCCGTAACTGTACCAGTAACAATAGGTCCAGTAATACCAGTTTTTGAGAATCAGAAAATAGATGAACATTCTTTAGTTATTTTCATGAATTCAAATTTGCAAAGAAGGAAAGAAGGGATGGAACTAGAAAATGAAGGAGCGAGAAATTTGGTCAGCTCATATAGACCGAGCCCACCAACAAATTTGACCATAAATGAGAATGAGTTTAGGAGGATTCCTATGGGAACTGAGTCTGCATCAGAAACACCAGAGAGGAGTAGAAATTGGGTAGAAATAAATAGTACACCTGTAGGTCCAACTCCCGATGAATTAAATGAATGGATGAAAACCCTACAAAAGAAAGAGACAGAACCAAAACCACTAGATGTAATTAGGCTAAAAATAGACATGGAAGAGTTAATTTTAGGGACCATTGGTACAGAAAAATTGAAAACATATCAGGATGATGAGATTATGTTTTTGTGTAAAAGTATTACATGGAGAGCTAGAAATTTGCATGACAAATTAGAAGAGGTAGCGAATGAACTAGGAGTAGAATTTGAAAAGGTGAGAAGTTTGCAGAAACCATATAGGGTAGATTTTTGTGAGAAAGATATAGAAAACTTGAACACATCAGGACGGTTAACCCAAATAAAAGAATTGATTGTTTTGTTGAGAAAATGGGGTGATGTGGACAGATGGAGAAGCAGGTGGACTAAAAGGAATGAGAAAACGACCGATAAAGCGTCTTTGGCTTTTGCGGTGACAGACAAAGAACCAGTTGTAAGGGAGTATCCGATGAGAGAAACTCCAGGAGGTAGTTATGTGCATGTCCCTTGGTCCAGACAAGATATACTGTCATTTACTAATGACTTCCCAAAATTGAGAGAAAAGCCTGTGGAATGGTACAGACAAGTGGAAAGGTTTGTTAAGGTTTCGAAGGTGTTGTGGGTAGATTTGGATGGATTATTTGACATAGTAGTACCAGCTGATTTATGGACAGAATGTAAGATTACCATTGATTGGCCAACTGTAGAATACCCAAGAGATGCAAAAACAGGAGCGCCAGGACCAGAAGTTATGAGGAAATACGACCAAGTTATTACCTTTTTGAAAAATAAAATTCCACCCAAAGAAACCGATTGGGTAAAAATTGATAGAACCACACAGGAGAGTAAGGAATCTGTACACGCCTATTACGAGAGGCTACTTCTGGTTTTCAAACAGTATAGTGGCTATGAGACATTAAATGAGAAAGACATGAGTCATTTTGCCCCCACAACCACCAACCGCCTGCTCTCCTGGACCAACATCAACGACGAGGACACCAGCGAGATCATGAACACCATCCACTCCGGTTCACCGCTAGACCCGTGCCCTCACCACATCTTCAACAAAGCCAGTACAGCCATCGCGCCCCATCTCCGGAAAATAATCAACATCTCCTTCGAGACAGCAACCTTCCCGGAAAGCTGGAAGCACGCCGAGATCACCGCCTTACTCAAGAAACCCAAGGCAGACCCCAAGGACCTCAAGAACTTCCGACCCATCTCTCTGCTCCCGTTCCCCGCGAAGGTCACCGAGAAAATCGTCAACAAACAACTGACCCGCTACCTCGAGGAGAACAACATCCTGGACCCTTCCCAGTCCGGCTTCCGCAGCAACCACAGCACCGAAACCGCCCTCATCGCCGCCACCGATGACATCAGGACCCTGCTAGACAACGGAGAAACAGCAGCCCTCATCCTCCTGGACCTATCAGCCGCCTTCAACACGGTCTGCCACCACACACTACGAACACGCCTTCACGACGCCGGGATCCAAGAGAAGGCCCTGGACTGGACCACATCCTTCCTTTCCGGCAGAACACAAAGCGTCCGCCTCGCCCCCTTCCGATCCAAGGCCACCAAGATCATCTGCGGCGTACCCCAAGGCTCCTCCCTCAGCCCAACACTGTTCAACATCTACATGGCACCCTCGCCCACGTCGCCCGACAGCACAACCTCAACATCATCTCATACGCCGACGACACCCAGCTGATCCTCTCCCTCACCAAAGACCCTCACACCGCCAAAGCCCACCTCCACGAAGGAATGAAGGCCGTCGCCGAATGGATGAGGACCAGCCGCCTGAAGCTGAACTCGGACAAGACGGAGGTCCTCATCCTTGGTTCCAACCCTTCAGCCTGGGACGACTCCTGGTGGCCAACATCACTGGGAACAGCCCCGCCATCCACCGACCACGTACGCAACCTAGGGGTCATCCTCGACCCCACCCTCTCCATGACTAAGCAGGTCAACGCCGTTTCCTCATCCTGCTTCAACATCCTCCGAATGCTCCGCAGGATCTTCAAGTGGATCCCCACCGAAACAAGAAAAACAGTCACCCAGGCCCTCGTCACCAGCAGGCTGGACTACGGAAACGCCCTCTACGCAGGAACGACGGCTAAGCTCCTGAGACGGCTGCAACGCATCCAGAACGCCTCTGCACGTCTTATCCTCGACATCCCCCGACGCAGCCACATCACACCCCACCTGAGAGACCTGCACTGGCTCCCTGTCAACAAGAGGATAACCTTCAAGCTCCTCACCCACGCACACAAAGCACTCCACAACTCCGGACCAGCCTACCTCAACAGACGACTCAGCTTCTACACCCCCACCCGCCAGCTCCGCTTGACCAGCCTCGCCCTCGCCACAGTCCCCCGCATCCGGAAAACGACCGCCGGCGGCAGATCCTTCTCCCACCTCGCCGCCAAGACCTGGAACACCCTCCCCACCAACCTCCGACAGACCCAAGACCTACTGGCCTTCAGAAGACTCCTCAAGACCTGGCTCTTCGATCAGTAGCAGCACCACCCCCCTCTTCCCCCAGCGCCTTGAGACCCTCGCGGGTATGTAGTGCGCTTTATAAGTGACATGATTGATTGATTGATTGATTGATGGGTTAAAACCAGAGATAAGTGAAATGATCAAACAGCATATGATCTGTTGGCAGAACAGCACAGTTGACGAAGTTTTGAGATATGCTAAATACTGTAGTGATGATATTGAGTGTAGACAGCGTAAATTAAAAGAGAAAGCGATGTGGGCACAAGTGAAAGTCGCAGAAAAAACAAGAAGCTCAACTGAATAATCAAGTTAGTGAGGCAGAACAAACTAAATCCAAACCGAATATAGGTAAAGGAAAAGGCCAAATGAGTATAGAAGAAGCAAAGAAAAAGTGGCCATGCCACAACTGCGGAAAATTAGGGCATTGGAGAAACGGGTGTAAATTCCCTCCAAAAGCTAATGCAGAAAATCAATCATTAAATCCACAGGTGCAGGTGAGGTGAGTTACCAACAGCTGCAGCAACCGCAGGTAGTTACTCAGCAGAGTCAGGTGCCTCAACCACCACTTCCCAAGAGTATAAATCCACAGAGATACAGTGCAGAAACAGGATTCTACGGAGGAGAGCAGGTAACACAATTGCCGCGCGCAGCTGCAATATCGCAGTATTGGTTACGACAGGATGGGAATGAGTCGGATGAAAGTTTATGACTGTGCCTAGGAGAGGAGGAAGAGTGCGTGCTTGGCGCAACTCTAGAGGTAGATCAAGCAGGTCCATTTGTGGATGGAGAAGTGAATGGTGCAAATGTAACATTCCTTGTGGACACTGGAGCTACCCGTTCTACTGTTAGATCAGTGGAAATTCAAAACCTTCCTCTCTCAGGTGAACATATCCAAGTCGTTGGTGTCTCAAATCAGCAAATTAAGGCGCCTCTTACCAAATTAGTAGAGGTAAAAATCGGACCATTCAGAGAAATGCACCGATTTGTGGTGTGTGATTGCAGTCCTGTGAATTTGTTAGGACGCGATCTACTCTGCAAAATGAATTGCACCATCTATTGTACTCCAGATGGGTTTGCATTTCAGACCCCCGATGAAGATGTACTGTATAAAATGACAATGGTGAATTTAGAGTCGGAAGTGAATGATTTATTTCCTGTGTTTGATGTAGAGAAAATCCCAATTGAACTAAAAGAAACAGTAAAAACAAGAGGTGTGGGACTTTACGGGTGAAGATATAGGGTTAATGAAAGGAGTAGACCCTGTTAAAATTTCTGTTAAAGAAGGAACAAATTACCCAAATATTCCACAGTATAAATTGACGCCAGAAATAATTGAAGGAATAACACCTGTAATAAATAAAATGATTGAACAAGGAATTTTGAGAGAAATAATGAGCAGTCCATGTAATTCACCTATAATGGGACTGAAAAGCCGAACAGAACATATAGAATAGTGCAAGATTTGAGAAAGGTCAATAAAATCGTTGTTCCTTGTTGTCCAATTGTACCAAACCCTGCTGTAATTCTGTATCAGATTCCACGTGAAGCGGAATGGTACACTGTCATTGATTTGTGCCATGCATTTTTCTCTGTCCCATTACATTCAGATAGCCAGCCATTATTTGCGTTCAGGTTCGGAGAGCGTATTTTGGCATGGTGCCGAATTCCTCAGGGGTATACAGAAAGCCCCTCGATCTTTAATCAGATCCTAAAAAAGTCATTGGAAGATTTAAAAATGCCCGAAAAATCTGTGATGGTTCAGTACATTGATGACCTATTGGTGGCATCAAAAACAAAGGAAGCATGTGTTACTGACACAATTGCTTTGCTGAACCATTTAGCAAAAGGAGGACATAAGGTATCCCCATCGAAATTACAGTTTTGTCAACAAGAGGTCCAATATCTAGGTCATAAGATTGAAAAGGGAGTGCGAAAAGTAACGACTGAGAGAATAAAAATAATCCAAGGAATGAGAGCTCCAATGACACAAAGAGAGGTAAGAATGTTTCTGGGAATGGTTGGATATTGCCGACAATGGATAAGTGGATTTTTATTAATTGCAAAACCATTACAGCGATTGACAAAAAAGGATATTAAAGATCCATTTGAATTGAATGATGAAGAGATGAAGGCGTTTAGAGAACTAAAAACGAAACTATGTGAAGCTCCGGCACTGGGAATGCCTGATTATGAAAAAGATTTTGAGCTGTATTGTAGTGAGAGAGATGGGTGTGCACTTTCAGTCTTAGTGCAAAGACATGGAAACATGAAAAGACCTATTGCATATTTTTCAGCAGTTTTAGACCCGGTAGCAAAAGCGTTGCCTGGGTGTCTGAAAGCAGTAGCTGCTACTTGCGTGAGTCTGGAACAGAGTGAAGGCATTGTGATGGGATATCCATTGAGAGTGTATGTTCCTCATTCTGTGGAAATTCTTTTGACAAGAACCAAAACTCAATACATGACACATAGTCGGCTGACTAGGTATGAAAAAGTGATTTTAAGTGCAGACAATGTAACCATTGACAGATGCACAAATGGAAATCCTTCGACATCCATGCCGGATGAGGAGAATATGACAGACATGGATGAAGTTGACCATGATTGCCTGAATGTACTGGAGTATTGCACAAAACCGCGACCTGACATTAAAGATGAGCCTCTAAAAGAATCAGATTATGTACTGTTTGTGGATGGCTCATGTTTGAGAACGAGTGAAGGAGTTTTGAGTGCAGCATATGCAGTATGTACAGTAGCTGCTGTAATGGAAGCATCTTGTTTGAGAGGAATACGTTCTGCCCAAGTGGCTGAACTGGTTGCTCTAATTCAGGCATGCAAACTGGGAAGGAATGTCCGAATCACAGTAATCACGGATAGCCAATATGGCTTCGGAGTGGTTCATGATTTTGGGCAGATCTGGTCCCAGAGAGGTTTCTTGACGTCTGCAGGGACTCCAATCAGAAATGGTGAGTTTGTGAAGAAGTTGCTTGAGGCGATACAGCTGCCTAAACAGATTGCGGTAGTGAAGTGCAATGCACACAAAAATGGGGTAGACTACATAACTGTGGGCAACAAGTTTGCCGACGAAATAGCTCAGTATTGTGCCAAAAATGTAGTCTCATTGAACCGAGGCAGGGAAAGAGAGCATATTTCGTGTCCTTTGCTTTTTACTAACCCTGTCGAGACATGGGATGAGGTGAGACAATTACAGGAAGCGGCAGATGATGAAGAAAAAGATAGCTGGATAAAAGCAGGATGCAGAAAAAGGGAGGAAAATGATGTTTGGGTTTACAGAGACGAAAGACCAGTTATGCCTGACAGCATGATTTCTGACATGGCACGGATGTACCATGGACAAGCTCATATCGGAAGGGATGCAATGATCAGACTTTTCAGACAAACTTGGTATAACCCAAAATTCAGAGCCATAGCTGAGAGTATTTGTCAAAGATGCCTAGTTTGTCAACAAATAAACCCAGGAAGGAAGACAGTAGTGAGTCTAGGAACAATAGGACGAGAAGGAGGTCCTTTCACGAGAATGCAGATGGACTTTATCGAAATGCCCCCAAGCAATAGACTAAGATATGTTCTTGTAGTCGTCTGTTTGTTTTCTCGTTGGGTGGAAGCCTACCCGACCAGAAGGAATGATGGAATTACAGTAGCAAAGCTAATGCTGAGAGAATTCATTCCAAGGTATGGTTTTCCAGTAACGATTGAAACAGATAGAGGAACACATTTTCAGAACGAATTAATTCAATTGATATGTGAAGCACTTGGTATTAAACAGAAAGTGCATTGTGCATACAGACCAGAGGCTTCTGGAGTAGTAGAACAAGTGAATGGAACAATAAAGAACAGGTTAGGGAAAATGTGTCAAGCCACAGGACTCAAATGGCCAGATGCTTTGCCATTGGTTTTAATGACTATCAGAAGCATACCTGAAAGAAAGACAGGTCTGAGTCCCCACGAAATAATCATGGGACGAGCAATGAGGCAAGCACATGTACCTGTCAACAAACTGCTGACTATAACTGATGATCTCGTGTTGGATTATTGCAAAGGATTGGCTGATGTGGTACGTTCTGTGTTTCATCAGGTTGGACCGGATGCAACCACTCTTGAAAGAAAACCAGCTCATGATTTGAATCCTGGAGACTGGGTCCGCATAAAGGTCCACAGAAGAAGAAACTGTTTGGTTCCCCGCTGGGACCAACCACGACAAGTGATCCTGGTGACAACAACTGCAGTCAAATGTGCAGGAGTGAAACACTGGGTACATGCCAGCCACACCATCAGATTCCCAGATCCTGAAACTCGACCTGTAAGTTGACATCTGGAAATATCTGATATCAGTTCAGCATCCAATGCAGAAGAAGAAACGAACAGGGTTCCAGAACTTGAAGATCGACCTGTAAGTCGACATCTGGAAGACCCAAGTACAAGTTCAACGATAGGAGAAGAGAATGAAATAGCAAAGGTTCCAGAACTTGAAGATCGACCTGTAAGTCGACATCTGGAAATATCAGATACCAGTTCAGCATCTGATACAGATCACTCAGATTGTGATGAAAATCTGAAAAGGGATTGGAAAATTGATGTCATAAAAGAAGAGACTGAGCAAAAAGACAGCAATAGTGAACAACCAAGTACAAGTTATGGTAAAGATCCTTCAGAAATTATTCTAATAGATGAAGAAGGGATAGTTTCAAATAGAGAGATAGAAGAATCGGAAGAATCCCGAGGAGCAATAGGGACAGATCGGCGAAAAAAGGAACAGGGAAATATAGAAACAGATAGAGAGATTGACACAAATTCGGAAGAACCTCGAGGAGGGACAGAAGTAGGCGATCAAGGAAAAACACAAGGAGGATCAGAACTAGATGAAGGAAGTGAAATCATAAAGTTAAAGATAAGAGACAATAAAGAAAAGTCTGAATCAGAATCAGAAGAAAGTGGAGAAGAAAGAAAACAGACATTAGAAACAAGAAAGAGAACTTGGAGAGCAGAAAGAGAAGAAAAAGAAAGTGAACCAAAAAGGCCGAGAAAAGGAGATAATTGGCCTCACAAAGTTAAAAGATTGAGATACAAGATCATCAACCTAAATGGAAAGAATGCAGAACAAGTAAATGAAATAACAAGTCAAAAGGAACAAGAAAAACAAGGTGGAAAGCACTTGCAGAAAACAAAAAGAGTAAAGAAAGCAAATCTGAAATGTAAATCACCTGAATGGCTATACATTGCATTGACTGACATTAAAGAAGAAGAAATCACTCACGAGAACCCTGAACAAAGCTACAACTTAATGGGTAAAGGTGAAGTGCAACACATTTAAAGAGATTTGAAAGAAATTTCTACCGGATTGGACAAAACCCCGAATTTGACAAGAAAGAGTTCTGAAAAGAACTAAAGAAAGTACCAAACGAGACAAAGTGAGAACCTAGGGTGGCTAAGACGTCATTTCTGAGGTGTGGTGACACATTTTCTATACATATTATAAAAATAGATAATAGAACAAGATGGTAGATACTAAAAATAGAACATGTAGATGTGAGTTCTTACGTAGATGGTGTAAGATGTGCTTCTTTTGTACAGGATTATTAATGACCGTATGGTTTATCTTAGCAATCACCATTCCAATTAGATTAGCTGTAGAAGAAACGTCCATATCAGAGAATAACACAGAAAAGGAAAAGGGAGCTAACATGCCGGAAACAGCCATACTAAAAGATAGTGCAGAGTTACATAAGGATAGATCAATAACTGATTTTTCTAAAAATGTTTTCACAAAATTATTATATGAATATGTAGAAACAATGGATGTGAGAGATTGCTATGTTTGTATGCAATTGCCTGCGTCTGCGGCAGAAGGTGTGACCTATCATCACCTTCCTTTGACGTATGGAATAACATGTAGTGTTTTAGCTAGTCTATTTTATAGAACAGGAAGGCTAGAATATTATTATACTGACATGGATAAGATTTTTGCAAAGATTCCTATAGTACCTGAACTAAACAAGGTGAAAGAAGCAAGGACGTTTGGAGAGTTTTTCTTAGAAAATAAAGTTCTTTCGTTAGATGACATAGTTAAACACAATCTTACCTGTGAGTTAAGGAAGGAGGAAAAGGTGTTTTTAGAAATGGTTGAAACCAGAAGAATAAAATTTCAGAGAAAAGTAATAGAGGAAGAAGAGACAAAAACACCTGTTTGGGCATTTGAAAGAAGAAAATAATGATAAGAAAAAGACAAATGCAGCTATGACTTTGGATTGGCCCCAACAGGGAAGGTTGTGCATTAGTAGAAATAGAACAAGGTATGATAACTATTTCGTGGGATCCAGTGATTTCCGAGACAACTATAACATTTTAGGAGGTTGGGCATTCAAAGGGGGAAAAGATCCAATATTTCCAGGGATCTATTATATTTGTGGAAACAGAGCTTATTACAGGTTGCCGGACCATTGGTATGGGACGTGCTACTTAGGCCTGGTCTTTTCAAAGATTTTTCATGTAGATAGAGAAGAAAAAGGAACACACGAAATGGGTGAGACATTCACACGTAGAAAAAGGGAAAGTTTCTCAGAAATAGTGGGTGATATTTTTGGAGCATTGATACCAGCAGTGGGAATATCTTTGAATGCATTTAAAATTCGGAAGTTATCCACAGTAGTAGATCGTTTATCTACAGATACTGCTGGAGGGTTCTTGATGGTAAATACCGAGATGGTTGCCATGAGAGCTATGGTGATGCAAAATAGACTTGCCCTTGACATTCTTTTGGCAAAAGAGGGTGGAGTCTGTGGAATGCTGAAAGTTCAACATTGTTGCACTTACATTCCAGATAAAAGTGAAAATATACAAAGGTATATAAAGAATATTACAAATTTGCACAAAGAACTGGTTCCACTGGAGGTTGAAAATGCCTGGGAGAAACTTGGTAAGAGTTTTTCCTCTGTATCAAATTGGTTTACTAAAATAAGTAGCTTGATTATAGGGAAAGTTATGATAGCAGCGACAATAATAATATTAGTAGTACTATTCATGAGATTTGTCATTATATGTATCAAAAGAAGAAAAAGACAAAACAAAATAGAAAGAGAAAATAAGATAAAGAAAGAAAGAGAGCGAGAAATAGGTGAAATAGAACTGGAAGAACTGAAAGAAAGCATGTATAAGAAAACAAAAAGACAAGATGAAAGGGATACAGTTGTGTAAAAACTAACTAAAAGCAAATGGACAAGAAATATGCTATCTGACAAATTGGTGTGACATGGGTTTTTGTGGTGATGTTAAAAATCACCAAAGGGGGGAGTTGATGGAGCAAGGTAAATGAGAAAATTTTGAACCCCCTAATATTAACAATAATAATTAATACAATTGTTCGTTTCAGTGAAATAACCAACAAACGTATGTTTTCTTTATAAGTGTTATGGGTAACATGCAGTATCTGTGCAAACTAATCAACTTACAATTGGTAATGTGAATAACGCTAACATAATGATTTGCGTACTAATTAGAATAATATTCGCATGATTTGTGCTAAGTAGTAAATTGTATGGTGGCACAAGAAAGTGGTTGGTAAGTAAGAAATAGCTTTATATGTCGCTTTTGCTAGGTAACACCTAACTGGGGTACGTAGAATGACGGGAGGGAAACGAAAAGGCTTATTTTCTTTATTCTTAACTATTTTTCTGTTTATTTCTATGATAGTTCGCTCAGGCCTGCTAGGCCGTGCTGTAAAAATGGCTGCTGAGGCAAACAAGCTAGAGTACGCGTGCGCAAAATGGCTTCCAAGCGAAAGAAAAGCTGTGAACAAATGCATCACGTGGTTATTTCCAAAGCCTAAGGATGGAAGAGGGATCAAGGTTGTGATGACCTTATTACCCAAGCGTGTGCCAAGGGGGACTTAGCGAACGAGTGTGAGAACCAGCAGTGCATCCGTGAATGGACAATGAACTGTTTAAAAAAAAGTATCGGAAAGAAGATACAAATGAAGACTGCTAAATGTATTGGTAATGTCCTGAACCCGTGAGAAAGGATCAATTATGAACATTCCTTGGAACTGGTTTGAGCAAGGAGGGTAATAATGAGATGTATGCCACCCAAAATGTAACATTTCTGTTTAGTAAGCTAGTATTAGGGTATAAGAGGACCTACTCTTAGGTAGGAGGGGCGCTGCTTTTTACATATTTTTATTGAGCACTGGACGCTGATGCTGGAGAAGCCACTGCTATTTTTCTATAGGCTTTTATATTTTAATACGATTAATCCTTTTATTCATAAATTCTGATCTAGAGAAGAACGAGAGTGTGGCGGAAACCCTATATACGTGGTCCGTCGAGGAGGCCTGTTTTAGCAGGACAGACAGTCAGTCTTGGGAGTTCTATGCTGGGATCTGAATTTAACAGCTGTGACGAACTTTATTTTTCCATCTAAAAGGGTATGCATTGCAATTTCAATTTATTCTTATAATGATAATAAATGTATTGATCTGATTAATAAAACTGAATTTATTCATGCTTATAAAATTAGATAAACTATATTATAATTAAAACTACGAGTCTGTGGTTCTTTAGCTCAATAATAATTGTAAATGTTTAAAATGAGTTTATAGTGATTGAGCTGGTCTTAATCACCATCAACTGATTTCTACTAGTTGGTCCATCGACCAATGAGCGGAATACCTTAGAAATTTGAGAATTATCATGTTGATTTAAAAAGGTATCCCGTCTCCTTCCAGCAACTCATTAACTTTTTCTCCTAAGTAAAGGCGGACGAGTTCGAGGGAATATATGAGTGAGTGAATGTTTATGCGGTGTTAATGGGCCCCACCGTCATATTGATATAGTTGTGAAAGAAGAATGTTTTTCAACCTGGATGTCAATGCCTAGAGGAGAAGAAATTTTATTGATAGCGCTGGATCACCCTCATAGAAAGAGACATCCCTCCGAGGCCCGCATCACTGAGCAGGGCTCGCTCTGGGTGCCTCCTTCCTGTCACCGCCTCCCTGCACCCCGGTTTTTATTCAGTAATCATTGGCAGCAATTCTGGACTAACATCTCCACTGTGCAGGTTTGTGCACTGCAGATGCCGAAGGATGCATGCCTCTGGCTGTACCCAGAGAGAGGAGAGGTGGGCATCATTCTGCAGGACTTTACTTCCAGAGGTTGCTGAATCTTCTGAAGGTCTCGGAAGATCCTGGGCACTTGCAACAAAAATGAAGTGTAGAGTTAATTTTTACAAATGCGTTGCATCTATTAATAAAGGGATGACAGATTCCAAGACAGTGTCAACATTGGTTACATTACGTCTTCAGAATAGATATTTCTTGTGAGCGAGGCATATCCACTCTTGAACTGGTGTAATGGAGCGAGGCATTGAGACCCCTGCAGGAGCAGCAACGAAAGTAAAGTCCGGATTAATAAAATTGAAATAATAGCACTGAGCTTAAAGCAAGAGCGTAAGTCTACAGAAGATGGGTAACAATAGGGGGGCTTGGGGGGGGTAGCCAACCGCAGGGAGGTCCCCCCCCCGGGCAGTTTGGGAAGGGCGGGGGTGGGGGGGACGGGCATCAAGCCAGCCATTTTGTTTTTTGGGCTCTCTTTGGTTATAGCCCAATTGGAGCCCAAGCATAAATGCTTTGGGCTCCTGCTCCCGGCCACCATTTTAGGTTTGGTGACTTGGTGGCCGGGAGCTTTAGCAGAGGTTTTTTAGTCAGTGAGGTGGGCGTGTGGTGGGATTAGTTTTGAGCATCAAGTTTTGGCGATTTGTGATAGTGTAGTTTTGGCGACGTCTCAATGTCCGGGGAAGATTACCGCGTCTTGGAGGCCCTCCGGCTCCTTAGTGAGGCAGGCCGGATGGACCTCGTGATCGGTGCAGTGGCGGGGAAGGCGCGCCCTGTGCGGCAGGCCTCGGCGGGCGTGGCAGCGGCCGTGGCCGCCTGCACGTGCCTAAGTGACAGCGGATTGGGACGGTGAGTGAGCAGGGCCGCCCGCGTGTCAGAAAGGCGGCCCGAATGTTTTCTTGCAGCCCGGGGAGGGGGGAGCGTCTGGGGATGCAGGCGGTATGGCGCGCGGGGGTGGGACAGTACCTTCGGGGGTGGGGGAACCTTCGGTGGCATCGGTTGGGCCGGTAGCGGCTCCAGCGCTGTTCGAGCGCTCGTTTTCCTCCCCCGTGGTAGTTTTGAAGCGCGGGGGAGGGCGGGGCGGCAAGCGGCGCTCTGCCTCGCTGCCTTTCGCGCCCTTGTTGGCGGCATCAGGGGAGGCTGGGGGTGTCGGGGATTCGAGGGCAGTGCTTTCTGGCAGGGCGGCTGGCCGTAGTACTGCGGGGGCGGGCGGAGAGTGTTTGCCCCCTGCGTGCGCCCCAGTGACAGCGGAGCGCGATAGCGGGGTGGAGGGTGGGGAAGGTTTACATACTTTGGGCAGTGACCCTGGGGCAATGGACTGGGCTGGGGTTTTCACGCCAGGGCGCAGGGGCAGCGCTAAGTCTTTGGCAGGTGGGGAGGGGGACGCAGGTGATGGGCATATCTACAACCCTCTGCTGTTCTCCCCCCCATATTCTGGGAGGGCCGAGGCGGGGTCGGTGGGGGGAAGCTCCCTGGGGGAGGGTGAGTGGGCCCAAGTGGGAGGGTGGGGTAGCCAGCAGTGTTTTCCCTTCTAGGGAGGATGGGGCAGTCAGGGCGGGCACCCCTATAAGCTGGGGGGGTTGGCCCCCCGAGATGGGCGGGGAGGACTTGGGCTGGGGCGGGGTTGGGGATTGGGGGGCAGGCTGGGGTCTGGGGGGTGATATTTCGGGGGATTTGGACCCAGCTGGAGGGGGCCCGGCTTGGGAGGGCTTGGATATTTTTCCCTCTTGGGCGGAAGGGGTGCGGGGCCTCGGCGGGGGGGATCGGTCAGAGGTCCAGCGGGCTCATGGGCGTAGGGGGGGTGCGCGCGGGTCAGGAAGGCCATTGGTGGGGGGGCCAGAGGAGGGGTTTAGGTAGGGTTTGGGGGTACGTTGGAGGAGGGGGGTGCAGGACGGGGTTGGGGCCCAGCATCTGCGGTGGTACAGGCGATGTTGGAATGGAGTGGGGAGGAGGAAGGGGGGATTCCCCCCCTGGTAAGTGCGGTCAGGTCAGGGCAGGCTCGGGGTAGGCGGGCTAGGGAGTTTTCGACGGGCTTGCAGGGAGTCGGGTTTTCAGGCAGGTGTGAGGGAACCGGCACATCAGTCCAAACTTTTTCTTTACAGGGCAGGGAGTGTTGCAGTGCTGCGGACTCGGTAGGGCGGGGTGCGGCCCAATTACACCGAGGAGAAGGGAGGGTGGAACCTTGCGCGGTGCATCCCGTACCGGCGGAGGATCCCGTCGAGGCCAGCGCACGAAGGTCCTGCACGACCTCGCTGGCCCCACCGACAGGCAGGGCAAGGTGGTCCGACATTCCAGCGGAGATGGATTTGCAGAGAGGTCAACGCATTGGGGAGTATCGGCGGGTACAGTCGGCTCCCCCGCAAGGAGGACATTCTGGGGCCGTTAGTGCCAGTGTGGGGCAGGTTGGGTCCGGTAAGGCCCGTGCAGTGGATTTTGCTCCTGAGGTGCTCCAGGTGGAGGAGCCTATTGTGTTAGACTACGATGAGGACAGCCCCGAGGAGGGGGAATTGCGGGATACTGAGGAGGGGGGCCATCTCATGTTTTTCCTAGTTTTTTGCAGGCTCCGGGAGTGGTGCCGCACAGAACAGCAGTGGCGTCAGGATCCAGGAGGGAGCTCGGCCCCTCAGTGAGGGCTCCTCGGACAGTGGATCAAACAGAGACAGGGGCACGGAGGTCGGAGTCCGTCCGGGCAGTCTCGTTAGAGCCAGGTGAGACCGGTAGAACACAGGCCAAACCTAAGATGGTGTCTGTGGGGACGGGGGGAGGGGGAGGGAGTGACGGAAGGGAGGTTACACAAGGGGAAATACATTAAGGATACGGGGGTAGGAACGGGAGATGGGGGAATAGCGCTGGGCACCAAGGTGGAAAGCGGGACGAACACAGAAGCAGTTGGGGGGGCAAGGAGCCGTTGGAGAGTAAGGAATTGAAAATTAAAAAGCTGCCCTACATGGGAGTGACGAAGCCTTTGGGGGCCCATTTAATGCTGGCAACCAAGGAACGCATTTGGAAAGGGGAATACGTGGAAATGCTGAAGCTCCTTCATAGGGAGGTGAGGTCCAAAGAGGGCTCTAAGGAGGAAGAATATGAGTTGGCCAAGCGGCCTAAGGTGCCGTTGACCATTGAGAATTGGACGGCAGCGTTTTTGATTTATGCCAGCGTTTACTGCGAAAAGTTTCCGGAGCGCAGCGTAGCCATTTTTAAATATATGGATGTAATACGGAAGGCTCACATCACGGGTGGTGGGTACGCTTGGGCCCAATATGACGAAGAGTTCCGGGCCCGTCTGGCCTGGGACCCCGAGGCAAAGTGGGGGGAGTTAGACACTGATTTATGGCAGCATACGATGGGGGCAGCGTCGGGTGGTAAGACCATTTTTACAGCTAGCGGGTTGCCTTTGGTATACCGGCCCTTTCAGGGGAAGCCCACCCGGGGAGGGGTGGGAGGCGCAGCCGCGACACAAACTGGAGCTGGGGCGTGCTGGGACTTCAATAAGGGCTTATGCACAAGGGAGTATTGCAAGTATCGCCATGAGTGTTCCAAATGTGGGAAGCGCCATCCCCTTGTTAACTGTTGGGGCGTCAAACCACAGGGAGGTCAGCAATGGCAGCAGTCAGGCGCCGGCACTTCTGGCCCCTCGCACCAATTCCAGAGCGGCAGGGGGGGGAAGGGACCACAGGGTACTGGGCCCAAAGGCTCCTACGCCAGTTAGGGTAATGAAGCTGGTGGAGGTCCTGCAGGGGTACGAGGATTTGGGAGCAAAACAGGTGCTTATGGAGGGATTTCAGTGGGGGTTTCGTTTGGGCTACCGGGGACCAAGGCAGAGAAGGTGGGCGGATAACCTGAAATCAGCTGCAGAACACAGGGGGTAGTGCAGGATAAATTGAACAAGGAGGTGCGGGAGGGGAGGATGGCGGGCCCTTTGATGATTGGCCAGTAGATAACTTGATTATATCACCCATCGGGGTGGTGCCCAAAAAGGAAGAAGGACAGTACAGACTGATTCAGCACTTGTCATGGCCAGAGGGGTCTTCAGTTAATGATTTTATTGATGAGGAGGCGGCCTCAGTGTCATATTCCTCAGTTGACGTGGCCATGTCACTGGTTGTGACCGCGGGCGCGACTGCAGAGATGGCAAAATGTGACATAAAGTCGGCATTTCGGCTGCTTCCAGTCCATCCAGATGATTGGGATCTTCTGGGTATCCATTTTGAGGGTAAATGGTACGTGGACAAAGCATTACCGATGGGTTGCTCTATGTCGTGTGCTTTATTTGAATGTTTCAAAAGACACACAATTGATGGACGGAATGCAGAACAAATCAAAACATTCACCCCCAGTCAAGAGATCTGGGTTAAATCCATCATTCTTTTGCTCACCATGCCACCCCAGTTTAGACCTGGCCATATGCAAATCAGTCTTGACCCTGTGCCTCATGGGAACAGTCCAGCCCGAACTGCCAAGCCAGGTCCTCCCTGGACCGGAAACAAGCATCCTAGGACCGGTTTCGGGGTTTCACCCTCTTCAGCCAGGATAGCTTGATTCCAGTGGCACAGTGAGCCCAGGACCCACGTCTGGGCATACCTGGCGCACTTAGGGCGAGAAAGCAAAAGACACACAATTGATGGACGGAATGCAGAACAAATCAAAACATTCACCCCCAGTCAAGAGATCTGGGTTAAATCCATCATTCTTTTGCTCACCATGCCACCCCAGTTTAGACCTGGCCATATGCAAATCAGTCTTGACCCTGTGCCTCATGGGAACAGTCCAGCCCGAACTGCCAAGCCAGGTCCTCCTGGACCGGAAACAAGCATCCTAGGACCGGTTTCGGGGTTTCACCCCTCTTCAGCCAGGATAGCTTGATTCCAGTGGCACAGTGAGCCCAGGACCCACGTCTGGGCATACCTGGCGCACTTAGGGCGAGAAAGCAAAAGACACACAATTGATGGACGGAATGCAGAACAAATCAAAACATTCACCCCCAGTCAAGAGATCTGGGTTAAATCCATCATTCTTTTGCTCACCATGCCACCCCAGTTTAGACCTGGCCATATGCAAATCAGTCTTGACCCTGTGCCTCATGGGAACAGTCCAGCCCGAACTGCCAAGCCAGGTCCTCCCTGGACCGGAAACAAGCATCCTAGGACCGGTTTCGGGGTTTCACCCCTCTTCAGCCAGGATAGCTTGATTCCAGTGGCACAGTGAGCCCAGGACCCACGTCTGGGCATACCTGGCGCACTTAGGGCGAGAAAGCAAAAGACACACAATTGATGGACGGAATGCAGAACAAATCAAAACATTCACCCCAGTCAAGAGATCTGGGTTAAATCCATCATTCTTTTGCTCACCATGCCACCCCAGTTTAGACCTGGCCATATGCAAATCAGTCTTGACCCTGTGCCTCATGGGAACAGTCCAGCCCGAACTGCCAAGCCAGGTCCTCCCTGGACCGGAAACAAGCATCCTAGGACCGGTTTCGGGGTTTCACCCCTCTTCAGCCAGGATAGCTTGATTCCAGTGGCACAGTGAGCCCAGGACCCACGTCTGGGCATACCTGGCGCACTTAGGGCGAGAAAGCAAAAGACACACAATTGATGGACGGAATGCAGAACTAAACCCAGATCAGTTGACTGGGGGTGAGTGTTTGATTGGCTCAAACGTTCCGTCCATCATCCCCTTTTGTATCGCTTTGTTCGCCCTAAGTTGGCGGGGTATGCCCAGACGTGGGTCCCTTGCTCACTTTGCCACTGGATTCAAGCAAGCCTGGCTGATGACGGCTGGAATGCCAGAAACCGGTCCTAGGATGCTTGTTTCCGGTCCAGGGAAGACATGGCTTGGCAGTTCGGGCTGGACTGTTCCCATGAGGCACAGGGTCAGACTGATTTGCATATGGCCATGTCTGAACTGGGGTGGTGGAGTGAGCTAAAGAATGATGATGGATTAAACCCAGATCAGTTGACTGGGGGTGAGTGTTTGATTGGCTCAAACGTTCCGTCCATCATCCCCTTTTGTATCGCTTTGTTCGCCCTAAGTTGGCGGGGGTATGCCCAGACGTGGGTCCCTTGCTCACTTTGCCACTGGATTCAAGCAAGCCTGGCTGATGACGGCTGGAATGCCAGAAACCGGTCCTAGGATGCTTGTTTCCGGTCCAGGGAAGACATGGCTTGGCAGTTCGGGCTGGACTGTTCCCATGAGGCACAGGGTCAGACTGATTTGCATATGGCCATGTCTGAACTGGGGTGGTGGAGTGAGCTAAAGAATGATGATGGATTAAACCCAGATCAGTTGACTGGGGGTGAGTGTTTGATTGGCTCAAACGTTCCGTCCATCATCCCCTTTTGTATCGCTTTGTTCGCCCTAAGTTGGCGGGGGTATGCCCAGACGTGGGTCCCTTGCTCACTTTGCCACTGGATTCAAGCAAGCCTGGCTGATGACGGCTGGAATGCCAGAAACCGGTCCTAGGATGCTTGTTTCCGGTCCAGGGAAGACATGGCTTGGCAGTTCGGGCTGGACTGTTCCCATGAGGCACAGGGTCAGACTGATTTGCATATGGCCATGTCTGAACTGGGGTGGTGGAGTGAGCTAAAGAATGATGATGGATTAAACCCAGATCAGTTGACTGGGGGTGAGTGTTTGATTGGCTCAAACGTTCCGTCCATCATCCCCTTTTGTATCGCTTTGTTCGCCCTAAGTTGGCGGGGGTATGCCCAGACGTGGGTCCCTTGCTCACTTTGCCACTGGATTCAAGCAAGCCTGGCTGATGACGGCTGGAATGCCAGAAACCGGTCCTAGGATGCTTGTTTCCGGTCCAGGGAAGACATGGCTTGGCAGTTCGGGCTGGACTGTTCCCATGAGGCACAGGGTCAGACTGATTTGCATATGGCCATGTCTGAACTGGGGTGGTGGAGTGAGCTAAAGAATGATGATGGATTAAACCCAGATCAGTTGACTGGGGGTGAGTGTTTGATTGGCTCAAACGTTCCGTCCATCATCCCCTTTTGTATCGCTTTATTTGAATGTTTCAGCACCTTCTTGCAGTGGTATTTCACGCAGCACACGGGTCACACGTTGGTGACGTACTATTTGGACGACTTCTTCTTTGTCGGTTCCCCGGGCTCCACGGAATGCCAGATAGCTCTGGACACCTTCCATGAGCTCATGGGGGAACTGGGGGTGCCATTGGCACCCGAGAAGACAATGGGACCGTCTACGGCTTTGTCCTTTTTGGGGATCGAAATTGATGCGGTGGCAATGCGGGCTCGCTTGCCAGTGGATAAAAAAGTGAAAATGTTGGAGTTACTGGACAGAGTGCTGTCGAAGCAGAAAATGACAGTAAAGAACATTCAGGTGTTACTGGGTCATCTTAACTTTGCCTGCAGGGTGGTCAGGGCGGGGAGGACGTTTTGTAGGCGGTTGGGTCGGGCACTGGCAGGACAGCATTTGCCGCACCACCATGTCCGCTTGTCGGCAGGGGTAAAGGAGGATTTGCGGATGTGGTCAGTTTTTCTTCACTCTTTTAATGGAGTGCCATTGGCCAGGGAGGAGGACGTCCAGTGGGACGTTCAAATGTTTTCTGATGCCGCAGGCAGCGACGGCTTTGGCATATATTGGCAGGGCAGGTGGTGTGCTGAGAAGTGGCCGCCACAATGGAAGGATGGGAGGAGGAGCATCGCCTTTCTGGACCTTTTCCCGTTACTGGTGGCATTGACCCTGTGGGGTGAGGAGTTGGCGCACAAGAGGGTCTTGTTTCGAGTGGATAACATGGCAGTGGTGGAGATTGTTAACAGACAGTCCGCCAGAGATGAGCAGATTCTCAAGTTGCTGCGAGTTTTTGTGTTAGACTGCCTTAGACATGACATTGCGTTCAGGGCCTTGCACATCCCTGGTGTGGACAATGACATAGCCGATGCTTTGTCTCGTTCGCAGTGGGGGAGATTCCGTGGGCTGGCCAAGGAGGCGGACAGGACACCGACCCCAATGCCGGAGCATCTTTGGTATGTAGGCAACGTAGGGTTCTACAATTGGTGGTAGGTTCTCTGTCAGCGGCCACGCGGGCGGCATATGCGCTGGCATGGAGGGATTTCCTAGCATCTGGAGCCTGTAGGCGGGAGGAGGTTTGGCGGTGGTCTGAGGATGTGATTCAGTCTATTCTAGACCTCATGGAGAGAGGCCTTTCCAGGGTGACCATCGCCGGGAAATTGGCGGGAATTTCTTTTATGGGAAAACTCTTTTGGGGTTACTCCCCCTCCGCAGGGGAAGAGGGGAGGAGGATGCTAGAGGGTTGGGCTAGGGAGCGGGGAGGGGAGCGTTTGTCCCGTAGCCCCCTTTCGTGGCAGATGTTGGCTCGGTTGTTGGACGCGTTACCGGCGGTTTGTAGGGACGGTTTTGAAGCATGTTTGTTTTCTACTCTGATGGTGTTTATGTTTTTCAGGGCGTTTAGAGTCTCGGAGCTCCTGGGTACCAAGGTAAAAAGGGGCATTAGTTGGCAGGATGTGTTTTTCGCGGAGAGGGGGATACATATTTGGCTGGCCAGTTCTAAATCTGATCAGAGAAGCCTAGGGAAAGGAATCTGGTTGGAGGCAGCGGCCCCAGTGTCAACATGCCCGCTACAGTGGGCCCGCCGTTGGAGGACTTTGGCGGGAGAGGCTGGGGGCGACTGGGTTTTTCGGCATCACAATGGGTCCCGGGTAACAGATTACCAGTTGCGCATGGTGCTGCGTAAGGCTTTGCAGAGTATGGGGATGGATGGGGCGCGTTATGGGACGCATTCGTTCAGGATCGGGGCAGCAACAGAAGCACACAACCGGGGATGGTCGCAGGGGGACATTATGCGCCTGGGGCGCTGGTCGTCAGACTGTTTTCAGTGCTATGTGAGAAGGACCGCGGAGGAGGCGCATGCGTCATCCTCTTTGTTGTGAGTCTCATTCTAATTTTTCTCATTACAGGTTCGGTGGCTGGGCCTCAATCGAAGGAATTGACCATATGGATAGTGGGGCATTCATTCATCAAATGGGCGCAGGTTCAGGCGTGCCGCTGTTATTTCGGGGAAATGTTGGGTTTCAATGACCGTGTATTTAGAATTGTTTGGAAAGGCAAAGGAGGGATGCTTTGGAAAGAATTGTTACCATGTCCGAATAAATGGATGGTGAGGGACCAGTGCCCGGATGTCTTGTTGATTCACCTTGGCGAGAATGATCTTTGCGGAGTGAAGGGTGTGGTGTTGCTGAGGGCAATGAAGAGGGATTTGTCACTTTTAAGGGAACGATGGTCAGGGAGCCACGTTTTGTGGACTGAGTTGGTTCCGCGCAGGGTTTGGAGGGGGGCTGTGAACCCCAGGGCTATTGATAAGGCACGGAGGAAGGTGAACACGGAGATTTCCAGGTTTTGTCGGAGCTTAGGTTTTGGGAGAGTGACACACAAAGAGATACGTTTCGAGGCTGTGGAGTTTTTTTGGGATGACGGAGTGCATTTATCCAGGCTTAGGATGGACCTTTATTTACTGGAGATTCGGGAGGTGTTGTCGAGATGCTTGAACGTTCAGAGGCATGCAGTTTAAGTTTTAGGGTGGATAGCCTACTCTGGGGGGGCAGAAAGGGGGGGTAGTTCCTTCCCCCCTACTTTCTGGGTGGCGGGGGTTATTTGAAGTTTGCCAGGGTTGGCAGAGGTTTGGTGATTATTTTTGAAGTTGGGTTATCGACAGTGAAAGGGTAGGCAGGTTACTTGTTAGTTCGGTTACACAGGTTGGGGGTTTGACAGCTGTAAAGGGGCAGGCAGGGGAGGTCGTTTAATGGACGGGTTGAATTTATAGGGTTATATAGGGTTATACATTGATGTATTGTTTGGTATAGTTTGTAATGTTGTAATGTACGGGGTGGGGGCAGGTTCAAGGAAATTTTAGGGGTGGGGCGGGGTACGGGGGTTAGGTAAGTGGTTTAATTAGTGAGGCTTAGTTTTGTAAGGCTGTTTGCCGAGGTATTATATTGTTATGTTCACCTGTTTCAATAAAGCGGCCTTTTACACACATATCCTGGTTTGTGGTCTGCTCCCCCACCCACCCCTCCCTCCCAAGAGGGGCTTGGGGGGGTTGCCGACCGCAGGGAGGTCCCCCCCCCCGGCGGTTTGGGAGGGGCGGGGAGTGGGGGAGGGGGGGCTTCAGGCCAGCCATTTTGTTTTTGGGCTCTCTTTGGTTATAGCCCAATTGGAGCCCAAGCATAAATGCTTTGGGCTCCTGCTCCCGGCCACCATTTTAGGTTTGGTGACCTGGTGGCCGGGAGCTTTAGCAGATGTTTTTTAGTCCCTCCCTCCCTCCCTATATATATATATATATATTTCTTTTGGGTTTTTTTCCAGTTTCTTGGCTTATTTTGGAAGGGGGCTTTTTTGGGACAGGTGTGCAGGGTGCTGGTTATATACTGTCGCTTGGAACAGGTGCTGGGCGGGGGTTATTTGAAGTTTGCCAGGGTTGGCAGAGGTTTGGTGATTATTTTTGAAGTTGGGTTATCGACAGGGAAAGGGTAGGCAGGTTACTTGTTAGTTCGGTTACACAGGTTGGGGGTTTGACAGCTGTAAAGGGGCAGGCAGGGGAGGTCGTTTAACGGACGGGTTGAATTTATAGGGTTATATAGGGTTATACGTTGATGTATTGTTTGGTATGGTTTGTAATGTTGTAATGTATGGGTGGGGGCGGGTTCAAGGAAATTTTAGGGGTGGGGCAGGGTACGGGGGTTAGGTAAGTGGTTTAATTAGTGAGGCTTAGTTTTGTAAGGCTGTTTGCCGAGGTATTATATTGTTATGTGCACCTGTTTCAATAAAGCGGCCTTTTACACACATATCCTGGTTTGTGGTCTGCTCTCCCCCCCACCCCCCCTCCCAATGTTTCCTTCTCCTGTAATTGATGCAATAGACAGTATTACTTAATATTAAAATATTTTATTATGGCCCTCTGGCAAGGACGGGAGGGCTATTCCGGTCATTAAAGTCCATGCAGCTGGGGCAGCTGCCCTTTCCCTCTCCCTGGGCACTATGTTAAACACTAGAATGGGGAGCTAGAAATATGCGATTCCTCATCTCAGGCCCTAACTTACCACCAATGACACTTTAAACTTGCTGCTATCGCAGGACGTGGAGATTCCTTCCCATTTTAGTTCTTAACGGGAGACCGGGTTTCAGTCTCTGTTTGTCGGGAAACAGCTTTTACAAAGAAGGCCGAACAACGAGATGCCTTTACAACGAAGGCCGAACAACGAGATGCCTTTACAAAGAAAGCTGAACAACGAGATGCCTTTACAACGAAGGCCGAACAACGAGATGCCTTTACAAAGATGGCTGAACAACGAAATGCCTTTACAACGAAGGCCGAACAACGAGATGCCTTTACAACGAAGCCATTATAACAATGTCTTTACAACTCATGATTTTTTTACAAGTTTGCCTTTACCAGGAATGCCTTTACAACTAATTTCATTGTAAAAGCATGAATGGTAAAGGAATAGTCGTTGTAAAAAAAAATACATGTAAATATAAGTATGTTGGTAGGTATTAAGTGTATTTTATCTCTCTCTGTATAGATACCCATACCCACCCAAAACCTATATAAACAATATTTTTACCACGCATATGTCTTTACCATGCATGCCTCTACCATGAAAATGTAAGCATTTTACAGGTAAGTACTACATATATATATTTTTATATATAAAACGGAGATACAATGACTGAGTTTCACGCTGTGTCTATCATTAAGCAACTGGTGAACTGTGTCTGTGACAAAGAAGCAGTCTTTCTTCTATATCCATAGCCAAAGCGTCAAATGGTCAAATTCACGTGATTGTGTTGTAAAAAAATCGACACTAAGTAAAAAAATGTAAAAATGCATATAAAAGACGTTAGAGTTACGTAGCGCGCATGTGATCAAGGCCGCAGGACGGCGGCCGAAACGCGTCATATTGACATTTAATCTATTAATAAATAAGCACGTTATTACAGAGTCTGTGCCCGACCTGTTTTGTCGATCGCAAAATTGGGATGAATCGGATGTTTGAAGCAGAAGACGGCTGATTCCGCATCACAGACCCCCTCCTCACTTCATTTGGGTGGCGAAACTCAAGACAGCCGAGTTTGTGGAGCTTCTGGGAGGGAGAGTGAAGAGTAACCGCCCCCTATCAGGACCTAATGGTTAGCAGCAGCTGAGGCGGAAGTGGAAAACGAGTCGGAGGACCCGTGGGACACGTCGCAGCCCGGCGGTAAGTCTGCTACCGTGGAGTGAGAGACAGGTCGGGGAGGTGTGCTAGCGCGGCGGTGAGGATCACAGTATCCATACATCATATCGCGCAACAAGCTATATTTTAGACCATCATGTCCATAGATGCGCTACGTGAGCGCAAGGCGGCTGCCGATGTGCTCTTTGATAATTTACCGGATGTTTCAAGCAACACTAGATCTGGAGGCCCTCAAATTATTAGAAAGGAACATGAAAAATGAACTTACGAAATGGTGGGAAGGTAAATCACTGCAAAAATACCAAGAAGCAGGACGTGTTCCCCGTGGGCTCAGAATCATAATGGCTCCAAGTTTCGAAAATTCTAACCCTTTGATGCTCAAGGAGTGGGCGGAGAGTAATTTGGATGCTTTGATGAAATTAATTGGCATTTTCATTAAATACGCTGCAATAGATCGAGCGGCACTAATGAAAGAGATTGAGCGCATTAACTCAGAGTTAGACAAACTGATCAGAAGGAATTAATCATAAAAGCACGTAAAGAGATAATGACAAGATTAAAAAAGCAAGAAGAGATGATTAAAACAATAAAGGCCTATAAATTTGCGCGGGATAAGACCGACTACGAAACTGGGCAGATCTTCCCCTTCTCCCAAAAATTCAATTCTGTAAAAAGACATAAGTTCATGAAAAGTGATACAGCCGGCCAAGGTTATAAGTTAAACACTCAAAATATTAACACCGCGTCTACATCAGATATTAGTTCAGCAATGGAGAGTGAGACGGATTCAGAAGATGGGAGAGGCAGGACGTAATGAGACAACAACGGGTAGTTTCACTCTAGCTGAAGAACTTGATTTTTTACGCCTAGATCGTCGGCAGACACTTCGTCCACAACCACCCAAGAAGCAAGGCACAGTCGTAACAAGAAAAGAAGGCAAAGGAGAAAATTCAGGCGCTTCCAACAACAACAAAAAACAGCAAGTGAGCAATTGGCAACGGAAGTAGTTGGCAATGAAAATACTGTCGTGAACTTATCTGATATCACTCTGAGTAATGCTGAGATTCAATTCTTGTCTCTGGGATTAACATATTGCCCAGAGAGTAGTTTCAACTATAGTCGCACATGAGTTGATATCTTTAAGTTTATAAGAAAACTGAAATTAATCAAATTTTTTAAACAAAAACAAGTGAGCAATGTGAGCAATAGTACCAGCAACTCTGCTCCTGGGCAAGAATCAGCAGTATCCAATTCACTAGCATCAGACATACAAACCATCTGCACTATGCATGAGTTACAATCCCCCACGCAGAGTCTGTCGACTCAACAGGTTATGACTGATGAAGGTATCAACATATCGGAGTCTATTAAAATCCCTTTCAAACCTCATTCAACCTTTACCCCAATGATGCCGAGAGACTCTATTGACACATTCAATGAGGTGGTAGTAGAAGAATTGAAAGATCTTCACCATAAAACAGTACGGAGACAGAACAAATATAAGCGTCAAAAGAATCAATATTTCGCATTAATACGTAAACTACAAAAGAACAACCAAGTAGTAATCAATAAATCAGACAAAGGTGGTAATATCGTTTTATGGCCTAGAGCAGAATATCTCGTGGAAGCCCATAGACACCTTGATGACCACATTTGTTACAAAAACTCCAACATGCAGGAAATAAAGTTAAGAAAGTGCTGAAACAAGACCTCAGTAAGTTCAAACAAGAAGGATTATTGACAAAGGGTGAATTTCAATATCTCAGTAACGAATTCCCAGTTATGCCAGTACTATATCTTATACCTAAGCTTCATAAGGAAATAACACCAGTACCGGGGCGCCCTATTATCTCAGCTCGCAACAGCCTATGTGAGAACATTTCCCAATATGTTGACTATTTTTTACAAGAGTTAGTGATCGAATTACCCTCATATTTAAGGGACACTGGAGATTTCCTACAAAAGCTAAATGAGATATCCTGGTCACGATACTACAAGTTAATGTCACAGGACATCACATCTTTGTATACAAGCATTCAGCACAAGGACGGCTTGAGAGCCTGTGAACATTTTTTGAAGGACAGACCGATTCAGTTTTATAAGCACAATAAGCTATTTCTGTCTATGATTGGTTGGTGTTTGAATAACAATGTTTTCATGTTTGATAATGAGATTTTCCAGCAACTAAGGGGCGTGGCTATGGGAGCCTGCTTCTCCCCCAGCTACACGTGTCTTCATGTGGGTTGGTGGAAGGAGCAGATTCTCAGGTCAGTACACCAAAGAGACTGGACTAATAATATCATAACTTGGCTTCGTTATAGTGACAATGAATTTGTTGTGTGGAAGGGTATTAAGGAGAGTGCAATGAATTTTGTGACTGATCTTAACAAAAATTATATGAATTTAGAATTTACCACAAACATCGGTGCTACTGTTATAGAATTTCTTGATGTATCAGTCTATGTTGACAACAATTCACTCCATTCTAAATTACATCGCAAACCTATTGCAGGAAACTAAACACTACATGGGTCAAATTTCCATCCGAGACATCTAATAGAGAGCATCCCCTACGGTGAGATGCTACAATTGCATAGGATCTGTAGTTTGGAGAGTGATCTGAAACAATGTCAAACTGAAGCCCATAATAGATTTTGGGCACGAGGGTACACAGAACACACCATCAAAAAAGCGATAATCAAAGCCAATGCGATACCTAGAGAATAGGTTTTGATGGGTGTGAGTGACTCGGCGGAGTTAGTAGTCAATGTAACTTCGCACAGCAGCGTGACTAATACAGTAGATGCACGCCTTATCATCATGTATAACAAAGAAGAGAGAGCCATTAGATCTATTTTAAACAGGCAATGGCCTATCAATTTGACAGATCCAGTATTAGGTACAATAGTCCCCAAACGGCCAACTATTACCTATCGCCGAGCATACTCTATGAGGGATGCTCTGGTGTAAAGTAGTCCGGAGGTGATTCTTAAAACCAACTGGCTGTTGGACAGGAAAGGTTTTTACAAGTGCAGTACCTGTAGAGCGTGTCGCTTTGGTATCAACACTACTCATGTGACTGCATGATTCCGTGCGAAACCAATAGAAATCAACAGAAAATACACATACACAAATACACTATTTAACATTCTATTCCACTACCAATTAGGGAAATGTCAATAATTTTGTCAGTGTACTCTTAGAACTATCAGTTCCTTGATCCTTGTAAAACTATAATATATTGTTTACTTAATTATGTCACTTATAAATATGAAATCTTTAAGATAATAACATGCTAGAAATAAAGTGACTGCTCCTTGGTCTGAGATTTCAATTAGTACAACTCCTATCTATTTTACACCTAGCAGAATTACAGTGTAGTTTATATGAGACACCGACATCAGAAATATTCAACCATGCATGCCTTCATGCCATAAGGCTTTATGTCAGAAATTCATCTCTCAACACCCCTCCATCAAGTAGCCCATTGCCTTGCCCCCCTCAAGTTACTGGTATCTTTGATACATTTTATTTACACAGTAGTCGCCGGAGCAAGGAGGGGTCTGCGTCACCGTTAGTTTAGCTTGCAAGTTCACTGATATGTAAATGAGCAGGGATGTTTGTTGTTGTCCGACTGCAGAGAGTGGAAAAATCCTTTCTCTGGATTGCTCACGTGCGCTACAGAAAAGGGCAGAAAATACGTGGCAATTGACCATACATAATCTGAAAGTTGATAGATCACTGATCAGCAAGGCTCATAGCCTGTGTTCTGCAAGGTGTCTGTTATTGTTAAACAGGTCTGGCAGCTAGGCTTTAAACTTCTGTCATGCACCCCAACACACTGTATGCACCAACATACAGAATTTGCAGTATATGTGTTGCAGTGCACTTGTGGCCTTAAATACGAGGGTAGCACCAAGCTACCGGTGCATATGCGTTTTTTACAGCACCTCAGGGCGATAGTCAATTCTGACGACACATTCCCTGTGGCGCATCATTTTAAAGGGGTTCACAACAATGACCTCAGTCATCTTAAATATTATGTTATTGATGACGTCCCTGTTTTAAGAAGAGGTGGTAGTCGCGAGAAGCTTTTTAGACAGTTAGAAACACGCTACATATTGGAACTCAACACCAAAAAACCTAATGGGCTCAATATCAGTGAAGATTTATACAACTATTTATAAATATGTATGTGTCTGTTCAGCAACTGTCGATTTTATTGGTATTTAGATCATCACATAATGCTGTCTATAATATTCAGTTGGTATCTCTATGTCACGTTGAGCATGTCGTCTATGGTAATCTGCCATTGAGTCTAACCAGGATTTGGTACGGTCGCACGCATGGAAGTTGAAGACTTAGGGCATCTCCCATATCCAAGGGGATCTTAGATCAAAGCATGCAATTGGAACATATGGTTTTAATAAGAATTTGCACATCAGCTACTGCACTTTATTATATATCTTTGGTACATTTATGCAAAACATTTTAGGTGATTTTTGAGTATAAGGTTTTTAGATGGCACTAGCACTTTAGACGTAAGCACTTTGTACACTCAGCACTGTTGACCTAGAGGTGCGGCTTGCAAGACTGTATTTTTTCTGTCACAAAATCAGTCTGACCGCTCACTAAGCTTTTTTAGTATAAGATGCAATCCAGATATATATTTCAATTTATGTTTACAAAGCGTGTAGATAACATCGGTTACTCTGTTTTACAGTACAGTATGAGATTTATTTAACATGTTTTAGATTTCAACTATGAATTAGATTCAAACACATGTCTTAGAATATGAGATATAATTACCAGGTTTTTATATGTTGTTTCCCTTGTGCACTATGCAGCAATATGTTTGGAAAACGGAGATACAACGACTGAGTTTCACGCTGTGTCTATCATTAAGCAACTGGTGAACTGTGTCTGTGACAATGAAGCAGTCTTTCTTCTATAGCCATAGCCAAAGCGTCAGATGGTCAAAATCACGTGATTGTGTTGTAAAAAAATGCACACTGCGTAAAAAAATGTAAAAATGCATATACAAAGATGTGATAGTTACGTAGCACACATTTGATCAAGGCCGCAGGAAGGCGGCCAAAACCCATCCTATGGACATTTCATCTATTAATAAACAAGCACGTTATTACGGAGTCTGTGCCCGACCTGTTTTGTCGATCGCAAAATTGGGATGAATCGGATACATAGATATATATATATACACACACACACACACACGCACACACCCACACCCATATATATATATATATATATATATATATATATATATATATATATATATATATATATATACAAGCAAGGAGCGGACGCTCCGAAACGCGTAGAGAGGTATTGCCGAATAAATTGCACGCTAAAAGAAGTTTGGGCCGTGTCGCTGTTGGTTTTTCTGAAAGGAACGACGCTTTTGTGGATTATTAGGGGCTCGCGACCCCGCCACGGCCCACCGTCGTTAAAGAGGCTTGGGTTCTTCGCGACTGACTTTCCTGATATATACATATATATATATATATATATATATTCACTGAAAAAACCATAGGTTTCAGGGCGTTATAGTTAGTTGGACATTTCACTCGTACAAAACCATAGAAATTCCCCCGTTATAGTTAGTTCAGCTAACTATAACTCGCGCGCATCCGCAATGCACTGCTGATGACGTCACATATTACATCACTCATGACATGGTCAGTGACATCACTCATGACATCACTGATGACATCACTGATGACATCATCCAGTGAATGTGTGTTTTTCTGAAAATTAAATATGTTTTATATATGTATATCTCAAGGTCGATGGAAGAATAAATGGGTATATAAGTGTCTAAATGGATGATGTTTTGTACGAGTGAAATGTCCAACTAACTATAACGCCCCTGAAACCTATGGTTTTTTCAGTGAATTTCTAAGGTTTTTTAAATGCTAATTTCTAACTATAACGTGCCTGAAACCTATGGTTTTTTCAGTGAATTTCTAAGGTTTTTTAAATGCTAATTTCTAACTATAACGTGCCTGAAACCTATGGTTTTTTCAGTGAATATATATATATATTTATTATACTATGTATACATGTGAAAATGTCTCGGTCCCCTGTTTGCCTCGGTGGCACGGAAAAAATGGGTGGAACTGACGTCAGCACGCCGACGAGGTCCTCTTATGGCTCCAATGACGTCATACGGTGTCGCGAGCGGAGCCGTGCTCGTTGACGTGGGAGAGCTAGGAAAGAATTTCCGTGGAATGCTGGTGCAGGGGATATTCACCTAAGTGTTCAGGCTAGTCCTTTGGGAGCAACTGTTTATGTTGCCACTCCAGAAACCGAAACCAGTGATCCGAGGGCAGAGGCCCTGCAGATGGCACACGAGGTGGGGTGCCCAGTCGTGTGCACCGGCGGGGCAGCGAAGTGACAAGCACCACAACCCACAAAAAAGGTAACGAGGGCACTGAATAACACAGGATCTTCTCTTTGTATCTGGCAGGAACAACGAAGTTAAAATGCCCTAGTACCAAAATGTAGAATTAGTGCTACAACGGTCTTCAAGAGGACCTGCGATGCCGCTTCTGCCTCCCGTACCCTGGAGGCGGCACATGGGTCACGCGGTACGGTCATACTGCGGTGGGACGCACACTCGTTGACCTCTCATGGCACTGCTCCACACTTCAGGGAGGACGCTTTCCATTAACTATGTTTTCTGATGACATTTCGCGCCGGCCCCGTCCAACAACAGAACTCCTTTAGATCCAAACAGACTCTTCCACTCTCTCACCGGAAGTGAAACCAGGCCACGCGGACACTTTCACAATACAACAGCCGGGAATGCACGTTTCGGTAAAAAAACCACATTCCTTCCTCCTAATTAATCAAATAAACGTCTCACTGAAGAACAGGGGCCAGCTTCGATCGGTAAACAGCCGTTACAACGACTTTTTTACTTTGCGATACCATTACAACGCATGCATTACCACACATGCGTTGTACATCACGAAGTCATTACTACGCATTTTTATAGAACGCATGGTCATTTACCACGCATGCCTTTACAACGAATTTTGTTGTAAAGGTATGTATGGTAAATGACCATGCGTTCTAAAAAACATGTATACGATCCATGTCGTTGTAAGGAAACAGAGGCTGTTCTGTTTCCTCACAACGACGTGCACCGCCCCTCAGAGATGACGTGAAGCAGGAACCACGAGGAGAGAGGAACCATGAGGAGTGAGAGGTAAGGGGGATTGGGCATGGGGTGGGGGTTTCTTTTCTAGGGTTTAGGGTAGTGCAGTGGTGTTTGGGTGGTGTAGGGGGTCGTGCTGGGGGTAGTGTTTTAGGGTTTAGGGTAGTGCAGTGGTGTTTGGGTAGTGTAGGGGGTCGTGCTGGGGGTAGTGTTTTAGGGTTTAGGGTAGTGCAGTAGTGTAGGGGGTCATGCTGGTAGTAGTGTTTTAGGGTTTAGGGTAGTGCAGTGGTGTATGGGTAGTGTAGGGGTCGTGCTGGGGTAGTGTTTTAGGGTTTAGGGTAGTGCAGTGGTGTTTGTGTAGTGTAGGGGTCATGCTGGTGGTAGTGTTTTAGGGTTTAGGGTAGTGCAGTGGTGTTTGTGTAGTGTAGGGGGTCATGCTGGGGGTAGTGTTTTATGGTTTAGGGTAGTGCAGTGGTGTTTGGGTAGTGTAGGGGTCGTGCTGGGGGTAGATTTAGGGTTTAGGGTAGTGCAGTGGTGTTTGGGTAGTGTAGGAGTCGTGCTGGGGGTAGTGTTTTAGTGTTTAGGGTAGTGCAGTGGTGTTTGTGTAGTGTAGGGGGTTGTGCTGGGGGTAGTGTTTTAGGGTTTATGTTAGTGCAGTGGTGTTTGGGTAGTGTAGGGGGTAGTGCTGGGGTAGTGTTTTAGGGTTTAGGGCAGTGCAGTGGTGTTTGTGTAGTGAAGGGGGTCATGCTGTGGGTAGTGTTTTAGGATTTAGGGTAGTGCAGTCGTGTTTGTGTAGTGTAGGGGGTCATGTTTTAGGGGGATCGGGTGGGAAGCAATTTAATTATAATTAAATTATTAATATTTTTCATAATTCATATTTAATTAATTAATATGTAATAGTGTTAACTGTGGGAAATACCTTATAATTAAATATTTAGTAATTTGTTATTAATTATTATTAATTGATTGGTAAATATGTTAATTTTGTCATTTTTTTAGGAGTGGGATGTGGGTTGATAGGGAATAGGGTGGGAAGTAATTTAATTTTAATATATTTATTAATATTTAATATGTAATATTTTTTGTTTATGATTTTATAGTGTTAATTGTTTGAATTAATTTATTAACATATATTTATATTTTCATTGTTAATTGTTATTAATTAATTAATTGATTGATAATTAATTATGTTAATTGTGTAATTTTTTACCCCTCCGCAATCCAACACTTTCCCTACTATTGCACTCACTGGAGTGGGAATAGTAATTTTTACCCCTATGCTATCCAACACTTTCTCTACTGTTGCACTCGCTGGAGTGGGAATAGTAAATTATTTCCCTCCGCTATCCAACAGTTTCCCTACTGTTGCACTCCCTGGAGTGGGAATAGTCATTTTTACCCCTTCGCTATCCAACACTTTCCCTACTGTTGCACTTGCTGGAGTGGGAATAGTAAATTATTCACCTCCGCTATCCAACACTTTCTCTACTGTTGCACGCCCTGCAGTGGGAATAGTAATTTTTACCCCTGCGCTATCCAACACTTTCCCTACTCTTGCACTTGCTGGAGTGGGAATAGTAAATTATTCCCCTACGCTATCCAACACTTTCCCTATTATTGCACTCCCTGGAGTGGGAATAGTAATTTTTACCCCTGCGCTATCCAACACTTTCCCTACTGTTGTAATTAATGTTGTGTAAAATGTAGTTTTAAAAATTTATAAATATTTTAATAATTTTATTTATAATATATATATTTTTTATTTTTATGTTACAGGTGTATGTATATATATATATATATGTGTATTTATACTTTTTAATACATTTCTAACATTTTATAATTTATTAAATTTATTATTTATTAATAATTAATATTAAGTAAATATATATTATATTTTATATATGTATGTTTAATTTATTTTTACATTATATTTATTACTTATAATTTTTAACATTTTCTAATAATTATAAATATTTATTTTTAAGTTATATGTATTATTTAATTTATTTTACTTTTTTTATACATTAAAAAAACGATATTTTTAACATCGATATTTTTAACAACTATATTTTTGTTTCGATATTTTTGTACTTACCATGATGTAGATAGGATGTCAATATTCTTGACATCGATATTTAGGTCCCGATATTTTGGGACCTCGATATTGTGGTCGTCGATATTCTGTCAGTGATCCGCCTCAGCCTCACAGACCTAACGCCAGAGGAGGTCATTGCCCACTACAGGCTCAAAAGGACATCCATCCTCCACATCCTGACCTAGATAGCCCACAGGCTGACGGCACCAAAACAGCGGATAACCAACATCCCTCCGCAAACAAAGCTGCTGGCTGTGCTGCACATGTTGGCCTCTGGTACCTTCCAACCAACAACTGCCAGGAGTCTCACAGCCAGCCCTATCAAAGTTCCTCCCAACTGTCTTGGATGCCATCATCAGACTGATACCCCAGCACCTACGCTTCCCCAACACTGCGCAGGAACAGCTTGAGACCAAGCAAGGCTTTTACGCCATAGCTGGCTTCCTGCAGGTGTTGGGGGCAATTGACTGCACACATGTCCTACTTGTTCCCCCTGCGGACACTGCACACATATACCGCAACAGAAAGCACACACATTCCATCAATGTGCAGGCAATAGTGGACCACCGGGGCCTGTTCACTAATGTCGTAGCCAAGTTCCCAGGGAGTGTGCATGATTCCTACATCTTTCGCCAGTCCATCATCAACCAGCGCTTTCAGGATGGCACATATGGAAATGCACTGCTTGTTGGTAAGTACTAACTGAACACACCACACACCTCAACTACAGAATCATGGAACTCACAAATGTGAGAATGCCCATGTTCCAAACTCACATACAACATGTCAATCAACGTGCCCACCTACCAGACACAACTGTTATGTTTCATATAGGTACCCTAATATAGGCCCGGGTAATATCATACACCTTCACCTACATTATCTCCCTCATACTACACAGTAACGAGCCTTTAGGATTGAACCTTTACCTAGTTCTAGTCCTGGGTGCAGAAGGAGGGTTTTTCCTGAACAATAGCGTCCTATAACTTCATCAATGGACTCATACAGTATGAATGAATATTCATGAGGGTTCTTGGAAACCAGGCAGGGGCTACACCACCTACCCCACCATATCTACATACAAGGTTCATCCCATACGTCATCCTCAAATCCAACAATGGCTAATACATGAAACTGGGGACAAAGAAACCCTAGATACTTTTTGTATAAATACAGCACATCTTGCTAGGGTTGGTAGAGGAGACCGAGACTTCCAGGCCGACACACTGACCAGAGACGCTGAGGCTCCTGCATGCAGACACTCCAGCTGACAGCGGCCTAACACATCCCTTGCGGGGTGTCCAACTCGAGACCAGGACGAGGTCCCACACTCTCTCACTTCAGGTAATGGGGTTCGACTAAATCCTAGAGGGATTCTTGGCTCCACACCTACTCACATGCTAGGTACACTTAGGTACATCTAGATAGGCATCGTAGGAGTAAGCGCACTTTCATCCTGCATTTTATATTCATGTATTTATTCATGCTTATTGCAAGATGGTAGAACTGTACTATCCTTTTATTTTCACTGTACTGCTAATCATATATATCTGCTACTGTCTAACGGTTGTTGCGGCACATCTACTTTACACTAGAAGAACAACTGTGCAATAAATTCTTATTGTAACACGCCCGACTGTTGCTTCTGTGAAACTCCCTGAGACCGAATAAGTGAGCACGAGTGACTGAGCGAAAAGTAGTACATTGTTTCCACAATCCTGGGGATCAGGGTTGTCATGTTCTAAGGTTGCCAGAAACTATTCTCTCCCCGATAAGAGGAGATTCTAGTGGCACTGTGAGCTTGCTAAAACAGAAAGGTTAACATTCTCGGTGGGGGTGCTCAGAGCCAGTCTGCCACCAAACCCACAGTTTATGTTATCTAAATGCCCAGGTCCTGTATGGGTAATATAGGAACTACACAACACAACACAAGTAACTGTGGCAACTGGGGCTAGCCATGTAGACAAACCATCCCTAAAGGCCTAGCCGCTCTGCCACACATTTGCAAATGTGGGGATAGGTGGGAACCAAGTATGTGCGATGCAGGGACTCGACCTATGAGGAAAGTATGTACACAAGGCCGAGTGTGGCGGTGGTGTGCTGGACAGTCTGGAGTTTGCAGAGCACAGACATGTCCATGTGGGCATATAGTGCGTTTCCGTAGTCCAGCCTGATGGCAATGACTGCATGGGTGACTGTCTTACCTGACGGGGGGACCATGGAAGGTCGCATGGAGGATGCAGAGGCTGTTGAAGCAGCTGCATTCCACTGTGTAGACCTGTTTGTTCATGGAGAGGGAGGAGTCGAGTACGATGCCTAGGTACCTAGAGTAGTCGGGGGTGCTGCCGAAGGCGGTGGCCCACCAGGTGTTGTCACATGCTCATGGGGTGGTCACGAGGATGAGCACTTATGTCTCCTCTTTGTAGAGCACCCCCCAGCTGTTGACCATCCATGTTGCTACTTGCTGCAAACCTCCCTGGAAGCCCAGTCTGGTGTGTGTGGGCACCTTGGTGCGGGAGAGTATGAGCTTGGTGTCCTTGTAGGTGGTGATGTCTAATGGTTCCCTTCATGTAGCTCCAGTTCTTCTCCAGGCGTCTGCAGATGCATCTGTCATCTTGGATGTTGTTGGTGACCAAGGTGGCATTCATTGCATGCTGTATGTTGGAGTAGCATAGTGGGGCAAGTGTGTCTGCGCAGTTGGAGATACATGTGTGGAAATCCTGGGGAGCGCTGTTGGCGTTGGCCGCAGCGGTGTGGGTGTTGCTGTTGATGTTGGAGTGTACCAGCTCCTCTGTGACTCAGCTCCAGTAACTTTGTGTTGCGCCGGCTGTGGGTTTGGGTGTCTTGGGGTTTCTTGACGAGGAAGTGTACGCAGTGGTGGTCACTCCATGGGCGTTGAGTGGTGTTGATGAAGTAGGCGCAGTTTCCACATGCGAAGATGGGGTCAAGGGTGTGCCCTGCCTTGTGGCTCAGTGTGGTGAAGAGTTGGATCAGTCCGATGTCAGCAAGCATTTGCCAGAGGGTAATGGATTTGGAGTTGTTGTGGTATGTGAGGTGGAGGCTCCACTCAGGAATGAGTTCAAAGTCCATGGAGTAAATGGAGTAGCGTGTGATGATGTTGATGGTGTCGGCGAAGCGTTCCCGCCCTCTGTGGGCCCTGCAGGTGAGAGTGCCACTGAGTGTTGCATTGTGGCATGTCTAGATCGGAAAGTGCAGGTGTTGGGCGGTGGGGAAGGTCTGGCGGCAGCGGCAGCAGCAGAACTGAACGTGAGCCATGTCTGGTGTGGCATATTGGCAGTTTAACGTTCTCCTGGCGTTGACTGCGAGGAGGGCGGATGAGTGGTAGCGCTAGACTTTAGGAGAGCCAGGGTCCCTGCTGGTGTCCGTGTTAGGCTTGCGGACATGCGCAGACCGGCTTGACATTGGAGCGCTGTCGGAGTGCCAGTGATGCAATTGCGCAGCGCACACAATTAAATAGGCTCTGGGGGAAGGACGAGCAGCTGTGAGGCAATGTAATTAGCATTGATGCTGGTCATTTGTCAGAAGCGACACATGGCTAACATGAATTCCAAAGTAGCACAAATCACACACCACAAAACTATTAACACTGCCAACACAGCACGCATAACCACTAATGGACACATCTCTCCATTACCTGTTACAGGTGATCAAGGATATGGACTCTCCCCAAGGCTGATGACACCCCTCCGAGCCACAGGCCCAGAAGCAGTATAATTTGGCCCTCGGACGCACCAGGGCCATTGTGGAGCGCACATTTGGCGTGCTAAAGGCACTTTTCCGGTGCATTGACATCACAGGTGGCAGACTGTTGTACAGCGCAGAAATAGTGTGCAAGATAATAATAGCATGTTGTGTATTGCACAATATATGTGTACGCACCAATGCCCCATGGATCCAAGTGCCAGATGCACCGGACAATGCACAGGATGATGAGGAAGATGAGGCTGATGCAGCACACCCCACAGTTTCTGCAGTAGAAACTGCCCGAAGGAACCGAATCATAAACAATTTCTTCACCTGAGCACGTCACATCGTGACAGTCCTTAGCAATTATATATCAGTGCAAAATGACCCCAAGCACAGTTTGTGCAAATAAAAAACACAACACACATACCCTGTGTGCATGTTTCTCCTCTGCATAAGTACATCACTCTGACAAGTGTAAGTTTAACATAAAGTGATAATAATATCACAATTGTAATTTGATGGTGGGTATGTCTCCTCTGTACAGAGAGTTGCTTTTAGGGTGTCATTTGTGCAAAACTAGTCTTTGTAGGGTGTCAATTGTGGTACTAAAATCTACTTTTTAGCGTGTCATATGGGCCAAAATATGACATTTAGGGTGTCATTTGTGGTTAACTATGAATTTTAGGGTGTCATTTGGGGCAAATTATGAATTTTAGGGTGTCATTTGGGGTAAATTATTAATTTTAGGGTGGCATTTGGGGTAAAATATGAATTTTAGGGTGTCATTTGGGGTTAACTATAAATTTTAGGGTGTCCTTTGGGGCAAATTATGAATTTTAGGGTGTCATTTGGGGTAAATTATGAATTTTAGGGTGGCATTTGGGGTAAAATATGAATTTTAGGGTGTCATTTTTGGTTAACTATGAATTTTAGGGTGTCATTTGGGGCAAATTATGAATTTTAGGGTGTCCTTTGGGGCAAATTATGAATTTTAGGGTGTCATTTGGGGTAAATTATGAATTTTAGGGTGGCATTTGGGGTAAAATATGAATTTTAGGGTGTAATTTGGGGTTAAAACAAGCTCTTCATGATGTTTTTTTAGGGTCTGAAATGAAATTTCATCTAAGACTGTTCATCTGTGTAAGAACCTGCACGTAGTGTGCAAAATCTGCCCGCATTAACGTCAACGCGATGTTTTTTTCATACTCGCGATGGCAAATCCATCGCTAAACACATTGAACAATACGAAATATTACCCCTAAGCCAATTTGCGTGCAGATTTTCACCGCTTTGTCAAAAAACGGGCCACAAACACACAGGAAGTGGTGTCTACATGCTTCCTGTTTACTGGAGGAGTGCTGTGCACTTTCACTTTCTCTTTTGAGCACATTGCTGGTGATTGTGGAGAGTGTTGGAGGTGTTTGGTGTTGTGTGGTGCAGATTGGTGATTTAGAGAGTGCCGCTGTGTCCTGTCGATAGTGTCTCTGTGAAGTGTGGTGTACTTGTTTTTACATGTTCTTTTGTCTCTTGTCCTCAATATTGTTGGGTGTTTGTCTTGGGGTAGTTAACTTTCTTTGTAGATGTTGGGGCTATTCTATTGGGTTTCTTTCCTTTTGTCAGTGGGTTTAGGTGTGTGCAGGGAGATGGTGGGTGTGGGCAGGGAGGGCAGGATGTCCAAGGGGGCATTGGGGGGATTTCTCTGGCTCATCAAGTTTTACCTGCCCTTGATGGTGGAGAGGGGAGGCTGGATCCTCTCCGGATATGGCGTCACTGTGCGGAAGGTCAGGTAGGAGCGTGTGCGGGCGCAGATGCTGCGTGTATTTGGCGTGGACCAGACTGTGCGCCGATGGAAGCACCGCTGGCAGGATTACCTGGGCTGTGAGGATGACCTGTTGGACCACCTGGGAGTCATCGTTGGCCTACAGTGTGGTAAGTTCTACCTCTAAATATAAATATTAACACTGTAACGCAAACCCATAAATGCCATGTGGGACACACTGTTGTCCAAGTGTAAAAACGTGGCATAGTGAGGCGAGAGAAGTCATGTGTTCACGCCTAACGTTGGCACATCAGCAACACAACGCTGCTTCATATTGACAAGCATAGGGTGCAGGTTTGTGTTACCCACTACGCTATTAACAACAAACAAGGGAACCCTTATAGTCGAAAGGGACCAAGGGTAGTAGTGAATTATCAGAGACAGTGGTCCCTTTCAGAAATGAATACGAAGGTATAGCCACAATGCTGCAATCAGGATTGGGTCTAGATGTGTTCAATGCAAAAGATATGACAAGTTTATTAACAAGGATAAAAGCACAATTGATACGGAAAACATAAAGTGAGCTGAACGTGACGGGGTAACTGGAAATCAGCAGATTTCCTTACCTGAGGCATAAAGTAAAAAGTGACTTAGTGGTAAGAATAAACAGTCAAATTAGTCACAATAACAAAGACATCTTATGCTCTGCATAATTTACTAATACATATATGAGTCAAGATGTGGGTGTCGATGACGTTTCAATCCCCAACAAAGGTTATGGGATCATCATCAGGACTAGGAGATCAAGAAATGCCTGAGAAGTTGCCTAGATAAGGAAGAGGAGTAGGGAAGGAGGATAAGGGGAGAAGGAGAAGAATGGGATGGGAGGGGGGACAAGGGAGAGAGGAAAAGGGGGGAAAAAAGGGCAAAAAAGTCAAAATAGGTCAGGAAGCAAGCGACTGAGTACTGCGATGCGCGTGCGACAAGGTAAATCGCATCATGCGGTAATTAGGGGGTAGCTAAGGCAATGCCAAGGCAACTACGTGGAAGAACGCGATTGGGACAAGGTCATGAGCCCTGTCTGACTTAGTGAGGTTAACCAGATCTGCAGAGAGGCGCTGACGCTTAAAAATGCGGAATGTGAATTAGGGAGGTGCTTACGGTGAATAGTGAGAATAACTCCTGGGAAAGAAGTCCCAGTCGCAGATGGAGCTTGACGGGATCGCGGTGAAGCACGATGGGTCACGAACCGAAAAACATGGGCCCGTCCAAAGTAGTGCAGCCGTGGCAGGGGTGCCAGAATGCCTGAAAAGAAGCACATGGGTGATGGAACAGGTGGGAGCACGAGTGTGACGTGAGAGGTAGAGGTGGGGGAGAGCTTACCGGTGCGTTCCAGCAGGAGAGCACAGTTACGGTACCACGCGGGTCGCAGTGGAACCAGGGTGGTTGGAGGAATAGGCTGTAAGAAAGGAAGGGAAGTCAGGGGTGGAGGTGGGTGGTGGGCGGAGACTTGATGAACTCCACACAGTCGCTGGGGGACATGCAGGGCTGCCAATGAGCATTGTACATATGATGCAGCACTGTGTTACAGGAGTGGATGAGGGTGGCGCTACACACGGAGGGCTGATGCCTCCCTCCTCTGATTCCTTGTACATGTCACCCTCAGTCAGGGTATGTCATAGCACCATCATTTGACACTGACAGTCTCATTTGGTTGTGACAGTACATGTCCCATTATTAGTAAAGATACAGAAGGTATGCTGTTCCTAATTACGAGACAAGGGAAAACAGGTTTTGCGTGGTCACGAAGTGTAGGAGGATGAGGATTCCTCCTCTTGGAATATAGAGCCCTCACACACCCAGCAAGGTGTCATGCTTCATCATATGGGCTGCCCCTCATCAGGTCTGCGCTGCAATACCTGACGGGCCCGCACAATAGAGCGCCCTACCTGAGACATAATCTCAGACATGCGCCTTTGTTTCTTTTAATCAGGGTGGGAGACCCATTGATTAAAATAGTTTTCGCTGGTACTCCCTTACCTGTTTTCAATTTCCTTCAGGTTATACACCTCCACTCCTTTATCTACACTGATCAGGCCCCTCACCCCCACAGCACCAAATGGCAATTCGGAATAAAAGATCTCTGCCAAAGAGCCCCTCATAGGGAGCCCGTCAGGTATTGCAGCGCCGACCTGACGAGGAGCAGCCCATATGATGAAGCATGACACCTTGCCGGGTGTGTGAGGGCCCTATATTCCAAGAGGAGGAATCCTCATCCTCCTACACTTCATGACCACGCAAAACCAGTTTTCCCTTGTCTCGTAATTAGGAACAGCATACCTTCTGTATCTTTACTACTATTAGGGCATGTATGCTGGACCTGTCTAAAAAGCCCTCAGTCCCTCCTTTGTGATTGAGTACATGTCCCATGCCATGCACTGTCATGTCAGTCTCCCCAGCATGTAGTCACTGATCCTGGATTCTACATTTCATTGTCCAGGTCACTCTCTGACTTCACATTGTTACGCTAGAGTGTAGGCTCCCATGTTTCAGTGACCTTGTGTTTCAGATTTGTAAGGAGAACATTGACATAGTTTTAAGGACTCACATTTAGTCATTTATCTTATTTTACAGACAACATGACGCCAGAGGAGTCCCATGCCTTCCAGGTGAGGAAGGACCGGTACCTCCACATAAAGAAGGTTGCTAAAGGGTACCGCAACATGACACGAAGGTACCAGGATGACCGGGCAGCAGGGAGTTGGAAGTCGGTGCCCGAGGATGTAAGACGTGGGAGTAAGAGTGGCACACAGGCCATCCCAGGCCCCTCAGGCGTCGGTCGTGGGTCCCACCATGGACAGGCAGTTACCCATACCCCCCCAACACCCCACACCCAAGGGACAATGCCACCTGCACCTGCTGATCAGGTGGTGCCGTTCACTTTGCGGGGCCGGAGAACATTGTTGGACAATAATGTGATACTGGCAGAACTACGGAGGGACATGGCAGAGCTTGACAGGCACCTGATGGACATTAAGGCAGCCCTGGGTCTCCCATGAAGACTGGACATGTTGAGCCCCATCCCCCTCTTCTCCCTTCCCCAAATGTTTTATCTTGTCTTTTAGATAGTGTTAGGTAAGTATTTTAAGTGTTAGGTAGAGTAGTTATAGTGTAGGTATAGTTAGTGTTAGATTTTAAGGTAGTTTTAGATATTTATTATTGTATAGTATTTGGGGATAAGTTTCCTTTTCCTTTGGGGGGGTTTGATGTCTTTGTTGTTAACAAAAATTTAATTAAAAAAATATATATCTTTGTGTAGGTTAACTGTGTAGTTAGTTTATGTATAGCTTAGACGTCTTTGTCCTGTCTCATGATGTGCCTTAAGGGTGGATGTCTTAGATATGTTGTTGTGTGTTTAGGATTAGTTAGGGTAGATAGTTTAGGTAATTGACCAGTTTTTTCTAGTTAGTTTAGATAATATTAGTAATGATTAGTGTTAGTTTAGGGTAGTTAATTTTTGTACTTCAATAATAAATGGTCACTAGTTTTGATTTCTGCCTGCACTTATGTCAGGGGTGGTGTTGTGGAGTATGGCTTTTTACCTTGTTTGCAACTCATACCATCACTGGACAATCCGTTGAATGTGTAAGTGTGGTCATGACATGTTACTTGGCAGGATGGTTTGTGTCAGGATACCTTAGAAGTGAGCACAGTAAACTTGCATGGATAACAGGGTGGCAAGTAGGATTTACGGCCTAGTCTAGGGACAGTCGTTTGTGGGGTTCAACATCTTAAGTGTGACTCACGGAGTTGGACAGCACATTGTTGCCCATTTACAACATAACGTAAGGACATGGCCTTGAGTGGATATTGCATTTGCAACTGCTATCCATCATGGAGATGGATGTATGCGCCGGTTACCACAGATTCCGTCAAGCCCCTGCATATCACATGCTCCTGGCACAGAGTCCATCAACGATGCACAGACCTTGGCACACTTGCTGCGTAGTGCAAGTGTGTCAGCTTCATTCGAATTATATGTTCATGTGCATGGAGGCTCAACCTCCGGGACATGCAGGAAGTAGTCTTTTTGTGGTCCATTGTGAACGGCATATGGCAGAACAGTGGGCCTGAGTCACAAAAGTCATCTGAGAGTAAGTCATGACTTTATGATTTCCGGTATTCACAAATGGCATTTAGGAGTAGTACAGTTAGGTATACTGACTTCACTTCTCCTAAATGCCTTTTGTTAATCACTAAAGTTTGTAAGTCATGATTTCATCCCAGATACTGTTTTTGTGCGGGCACACTGTTCTGCTGCACACAAGAGGGGAAATGTTGCATTGCTCCCTGCAGTGCCAGTGCCATAGCCATTTCTCCCAGCTGTAAATTTTGGCATTGGCTCATAGTGATGCCACCCTTGAAATGGTGGCCATGCATCTGACTATATGCTAAGTGCAGTGCAGTGCACCACACATCCCTAGACACATTGCCCTATCTGGTCACAGTGGTCACAACATGAGAGGTTTCCTAATTTTGTAAGCAATGTTCGTCCACAGGAAGGGGCTGACTGATGCATTGCACTTTGGGGTGAGTCCCTATTGCCAACTCTACTTCACTGAGGCAGACATTGTGGTTCCAATTGTGGCTGGTAGACATGTGCCCTTACGAATCTTCATCAATGTGAATATGGTGTGCACCATCTTGGGATGTGACATGCAATGCGCACCATCTCAACAGGCTTTGTCTACCCCGTAGAGTGTGAGTAGATCTGCCAAGAGATCATTTTTAGCAATTGTAAAGGGGGACACTACTTGTGGCCAGCAACAGACTTGGACATTTTTGCAAACATGCCTATTTCCTTAATGGACGTGTGGCTAAGTTGGGATGTTGCTAGAATGTTGTATTGGAGCAATGAGGGCACATCTAGTTCACACATACCCGGTCATCTCAATGCCTATCTGGGTCACAGTAAAACATGTACAATTCCCTTATTTCCCTTGGTGTACCTTTTGGTGGATTCATTGCCCCTAAATTTTTAGAGACCCCTATACTTGATTGATCCTGGACAACACACATCTGTGTGAGTTAAATGTTTTATTTACAAGTCTGTTGACATTGGTGAAGACTTGACCAGTACTTGGCTAAACAATCCCCACATTCCATTGATGCCCAGTGGAGGGCCGGTCAGAGTCCTTTTGGGGTAAAATGTTCAGAGGCAGAGTGCAGTCTGCAGGCTGATTGAAGTGTCATTGGGAACAAGACATAATATGGCAGTCCATGTCGAGGTCCAAGGTGAGTGTCACAGAGTGTATCGGGGGACAGTGGAAATAAGATGTTACGGGCCATGATGCTGAGCCCAGATCCAAGGAGAAACAGGCCATTTGGCATAGATGAATGCTACCGCTTTCTTCTTTGCAAAAATGCCGATTCATCAACATCTTCGTCCTCTGATGTGTCATGTGCCTCACATGGGCTTGGTGGTAGATTGGCTGCAGCACTGTGAGGCACTGACATATCAGGGGGAGGAGATGTGGATGTAGAAGCTGCAGCAGCATTCATCTGTGCCAAACCTTGCTGCAGCAATGCAGTGATGATCAGCTGCAGGTCAAGGAAGATTCCAGCTACATTGCGTTGATGTGCAGCCGTGGCAGCCATTTGTTCCGCTTGCATCCGCTCCATGTTCTCTATTATTCTTCGCATGCAGCCCAACTCCTGGCTGCCATCACTGGAGCCACTCTGACTGGACAGTTGATCTTGTCTCTGAGTCATGACTCCAGCAATGTCAGCCATGGAATGTCAGAGGGCATGGAGTGGACTGTGGGTGTCTGCGATGTTCTGTAGGTGGTCCCGAATGGGACTCAGACACCCACGTATGGCATCAAGTTTGGCCGCCAGGCTGTCAAACCCCACCCGCACCTGATCAGCCATCTCCTGCTGGACCTCTACCGCACGGCGTTGAAATGCCAGTAGTGGGTCCTCAAGGTCCTGTGAGACAGCTGTGGTGGTAGGTGCTTGCTGCTGTGTGGTTTGTGCAGGGGGTGGAGTTTCCACAACGCTGCTGGATTGCCCTGCTCCTGGAGATGGGGTGCTGAGTGAGTCTAGCAGCTGTTGGAGGGTGTCAGTGTTGATGGTGGCAAATTCCTCTTCTTCATCAGTGAAGAGTGGGACAGGCTGCTGTTCAGGAGGTGATGTTTCTCCCTCTGCAATGTAAAGGGGAGATGCAGTTTAACTGTGTGTTTCATGTATGAACATGCATTGGATGAGTTTACAAGCAGACTGCATGACAATGTCCTTTGTGACAGTTTGGGAGGAGATGCATATTTGTTGCCGGATAGTGATTATTAGTGCAACATCACGGAAGTGACATTGTAGTTGTACATTATTATCTCACAGTTTACAGCTATGACACATGCAAATGGCTAATTTCTACACACAAGCGGCACCAGTTGTGTCCTCTGTTAAGTTGTGAAAGTGATGCAGTTTGTCCCACATTGTAGTCAATGTTGAGTAGCTCAGATTTATGTGTGTGTGTGCACTGCATTCAATCAATCAATCAATCATGTCACTTATAAAGCGCACTACATACCCGCGAGGGTCTCAAGGCGCTGGGGGAAGAGGGGGGTGGTGCTGCTACTGATCGAAGACCCAGGTCTTGAGGAGTTTTCTGAAGGCCAGTAGGTCTTGGGTCTGTCGGAGGTTGGTGGGGAGGGTTTTCCAGGTCTTGGCGGCGAGGTAGGAGAAGGATCTGCCGCCGGCGGTCGTTTTCCGGATGCGGGGGACTGTGGCGAGGGCGAGGCTGGTCGAGTGGAGCTGGCGGGTGGGGGTGTAGAAGCTGAGTCGTCTGTTGAGGTAGGCTGGTCCGGAGTTGTGGAGTGCTTTGTGTGCGTGGGTGAGGAGCTTGAAGGTTATCCTCTTGTTGACAGGGAGCCAGTGCAGGTCTCTCAGGTGGGGTGTGATGTGGCTGCGTCGGGGGATGTTGAGGATAAGACGTGCAGAGGCGTTCTGGATGCGTTGCAGCCGTCTCAGGAGCTTAGCCGTCGTTCCTGCGTAGAGGGCGTTTCCGTAGTCCAGCCTGCTGGTGACGAGGGCCTGGGTGACTGTTTTTCTTGTTTCGGTGGGGATCCACTTGAAGATCCTGCGGAGCATTCGGAGGATGTTGAAGCAGGATGAGGAAACGGCGTTGACCTGCTTAGTCATGGAGAGGGTGGGGTCGAGGATGACCCCTAGGTTGCGTACGTGGTCGGTGGGTGGCGGGGCTGTTCCCAGTGATGTTGGCCACCAGGAGTCGTCCCAGGCTGAAGGGTTGGAACCAAGGATGAGGACCTCCGTCTTGTCCGAGTTCAGCTTCAGGCGGCTGGTCCTCATCCATTCGGCGACGGCCTTCATTCCTTCGTGGAGGTGGGCTTTGGCGGTGTGAGGGTCTTTGGTGAGGGAGAGGATCAGCTGGGTGTCGTCGGCGTAGGAGATGATGTTGAGGTTGTGCTGTCGGGCGATGTGGGCGAGGGGTGCCATGTAGATGTTGAACAGCGTTGGGCTGAGGGAGGAGCCTTGGGGTATGCCGCAGATGATCTTGGTGGCCTTGGATCGGAAGGGGGCGAGGCGGACGCTTTGTGTTCTGCCGGAAAGGAAGGATGTGGTCCAGGGCCTTCTCTTGGATCCCGGCGTCGTGAAGGCGTGTTCGTAGTGTGTGGTGGCAGACCGTGTCGAAGGCGGCTGATAGGTCCAGGAGGATGAGGGCTGCTGTTTCTCCGTTGTCTAGCAGGGTCCTGATGTCATCGGTGGCGGCGATGAGGGCGGTTTCGGTGCTGTGGTTGCTGCGGAAGCCGGACTGGGAAGGGTCCAGGATGTTGTTCTCCTCGAGGTAGCGGGTCAGTTGTTTGTTGACGATTTTCTCGATGACCTTCGCGGGGAACGGGAGCAGAGAGATGGGTCGGAAGTTCTTGAGGTCCTTGGGGTCTGCCTTGGGTTTCTTGAGTAAGGCGGTGATCTCGGCGTGCTTCCAGCTTTCCGGGAAGGTTGCTGTCTCGAAGGAGATGTTGATTATTTTCCGGAAATGGGGCGTGATGGCTGTACTGGCTTTGTTGAAGATGTGGTGAGGGCACGGGTCTAGCGGTGAACCGGAGTGGATGGTGTTCATGATCTCGCTGGTGTCCTCGTCGTTGATGTTGGTCCAGGAGAGCAGGCGGTTGGTGGTTGTGGGGGCAGTGGTCTCGGTGGTTGCCGGGGCGGTCGTGGTGTTGAAGCTGTCGTGGATGTCGGCGATTTTGCGGTGGAAGGAGGTGGCCAGTGAGTCGCACAGGTCTTGCGACGGCTGGATGTCGTTGGTGTTGGAGCTGGGGTTGGAGAGTTCCTTCACGATGTTGAAGAGCTCTTTGCTGTTGTGTGCGTTGTTGTCTAGGCGGTCTTTGAGTGAGGCCCTTTTGGCGGATCTGATGAGGTGATGGTGATTGCGGGTGGCGCTCTTGTGGGCGGCGTAGCTGTCTGCTGTCCGTTCGTGGAGCCAGATCTTCTCCAGTTTTCGGCATGTTCGTTTGGAGGCCTGGAGGTCTTCGGTGAACCAGGTGGCTTTCTTGCTGGTGTGGCTGTTGGGCGGATTCTTGAGCGGGGCGAGGGTGTTGGCGCAGTCGTCGATCCACTGTCTGAAGTTGCGGGCGGCGGTGTCGGGGTCGGAGGGTTCGGCGGGTGGGCTCAGGGCGAGGGTTGTGGTTAGCTGGTCTTCCGTGACTCTGCTCCAGCAGCGGCGAGGCATTTGTTCGGTGCGGTGGTGCGTGGTGGGCTTCCTGTAGGTGAAGTGGATGCAGTGGTGGTCAGTCCAGTGGGGTTCGGAGGTGTGGTTGAAGGAGACGTGTGGGCTTGCGGAAAGATGGAGTCTAGCGTGTGGCCGGCGGCGTGGGCGGGTGTAGTCACGAGCTGTCTGAGTCCGAGGGTGGCGAGGTTGTCGATCAGGGTGGTGGAGTTGGTGTCCTTGTTGTTCTCGAGGTGGAAGTTCAGGTCCCCGAGGAGGATGTAGTCCGTGGAGGCGATGGCGTGTGTGCTGACGAAGTCAGCGATGGAATCGCTGAACTGTGGTCGGGGTCCGGGGGTCTGTAGATGAGGGTTCCTCTGAGGGTGGTGTTGGGATCGGTGTGGATCTGGAAGTGCATGTGTTCGGCGGTGCTGAGGGTGTCGTCGGTGTTGGTTGAGACTCTGAGGGTGTTCCTGTGGACGATGGCGATGCCTCCTCCGACTCCGTTGATGCGGTCCCTGCGGGTGATCTTGTATCCGTCCGGGATGGCAATGGCGATGTCGGGGGCTGAAGCGGGATTCAGCCAGGTCTCCGTCAGGAATGCGACGTCTGGGGAGGTTGAGTCGAGAAGGTCCCAGAGTTCGATGGCGTGTTTGCGGGCGGAGCGGGTGTTGAGGAGGATGCATCTGAGGTAGTTGGGTTCTTTCCTGGGCGGTGGTTTGGCGGGGCGGGTGCTGGCGAAGCTGCAGTTCCGGCAGGTGAAGGGCCCTTGGTGCGCTTCGGGGTGGCCTGGTAGCAGGCGTGATCTTTTCCGGGGTTGAGTGCGTGGAGGGTGCTGGCGTCGTATCGGCGTCTGTTGATGTGGCGGGTGCGGGGGATGCCCGGACCAGGGGGTCTGGCGCTGGGCGCGGCCACGGCGCGGACGGGCGCAGACGGGCTTGCCTTAGGCGCGCCTTCGGCGCGCCAGCGGCGCGGCCGCGCAGCTGCCGCCATAAATGGGGAGGTGGGAGGGAGGAGCAGGGAATGGGGCAGCGAATGGGCAGTGAGGGGCGGGGCCGCAGGCGCAGCGGCGGGAAACAGGCACAGAAAGGAAAAACTATCACAATCAGGGGCAGCAAGGGGGCACAGAAAGGAAAAACGATCACAATAAGGGGCAGCAAGGGGGCACAGAAAGGAAAAAACGAGCACAATCAGGGGCAGCAAGGGGGCACAGAAAGGAAAAAACGATCACAATCAGGGGCAGCAAGGGGGCACAGAAAGGAAAAAACGAGCACAATCAGGGGCAGCAAGGGGGCACAGAAAGGAAAAAACGAGCACAATCAGGGGCAGCAAGGGGGCACAGAAAGGAAAAACGATCACAATCAGGTGCAGCAAGGGGGCACAGAAAGGAAAAACGATCACAATCAGGGGCAGCAAGGGGGCACAGAAAGGAAAAAACGATCACAATCAGGGGCAGCAAGGGGACACAGAAAGGAAAAACGATCACAATCAGGGGCAGCAAGGGGGCACAGAAAGGAAAAAACGAGCACAATCAGGGGCAGCAAGGGGGCACAGAAAGGAAAAACGATCACAATCAGGGGCAGCAAGGGGGCACAGAAAGGAAAAAAACGATCACAATCAGGGGCAGCAAGGGGGCACAGAAAGGAAAAAACGAGCACAATCAGGGGCAGCAAGGGGGCACAGAAAGGAAAAAACGATCACAATCAGGGGCAGCAAGGGGGCACAGAAAGGAAAAACGATCACAATCAGGGGCAGCAAGGGGGCACAGAAAGGAAAAAACGAGCACAATCAGGGGCAGCAAGGGGGCACAGAAAGGAAAAACGATCACAATCAGGGGCAGCAAGGGGGCACAGAAAGGAAAAACGATCACAATCAGGGGCAGCAAGGGGGCACAGAAAGGAAAAAAACGAGCACAATCAGGGGCAGCAAGGGGGCACAGAAAGGAAAAAAACGAGCACAATCAGGGGCAGCAGCAGGGCACACAGACGAAGCTGTGTGGTGGGGGAGCGACCTACCAGTCAAGGTCAGGGGTCGCTCTCCTCACCACGCAGCGGCCGCCATAAATGGGGAGGTGGGAGGGAGGAGCAGGGAATGGGGCAGCGAATGGGCAGTGAGGGGCGGGGCCGCAGGGCGCAGCGGCGGGAAACAGGCACAGAAAGGAAAAACGATCACAATCAGGGGCAGCAAGGGGGCACAGAAAGGAAAAAACGATCACAATCAGGGGCAGCAAGGGGGCACAGAAAGGAAAAAACGAGCACAATCAGGGGCAGCAAGGGGGCACAGAAAGGAAAAACGAGCACAATCAGGGGCAGCAAGGGGGCACAGAAAGGAAAAAACGATCACAATCAGGGGCAGCAAGGGGGCACAGAAAGGAAAAAACGATCACAATCAGGGGCAGCAAGGGGGCACAGAAAGGAAAAACGAGCACAATCAGGGGCAGCAAGGGGGCACAGAAAGGAAAAAAACGAGCACAATCAGGGGCAGCAAGGGGGCACAGAAAGGAAAAAAAGATCACAATCAGGGGCAGCAAGGGGGCACAGAAAGGAAAAACGATCACAATCAGGGGCAGCAAGGGGGCACAGAAAGGAAAAACGATCACAATCAGGGGCAGCAAGGGGGCACAGAAAGGAAAAAAACGAGCACAATCAGGGGCAGCAAGGGGGCACAGAAAGGAAAAAAACGAGCACAATCAGGGGCAGCAGCAGGGCACACAGACGGAGCTTTGTGCATTGTGGTAGAGTCGCCCCAGCAGCTTTGGTTTTACTGCCCCTTATCCCTTTCAGGCAGTGGGCCTTTCACTCATGTGCCTTTACAATGGTGAGATGTAGCAAGGTGGGGTAAATATGGGTCTTGGTCAGAGTTGGGACACTTGTGCATTGTTTGTCAGCTGATGTCTTGTTTACATCAGGGGTTGTATGTACACGAGGAAGTGTCAGAGTGTGACCTGCTCCTTTAAGGATGAAGTCCACACTCAGGCACTTCAGTGACGTGGCCTGCACCATGTTAATATGTTTGGGGGGCAGGCATGCTATTCATTATGCACTGTCACTTGCTTTGTCAGTGTGGCTCACAGACAGCCAGCTTTGCTGGGTACTACACATGTGCATGGGTTTGGTGCGAGAATAGTCATGTGTGAGGAGGGCCCCCTTTATGCACATTTGCAACGAAGGCCTACTTGCTGTTTCTATGTGTGCTGCACAATGCGGTACACATGTGCATCCAGCTAGCTTGGGCTATTATGTTTTATCTTGTGTGCATGTCGTCAGTCATGTTTTTTCTTGCATGCATTGCTTACTGCCCTCCTGTTGGCTTACCCGTTGTGAGTATGGTGCAGGTTGAGTTTCCATTGTTTATGCTGGCGGTACAGACAGTGTCAACACCCATTACACTAAACGTTGACCCCATGTGTGGTGTATGAGTGGGCCTGGATTTGATGGATGTGGATTTACTAAGGCATATTAGTGGTGCTCAGGCCCTGTCTCCGCCCCCCTCCCAACAGATGCAAATGGCAGGGTGATGTGTGTTTGTGTTTTTGCCACGCAGATGGTCACATGGATGATACATGCTGTCATGGTTCAGATTATTGAATGCCGGGCTTTGCGTGTGGATGATGAGGACCATGACTGCATATTTTTTCACTGACACTGTTGACTTACCAAACTGATAGGTTTACATGCACATAATGGTGTAATGGGCAAATCACACCAGGACTGATGTGTAATGCAGCTTTCTGTATGGCAGATGTGTTCACTTGATAGTGGAGGAGTGTTATTTGACCTAAGGGGTGATGGTGCCATTTAGCTACTTGTCATTATTTGGTGCTACTTTGCTATCCTTGCTTGTTGTCATACTTACGTTGTCATACATCTATATAGGGACATTGTGGTTCTGTGAGTATGGTACACGGACAAGTCATGTGGTACATATTTGGCCTGAAATGCATTGTCCATGCACTGTAGTGTTGTAGGCATATCCCCCCTGCTCATTGTATTACGTCACATTTTGAATCAAGTCTACTGATTGTGTGCATTGTGGGATATGCACCTTTTAGCCAGTAGGCTACATGATCACTTTGTTGTGACAATGCATGTGTTTATGGTATGCAGAATCACTAGATGCTTTCTCACTTGGTGTACACAGGGCTGCATCTCCTGTACGAGCAAGCAGGAACATTAACTGGAGATGCACCAGAGTGTCTACATGGCCCCCTTGCCTCAACACCACGCATATACAACTGGTCTGCACCGGCCCGCATCTCTCTGATGCCAAAATGAGGATGCAGTGTGTATGTGACTGATCATGTGCATGAGTGGGCATGCCGCCAGCAATGTCAGCACACATGCACCATTGTGCCTGTGTATCTGAGTTGTGTGCAAGATTGTATATGTGCAGGGGTGTCACCCTTGATGCACATGCACAATCTTGCACACGACTCAGACATACCGGAACATGCATATGCGTGGTGTTGAGGCAGGAGGCCATTTTGACACCCTGCCGCAACTCCAATCAATGTGGCCCTTTGCTCTTTCATGTAGCCCTTATTTTGTGTTCTGATATGATACTTGGACTATATTTGCTAGACTTTTATGTGCACATTTCCAGGTCTGTGAGCCCACCGATATGTGTCTTGCAATGTATTGGGTGAGTAGGGTGATATGTGTCTATGCTACCAGGGCCAAGGGTATCCGGGACATGATCCACAGTCATTGTGGGTGTGCACTGCAATATATTTAATTGTGCATGGGTGCCATTAGGCCCATCCCCCCCGTCCCCCCAGTCCCTGGTTGTTACTCACCCTGTTGGTGTTGTGTCTGGTCATGTTGAGCAATATCCTGTCCCGGAACTCCAACCACCATCTCCTCGCTGATGACTTGGGACACCTGTTCCTCCAACGCATCCAGCTCCTCCTGTGGCCCTGGACTCCCACCTGCAGTCTGCATTGCTGCTTCCGGATTGGCTGCAAGTTTCTGCTTGGTCTTGCGCTTAGCATCATGCCAGCGCTTCTTGCAGTCGTCCACTGTCCTCCTCACCTCTCTGACAGCATTCACCTTGGCTGCGATGGACTGCCATATTGCATTTTTGGTGCCCAATGACACTGTGAAGATGACAAAAAGTTGTTGTTGGTTTTCTGTCACCTCCGCAATCAGGACCTGGTTTTCCTGCTGATTGAACCGGGTCTTCCTCTTCCTCTTCTCCTTGCCCTTCCCCATGGTCTCTGGCTGGTCCTCCTGGGTGTTTGGGGGGTTGTTGTTGGCTTCTGTACTGGGTCCAGCTTCCTCCATGGTTCTTCTCAATTGTTTCTTTTTTTTTGTGTTTGGGCTACTTAGCGGGCATTTTATAGTGGTTTTTCCTGCCTAACGTGAAAAAAAGTGCACTGACGCTAATTAGCGTGCCGTTCCTGGCCGCTAATTGGCCCATCGTCACTTTTTCACGTTAGCGTGATGATTTTTATCGCCATGACGCTAATCTTATTGCCGGACATTTCACCCAGTAGGGGAAACTATCGCCTGTTAGCGGCGTGTTGTGAATACGGCGATAGCTTCCCACGGTACAAGGCGATAAAAAAACTCACGCTAAAGGAGGTTAGCGATAGTTTTCGCCATTTCTTAAGAATATCCCCCTTAGTATCTCCTCTCACTAGATATCAGTGTCTTTGCATGATTTTTCTGATAACTCCATCCTGTTCAGTGAAGGTGGTAATCATCCTAATAGGTTGTTTGCTATGTTCTTTATTTTCTTTTTAGAACTGAATGGTTTCCCTATTCTTGGCCTGCACTTTTTCAAGAGCTGTTTTCAAAATGTTGTCAGAATAACCTCGTTCTTTGAAATGGTATAACATCTCGTTTTTTCCCACGCTCCAGTCTTCAATTAGGCTATTTCTGTTCAGCCTAACTAGCTCCCCATAGGTGATGCTAGCCTTTACCTGGGATGGATGAAAACTGCCAGCATCCAGTGTGGAATTTCCTGCAGTTGATTTTTTAAATAATTGTGTTTGCAACTTACCCTGCCTTTCAAACACCTGTAGACCCAGAAATTCCTCCTGCTCCTTACTGATGGTACCACTGAAATGTAAATTCAGCTCATTCTGGTTTATTTGCCTGATAAACTTAGTAGCTGACTGTTCTGACCCCTTCCGGATGACAAGTCATCAAGGAAGCGAATACATATGTGTATATATATATATATATATATTATCGGCAGTGCAGGCTTGCTAAGCATGGATGAACTAAAATTCTTGAAAAATGAACATCCTGTAATGCCTGTCATTTGCCTCATTCCGAAATTACATAAAAATGTTACTACACCACCCGGCAGACCAATAATCTCTGCAAGAGGAGGTCTGTTAGAGAACACCTCGAAATATATAGACTTCTTCTTGCAAGAGTATGTTAGAAATGTACCTTCCTTTCTACAGGATTCGAGTGATTTTTTGAGATTGTTGAATACTTTTAAATGGGACTCGAGCTATCTATTAATGTGTCTTGATGTAACGTCCCTTTACACGAGCATCCACCATAAGGATGGAATCAGAGCGATAGAACACTACCTAAATTTGAGACCACTACATTTAATTCATCATAACAGAATGTTGATTGCAATGATTGTATATTGCCTTAATAACAACTATTTCCTGTTTTCAAACCAGGTTTTTCAACAAATAAGAGGAGTAGCTATGGGGGCATGTTTTTCCCCCAGCTACTCCTGCCTCCACATGGGCTGGTGGGAGGAGATGGTTTTGAACAGAGAGCACAAGGCAACTGTAGATGGTCATGTAAAAATGTGGTTACGTTACATTGACGACTTATTTGTAGTCTGGCAAGGCACAGAAGAATCAGCCCAAGAATTTGTAAATAACATCAACCAAAATAATGTTAACCTTCACTTTACTGCCACCATCAGCAGCACAAGTGTATATTTTCTTGATGTGGAGGTTTACATTAAAAACCAAAAAATTGAAACGAAACTGTACCGCAAACCTACTGCAGGTAACAGTTTACTGCATGCAACAAGTCCACGGCATCTCATCCATAGCATACCATATGGAGAGATGCTGAGGATACGCCGTACATGCAGTACTGATTCTGATCTTGCCGAGGCCCAACGACTTAGCAAAATAAGATTTCTGGAACGTGGCTATGATGAAAAAAATGTAAACATAGCCATTACGAAAGCTAATAAGTTGGACAGGAAGGAATTACTTGACCAAAAAATCCCTAAAAATCCTAGCACAACAAATGTAACGGACACTGAAATCAGACTTATTTTAACATTCAGTCGTCAGCAAAATTCTTTACGTAAGATCGTTGAGATGAACTGGCCAGTGGTTAAAAGTGATCCTATAATTGGTAAACTGTTGCCCAAACATCCCAGTATCACATTTAGGAAATCAAAATCCATGAGGGATTCACTGGTCAGCACTAGTCCAGAGATCTTAAAAACAACCAATTGGCTTACTGCCCGCAGAGGTTTTGTAAAATGTAACAACTGCCGGGCATGTAAGTATGGAGTAAGCAAAACAGCATATAAAACCCCGTTCTCAGAGGATCTTGTAAAAATTACCAAGTTCCTCACATGCCACACGGAATTTGTTGTGTATGTGTTGGGTTGCTCTTGTGGGTTGCAGTATGTAGGCAGTACTAAGTTACAGGCCCACAAGCGTATACTGCAACACATGAGAGCAATTACCAACAATGACCCAACATATCCGATTGCGCGTCACTTTAGAGAAGTTCACGGCAGTGACTTAAACCACCTTACCTATTTTTTGATTGACTCCATCCCAGTTTCCAGAAGAGGGGGCTATAGAGAGGCGAAACTAAGACGTCTCGAAACACAATACATCATAGAATTAGATACCAAGACCCCTAACGGACACAATTCAAGTGAGGATTTTTACACATGGTTATAACAAATAAGATGGATAACTGTAACTCCTACATTTGATGTTGTTAAAATTGGCTAACTTTTCCATGAACAAATCAATGTTAATATAATAATATTTTTCTTTCAGTATGCTGCTTTAAGCATTTAGGCTTAAAATTAATTTTCCAATAGATTTTAAATCTTACACTGTATTTTAATATGTTTTATTATATTTTTAGGATCTTGGTATGTTCCTAGATAGCACATATTTGTTTGCACTTTACTGAGCACTTTAGACTAATATAGAAGATTATAGTATTCAAAAAATATCTATGCCACAAGTATATCCCGTGGATCAAAACAACTGTTCCAGCAATATTGGGTTATATCACAGTCTAACTGGTTAAAGCAATGTGGACATTACTGTATTATACAGATATTATTGAAACTGCTTTTTCCTTTTGAGCATATGAATTTACAACATTGTGTTTTAATGACTTAATTTAAGTACCGTTATAACAAATTTTTATGCATTTTACATGAAATTGTTTTTAATGTATTTATTATGCATTTTAAACTGATTGATATTAACCCATTAGATATTTATTGCTGGTTTTGCACAATCAAGTGGCTAAGATTGAATTGCAATAACATGTATTTCTTCTATGTCTATATATGGTTTACCACGTGTACGGCACTTTGCACTTTAAATTGAGTACTTGGGCTCCAAAAGCGCATCATGTGATCAAGGCCGTGTCAGGCCGAAACGCGTCAGGGCGATTATGGTGATAGAGCAATAAATATTTGAAAGCACAAGAATTGGGTTCGTTTCCGTCCTTTCCCGGGGGAAGGGAAGTTGCGAAGAACGGTTAAGAGCAATATATATATATATGTGTATATATATTTATATATATATATATATATATATATATATATATATATATATATATCCACAGAAATTCCTCCATAGTTGGGAGCCCCCATCCCTGCATAGCGGCTTCGTGAAGACAGGTGTGGAGCTACCTGCCAAACAAATGCCCTACAAAAAGAAATGTCGAAGCCCCAATATGGGAACACCAGCGTTTATTGCAATTTTAAACAGGCAACATTGTGGGAACTGATGTTTGCACTATAGGTCATGTGCTAATTTCGATTTAAAGCCTCCAGCGCTACACAGTACAATTTAGCGCACCTGTGATCAAGCCTGCTGGGACAGCCGAAATGCGTAAGGAAGAGAAATCAATGCTGCCTGTTTAAAATTGCAATAAATGCTAGTGTTCCTCAGATTGGGGCTTCGACATTTCTTTTCGTGTGGGATATATATATCTATATATACATATATATATATATCTATAAATATATATATATATATATATATATATAGATATATATATATATCGATATATATAGATATATATATATATATATATATATAGTTATACTTACCAATAAAATACATACATTTTCGTGGTAAAGGCATTCGTGGTAAAGGCATATAGTTGTAAAAACTTTCGTCGTTAAGACTAATTTGTTGTTAAGGCGTTGTTGTGAAGAGTGTCGTCGTTCCGGCGGTCATTGTTCCATCATACATCGCTGTTTGTCTGAGGCTAGTTCTAGCTGCTGCTTTATCTCCTACAACAAACCTGTATCCTACAGTCACGGGCCAGTATTCTCTCGGGTTATGTCTTAAAATGCATTGTGACTCCCTTTTGCCTAAATACTCTTCTGAAACTTCACTATGCAAGAGGGGAACATACTTTGTTGCACAAACATACACAGTCCACTACAAGTTAGTGACGAAATACCGTCCCCTGCTCATAGTGGGTGTAAAACAAAGACTCTTCTTGAAACATCTTTAGACACTGCTCCAATATGGTTAAGTGCATATTACATTAAACCCTGTGCAGGTTTTGACACCTTTTTTAAACACTGGCAAGTTATATGAGTAATTCGATTTGAGTTAAGTCTAAATATATTTCATCCTGAAATCCACTTCATATATCAGGATGAGAATGACTCAATCAGGATTTACTATTTTCTTCACCTATTGACTTTAGTGAATGACTTTATGTGAATGTTTTACATTTCTATATAGAAGCAGTTTTCCTTTTGAAAAGTGTAGAGTTGCACCCAGTAGACACACATGTATAGTTGTTTTTTAATAGACACCGTTATGTATAATTTAAGTGTTATGTAAATCTGAGCGTTAGGCCCTAGAATTTACTTCAATTCCTTTTGGTTTTTCAAAAATGTAGAACGCTTTTCACTCAGCCCTTTAGATCAATCGGTTCTTCTTGGTGTTAATTTTTAGTGAAATATTGAGCGCCAAATTGGGCTGTGGATGCAGACATTGCCTGTTTCTTCCTCTTCAATCCTGATATTGTTTTATTCATGCATCACTTTTTGAATCAGCATCAAGACCCATTCTTCTTTTTATCTTTGATTCACACTGAAACAACTCTTTAGCTTCCTGTGTCTCCATTTCTTCTTCAGCCAAATCACAATAAACATTCCTTCATCAACAAGAAGCATCCGAGCCATGCCAGAACAAGCATTGGCATAGCCAATAGGTCTCGCCTTTGGGACCTTATAAGTGTTTAGCCAGAGATATCGACTTTGCCTATGTCTTTAAGCTGTACTGTACCGAAGTCTGCAGCATGCTGAAAAGTTATAATAAAGAAGTGTCAGGAGCATTTTTGTTACCTTATATATGACCAAGAAAGCATTATGTACAACTGAACGACCATATTAAAAAAGTATTAACAATAAATAATGTGTTGAGTTTTTCTATCTGCCTGTCCCAATGGTTGCTAGTTAGGTTTTTTTTTGTTCTGGGGGCATAAATAACAGGAGGGTGAAGGTTGGGAATTAGTACCTGTATAACAGTCAGTGAGAGAGTCAGTCAGTTAGTCAGTGAGAGAGAGTTAGTGAGTCAGTCAGAGAGTCAGTGAGAGAGTCAGTCAGTGAGAGAGAGCGTGAGAGTCAGTCAGTGAGAGAGAGTGAGTGAGAGAGTCAGTCAGTGAGAGAGAGAGTCCGTCAGTGAGAGAGAGAGTCATAGAGTCAGACAGTGAGAGAGAGAGTCAGTCAGTGAGAGAGTCAGAGAGTCAGTCAGTGAGAGAGAGTCAGACCGTGAGAGAGTCAGTCAGTGAGAGAGAGTGAGAGTCAGTCAGTCAGTGAGTCAGTCAGTGAGAGAGAGCGTGAGAGTCAGTCAGTGAGGGAGAGAGTCCGTCAGTGAGAGAGAGAGTCATAGAGTCAGACAGTGAGAGAGAGAGTCAGTCAGTGAGAGAGAGTCAGACAGTGAGAGTCAGTCAGTGAGAGAGAGTGAGAGTCAGTCAGTCAGTCAGTGAGAGAGTCAGTCAGTGAGAGAGTCAGTCAGTTAGTGAGAGAGTCAGTTAGTTAGTGAGTCAGTCAGTCAGTGAGAGAGTCAGTCAGAGTCAGTCAGTGAGAGAGAGAGTGAGAGTTAGTCAGTCAGTGAGAGAGTCAGTCAGTGAGAGAGTCAGTGAGAGAGAGAGAGTCAGTCAGTGAGTGAGAGTCAGTCAGTCAGTGAGACAGTATACTCTCACTGACTGACTGACTTGCACTTTTACTAATAGGAAGTTGGAGATTTTGATGCATTTTTGAGTAAATTAAGTGGTACCCCTGCACTGCTATGTTATGTGTTCATAAATTTGTTTGCGACTTGGCCACAGAGGAGGCACGTTTTCATTGTTCCGGTGCAGAATTAGTTAGCATCCCTTATCAGAAAGCAATTTAATTAAGACAGATGATGCTGTCTGTAATATTGCACTTTATTACCCATTAGTGTTTTGATGTCTCTCTTTTCTATGTTGATTCTTTGCCACTCGGTCATTGTAAAATTGTAGTCCTACCTGTATGTTTGTGGACTGCTTTTGTTTTTTGGCTTAAAAAATGTGTTAACCCTAAGAGTGGTGATACTGCATCCCTGCTGGTGTTTATAGTGGAAAGAGAAAAGATGCTGAAAGGACGTTTTAAAGGAAGATGGGAGAAACAAAGTGCTTGGCAAAGTTGAGGATGGCAGAGGAGGTGGAAAGGGTGGAAATGTTCAGCGCTGATCCCGCATCCATGTGGTTACCAGGAGGTGATGATGATGACCCTATCTCGGATAATCTGATAAAATAAAGTGCCTATACATGATTGGCAACAGTGTTGAACCTCAAGAGTAGAATAGGTATTATGTCCCTAAGTAGCACTCCAATACAAATGAATTCAATAGATTCCATAAAATAAACTCTCTGCAGTCTAGAAAAAATTAAAAGAGGATTACAGAAGGCAATAGGAGTCAATCAGATTTTGTATGGGTTTAGCATAAGGCTCAATGAAAGCAGCAACAGAATGAGATAAAGTCAAGGCAAAAACATTTTAAGTCCAAAGTATAAGGCAAGCAAACAAATGTTCAGTCTCCAAAGTCGGGGAGTTAGAAGATTTGCTCAGCTCCAAAATGCATCATTTTTATATGCAAATCTACAATAGAAGTGAATGGAAATTGCACAGTCAGCACAGGATGAGCAAATGTAGCAATAAACTTACAAATCACATTGCAGAATTTCATGTCAACTAATGTCACTATTCTAGCACTAGACCCGAACTGAATATTAATGTGTCCTATTCTACCCAACTGTCGTCAGAGGTAGCAGTACAAATCTAGTTACACTCACAATTGAAGTCTTATAAACAATGATACAGGCAGGAGGAGACATGAATGTAGCAAAAGGCTTCTGCTGTAGTTCTTCGAGAACAGCATGTCACTACAGAGCATCAGTGCACATTTTGGTTTTGTGTGGTATCATTATAAGAAATGAAAGCACACATCATGGCTGCTTACGTCCAAGGTGGTAGATAGGCCTAGTTCAGCCAATCACAGGAAATTACTTTTCTGTCAAGTTCAATGTTTTCGTTTTAGTGCAAAAATGCTCATTATGTTTAGCACACTTTTATTAATTCAAAATCAGCTTCACCAATGTGTTGAGAGTGAGGACAACCATTGCTTCATAAGAACAAGAGAAAGAAAAACGAAAGAATAAGCAGCTCGGTTTTAGAAGGTTTGATTTTTTAAAAATTGTGCACGGTCATCTAATCGTTGATAGCAGGGACACAGTGCCCAGATAGTGTACTCTAGCTAAGAATAGCATATATTGATATGATACAGCATTGTCTGTATACAGGTAGAGCCAAAGGACGCCACTATATCCCATGTGGATGTTAAATGGATTTGGAGACAAGGTTTACTCCTGGAGTTACACAATAACATATGAGAGCATTTATTTCTAGAGAATACTGAGAAAACAAACAAAGCTCTAGAAAGAATAGACATGAGTCACACACGACCAAATTTATTAAAGGCTGCTGAAAAGTGAATGGACACGAGGAGACATGCAAAATTGAATTTAAATGTGTTGTGACATTTATATAGCGCTTCAGACCTGTGAGGAAACAGTGAAGCACTCCGATTTGCATGGTCAGCTGAGCACCCTTTCGCAGTGCACTGCTGGAAGGGAGTTAGGTGTAGAATAATCTATGTGCGTAGGCCACCTTTTGAAGTGTAGTGGTTTCGCTGCTTCTTCAAGGCTCCAGAAGCCATGGCTTGTGATGGCCTGATGGACTTTTGGGCTTCTAACCATCCACATTTGTGCTAACAGACTTGTAAGAGGACGACACCTTGCAAAATGTATTTTTCCGAAAATTAATCTCAGAAGTAACGTTTAGCTCCCGTCCTCACATACGAATTAGGCGGCTCTTTCTCGCTCGACACCCCCGCCTCCCCCAATCGCCCCCCATTCCCACATCTCTTCCGTTTCTCCATGTGCGTCGGCTTGTCAGAGATCGGGTGAGCTGCTGCTGCGGGTAAACGTTTCTTTAATAATCTTCACAAGGTATTTCCAGATGGAATCTAAAGGGTTTCGAAGTGCTCGCAGAGGTGACATCTCATTATACAGGCCTCAAACACCCGACGCAAGCGCGCGCCCAACCGCCGTTCAAGTTTGAAAACGTTCTTCCTAGAACTGTTTTTTCAGTCTCCATTAATGAGAGTAGTATAGAAGGGGAGGGACTTAACTCCTCGGCGTTGATTTGGGGAAGCCCTGACACCTGGCTATATGTACCTTTAAAGAGCTGCAACTTCAAAACCGCGTGTTTTGGTTTAGAGAAAACCTCTGGATTAATTGTTCATCTGTTCGCAGCCCCGCTCACGTACACCGAGCCCATGCTGCTGAGAGTGTGCTCCGGTGCTTGCACTTAGCAGGTCGGGCGTTAACTACCAGCTGCCTCCAATCAAGAGATTTTTCTTTCGCTCATTGGAATACACAGCCCGAAAAGAGGGACAGCGCATTTCAACAAGACATGCTGCAATGTGGCATTCTCAATCAGCGTTACACGTGGGTGAAGTACTCGTTCGGGATCCTTGATAGTGCGTGGCTTGGCAGGTTATGATGAATATTTTAACAAGCGCGCGCGCGCATCGCGCTCACAAGTGGGGGGAGTGCGGCCGAGAGCAGGGACGCGCAGCGTTTCCCTTGCGGGAGCGAGCGCAATAATTACTACCAGATAGCCCCGCTCGCTCCCGCAAGGGAATCGCCAAACGTGCACGCGTTGCCATTAAAAGCAATGCAACGCGTGCACGTTTTAAAGCCAAAAGCGGAATCGATTTCAAGAGGTCTCTTTCCTATGCAGCGCATGCGCGCTGCGTAGGCGAGACCTAAAAACGACTGGATGTTAATTATGTTAAAGTCCGTAGCTGTTCCTGAAGAGCATTTAAAAGTGTTTAATAACCCCTTAGTGGCTAACCTTAAGTGTGAGAAACACTCAGGGGCATATTCACAAGAACGTGTGTTAACTACCGCAAGTGTAGCTTAACGCAACCCTTCACATCGCAGTCCATCGCGGGAAAACAACTCCCCTTTAATGTGGTATTCACAACACGGCGGCACCATGCGATAGACACAAGATAACGCGTCAAATGAACGTGTTAAAACTAACGCGACGCAGAAAAAATGCGAAACACGAACGCGAAAATAGTAGCGATGAGGCCAATCGCGATACAAAAATCAGCGATAACCAGTGAGAGGCCTGCAATACCCACGCGTGATGCGTGGAAATGCACAATAAAAGCAGAGAAAAAAAACGGTGAGATGACAATGTACGAGTACGTGACGTAGAACAAATGAGCATCGTCCCGCATCAAATAGGCATCTCCCCACAGTCACAATGTACATTGACATGCAGCCCGCATGTAAACTTCGCAAATGCTGAAACATGCATGTAACACACAGTGAAACCGCATCTCCCCCTCACATTGCAGAGGGACAAGCAACCCCTCCTGCACACAGGCGTGTCATGACCATGACCAACAAATCACGAGAGCGTGGACGAATGTAGGGGCAGTGACTCCCGCATACGTACATGTTGCCCATGTTGTGGGACCGGAGTCACAGGGGGCATCCCTGCATCATGGTGGTACATATCTGAGCCCAAAAGGAGCCCTGTTGTCACCTGCAGGACACAAATGGCAGCCAAAATGGAATGAATCTGGACACATGTGAAACGCCGAAGAGTGGGATTCCCTACTAACTGCGACACACAGAACTGGCAGTTCGAACACATGAAACCCTAAACAGCCTCTCTGCACAGAGGTGACACACCCACCACACATGAAAAAATCACAAAAATGTCAGCAATACATGTCGCACTCACACTTGTCTGAGTGATGTGCCTGTACAGATGAGAGACATGCACTCAGGGATAGTCTTCGAATGCATTTATTTGCACATGCTTTGCCTGTGGTCATTATGTACTGTCCCAATACTGCCAAGGACTGCCACAATGTGACGTGCTCATGTGAAGAAATTGTCAATGATGGTGTTCCTAAGGGCTATTCCTGCTGCGGCTGCAGTGGGCAGTGGTCCACCTGCCTCATCCCCATCATCATCGTCCGGTGCATCTGGCACATGTATCCATGGTGCCCTGCTGCATACACATATGTTGTGCAACACACAACATGCAACGATCATCTTGCACACGATTTCTGGGCTGTACAGGAGCCTTCCACCTGTGACGTCCAGGCACCTGAAACGTGACTTCAACACGCCAAATGTGCGTTCCACGATGCCCCTGGTGCGTTTGTGGGCAGCATTGTACTGCCTCTGGGCCTGTGTGTTCGGGGCTCGGAGGGGTGTCATCATCCAAGTGCAGAGTGCATATCCTTGATCACCTGTGACAGTGCAGAGAGACATGAGTCAATAGTTGGTTCGGCATGATGTGTTGGCAGGCTCACTGGTTCATTGGTGTGTGATATGTGTGACTTTGTGATTCCTGCATGACATGTACTGCTTGTTGCAAATGAGCGGCATCAATGTGGAATACGTAGCCTCAATGCCGCTTCTCTCTCCCCACGAGTATATTCACCAGAGTGCACAGCGCGGTTGCATCACTTGCACCCCTACTGCACACTATTGTCATGCCTGTCTGCGCATGTCCACAAGCCTGACGACGACACAGTGATGTCCTGCGCTGAAGGTGGACGGACACGTGTGTGTAGGGCAATGGTAAAGACTCGGCGGACACAGAAGTAGAGTTCATGCCTGGCTGAACTCGCCATGTGGCCGAGGGTAGACCTTTGGCTTATGCTGCGGAAATAGCGACACACACAACAGTTGGCATGTCTGATCCCTGACCCCCAGCGGGCCTGCGCACCCTCATCTACCCCTCGGCCGAGCCCGTACTCCGGGCGCATGCTACATGGCAACATTGAATTTTGCGTGACGTGTGGCGCCGACACTACACCTGAGACACACGCATTAGTTACTACCCTTGCAAGGCCTAAACTTAACCTCGCCCAGAGCTATGTGCTTTTTATTCACACCCCTACGCTGGCCTGGAGTACGCCGGGCCAGCCCACTCAGCACACGCTTGCAGGGGGGACGTCACAGGCTACATCTCCGAGACCTTCCCCACTGGCTGGGGTGACATGGTTGTGTCCACTGTCCACTGTCCACAACACTACCACCACCAGCAGTATATGTCGACATGGATATGTCTGTGGTCTGCATACTGCAGTCTGTCCAGCACTTCCATGCCACACTTGGCATTGTGTGCATTCTCATTCATGGGTCACTTGCCTCCTTCGCACATGCCTGCTTCCCACCTCTCCCCGCATACTGCTATTGTGTGGCTGAGGTGCCATGCCAGTGATGGCTCATGTACATGGCTAGCCCAGGTTTCCGCAGTACGTTGTGCAGTTGTGTCTGGTGGGTGGGCATGTTGTATGTGTGTTTGTAACGTGTGCATTCCCAGGGTTGTGAGTTGCATGATTGTGGATTTGAGGTGTGTGGTGTGTTCATTTGGTACTTACCAACGAGCACTGCATTTCCGTAGGTGCCATCCTGGAAGCGCCGGTTGATGTTGGACTGTCGGAAGATGTATGAATCATGCACACTGCCTGGGTAGGTTGCGACGACATTGGTGAAGAGTCCCCGGTGGTCGACTATTGCCTGCACATTGATGGAATGCGTGTGCTTTCTGTTGCGGTAATTGTGTGCAGTGTCGGCAGGGGGCACAAGTAGGACATGTGTGCAGTCAATTGCCCCCAACACGTGCGGGAAGCCTGCTATGGCGTAGAAGCCTTGCTTGGTCTCCAGTTGTTCCTGCTCAGTGTGGGGGAAGTATAGGTACTGGGGTACCAAGCTGGTGATGGCATCCAGGACAGGTGTGAGGAACTTGGATAGGGCTGGCTGTGAGACTCCTCCGACTCTGGCAGTTGTTGGTTGGAATGTCCCAGAGGCCAACAGGTGCAGCACGGCCAGCAGCTTTGTCTGAGGTGGGATGTTGGTTGTCCGCTGTGTTGGGACCGTCAGCCTGTGGGCAATGATGGTCAGGAGGCGGAGGATGGTTGACCTTTTGAGTCTGTAGTGGGCAATGACATTCTCTGGTGTCAAGTCTGTGAGGCTGGTGCATTTCCTGAAGGTCCGCTGTCTTTGTCTGCGCTGCCTCCGTGGTGATCCAGGGGGGGGCGAAGTCAGGGTGGATCCGGGGGGGTTGGCGGACCTGGGTGTGGTGGTGGTGTGTGTTGTGGCCCTGTTGGGGCTCCGAGCTGCATGATGAGTAGCTCCATGGCATCTGTTGTTCTTCAGGTGTGGCTGTGGGCTGGGCTCCCTTTTCTGGTGCAGGTTGTCGTCCGACTTTGCACCAGGTCAGAGCAGGTGTTAATTTCCTGCTGCTAACGCGCCTTATCGCATGTTTTGTGTTCTTATCGCGGATCTGGCTGGTCGTTGAGAATTTTGCGTTGTGGTGTTGTCGCTGATTTTTGCATGGGAACGCCTACTCTGCATATCATTAGCGTTAGTTGCCGGGGTCATCTGTGGCGATGTTTTTTGCAGCTGCTATCGCAGGTTAACTGGTGATATCGGCTGTTTGCCCCAGCTTGTGAATGGGTTGATGAATTTATCACGACTTTGGCTGAGATAAAGTGCTGTTAACTGGGCGATAGTTCCTTGAGAATATGCCCCTCAGAGTAGCATCACCTGTGTTACACTGTGTGACCCTTGAGCTGTATAATGATCAGTCACTGAAGTCAGAGTTATGCTTTAATACTAATGAGAGATTGCTAGCCAACGTGTCAATGTTTGCACAGGAGTACTTATTAGTATGTGGCCAGCAAAGCAGCATAGTTCCTTCTTGTGGTGGAACTAATTCATATCTACAACATTTAATCTGCTTACATGCAAAGGAAGTATCCAACAGGCTAGTATGCTTGCCTCTGCTTAGGAATATTGGTTCATTTGTTAATGGACAATGTAGAAACTATGGAATCCTACACCACCACATTTCTCTTTTTATTGATCAACCCTCGAATCGAAAACCATTTATGGGAGGAGAAAAAATTCAGTAAATAAGATATATGATACTAGGCTTTTCAATGGTGTAATTGGAGACAACTCAAATTCCTATTGCAAGACTAAATTATATACTGAGTTTAGTGCTTAATTTGTAAAACAAAAAGTGCTGGAGGCCAAAGTTTTTCTCAGAAACCCACACCTGGAACTGACGAATGTCAGAATTGCTGAACACCAAGGCTGCGTAGTCATGATTCCACCTCATGCCTCTTTCATCCACCACAGACACTCTCTGCCTCTTTAAATCACTCTTGCTGGTTCTTTTTTATCCCTGATTCCACCCTTTGCCATGGTTTTTCTGTCTTTCTCTTTCTCCTTCTTTCCCTCTTTTGTACTTTTCTCTCTCTCTTGCTCTGGTCAGAGTGTGCTGAGGAAAAATGCATGCCGGTCCACAAAAATGCATGCCAGAGGGCCCTACCTCCAACCACCAGCTCACATTAAGCAGTCTAAGGGCCATATTTACGACCCTTGTGGCACAGGCAGGGCAGCAAGGCACCTTACTGCGCTGCCCTGAATCACAGGGAAAGAGCAGCAATACGCCACCGTCTTTATCCAAAACGGAGCATTCCTGTCCTTTCCTCTTGCGCTGGTTCCGTTTTGGAAGCCTAACACCAACACAGGTACTCTTACACCATGGTGCATGGGTGCCTGTGTTGTAGGCAGAATTGGTTTTCTGCAGGAAGGGACAACATTCCTGCACAAAAACAATCCTGAGAGAGTTTTTCTTCTTTCTATGTGTACTCTGCAGCACACATAAAAAGAGGAAAAAACGAGGAGAAATAAACATACTTCTCCTCATTACGCCTCACCTTGGGAGAGGTATCTTTTGGTGCATTCCCAGGTTTACCAGGTTTGGTAAATATGGTAATGCGTCAAAAACCATGGGAGTTGCATGGGAACACCCACATACTGCCCATGGAATCCCTCACTTGCGCAGAGTAGTGCAACACAGTGATTTGCTCTGCGTTGCAATACTCAATATTTTTGAAGCCATTCAAAAATATGACTTAAGGTTTGCGTCGCTCTTGCACCACTTTGCTTGGTGCAGGAGCGAAGCAAACTGGGTCATAAATATGGCACTAAATCTCTTTTAATGTTGGCCCATTGTTTACAATTCACTCAGTCAACAATTTCTTTATTTGGTTTTTCACAACCATAAAGCATAGTACTAAAATTTGTTAAAAAATCAATTACAGTTAAAACATTATTTCATGAAAAAATCTAAAATTGTTAACAAAATTTGTGCAAAATTTCCAGCTCATTAGTAACCTTGTTCGCTTATTTAGTGTCCACTGTTCGTAAAAGAGTATCAGTCAAGGTTAAGAACTTCACCCCTCGGCAGATTAAAATATTTGAAGATCTCCCCATCCAACAAGTTACGGACTGTCTGCAAGTACGAATATTAAGTTCATTTAAAATAGGTTTTAAAAGCCTCCTTCTTGCTTCTTTCAATGTAGGGCAAACACACATCAGATGGCATAGAGATTCGTTATAATATCCACATAGGCGACAATTTGTGTTTTGGTGTTTCCCTTTCCATATAGGTCGCAAATCCTTGGCCTCGTGAACTCCAAGCCGGTACTGCATAAAACACTTTTTAAGGGCCAACTGAAAGTGTGCTGCTAAATAAGCTTGCGGTTTGAGCTTTACATAAGAATTAATGACCGTCCAAGAGAGTTTACGTTTTACCAATATTTTTTTGTCTTCAAAGAAGGACTGATTCTTGGCGGCGTTGTTACACACTCTATTAAATGCCGCCCTTTCCATCTTACTATCCCATGCCTCCTGGATGTCAAATTCCACCAATGCTGATCGTAAGTATTCGCCCCATGATGTTTTCAAGTCACACTGTGCCTTTATTTCTATCCAGCATAGATTGTTCAGGGAACCAGGATCCGAAGCACGAAGTTTCCAGCACAGTTTCACAAAAACAGATTGTCTCTGGAATTTCTGATTGTGTAGTCCGAATTACAGATACATCTGTGCTGGTGATGCGCCTTTGGGAAGATTAAAAACAGCTTTGTAAACCTTTGTCTGAAGTTCGTTTAGTATTTTAAACTGCCGGCCATGCCATATTTCTAAGCCGTATGCCAGTGCAGGTAGTAATTGTGCTGCCATTACTTTCAGGAGATGGCTATAGGAAGGACAACTTAATGTTTGTTTCAACTGTTTATAGGCGAAAATTAATGTTTGGGCCTTTGCTCTTATTGCTCTTTTCTGTTCGGTAAAGGACATACCTCGACCCAAATTAATCCCCAGATACTTGTAGGTGCCGACTTCCTCTATTTGTTCACTTTTAGCGAACCACCTGAATTTTCCAGGACTAGGGCCTGCTAGTCGCACCACTTTTGTTTTTTTCTTGTTTATTTCCAGCCCTTGCCAATCGAAGTAATTTATAAGGTGGTTGATTACTCTTTGCAAGCCAATTGGCGTTTAGCTCAAGACCACTATATCATCTGCATATTGCAGATACTGAATGTGGTCGTCTGCCATTTTTAGAGGATGGCCATTTATTTTTAACAGGTGTAATCGCAGGTCGGCAAGGTACAGATTGAAAAGACTTGGGGCCAAAACACAACCCTGTTTCAGGCCATTGTGAATATTTATCTTTGATGAAACAAAACTGCCATCTCCTAACTTCACCCTTGCCCAGGTTTTGCTGTGGAGGGATACTATGGCATTGATTAGTTGTTGCGGTAATCCCCATTCCTTCAGTTTCATCCAGAGTCGTTCTCGTGGGACTCTGTCAAAGGCGGATTTTAAATCGATATAACATGCAAAGAGGCCTGTATTCTTAAATGCAGCTTTTCCCGTTAATATTGCCAACGCCGCCAGATTCGTAATTGTACCCATTCCTTGTCTGAAACCGGTTTGATTTTTGGGGATTATACCTTTTAACTCTGTCCAGGCTTGTAGATGTAATAGAATCCAAGATGCATAAAGTTTAGCCTCCACATCCATCAAGGCGATGAGCCTATAATTCCCGGGCTCATTACGACTTCCGTTCTTGTATATGGGGTGAAATAGACTCCCTCTCCAAGAATTTCGAATCTCATTTTGGGAGTACAGGTGGTTAAAGAGTGGTTTAAGATAATTGGCCCAAAACTCTGGTTCTTGTTTAAAAAGTGCGTTTGGGAGACCATTTGGCCCTGCTGCTCCCTCCGTTTTCAATTTTTTTATTACTTCTTTTAGTTGTATACTGTTGGTTAAAATGTTTGTATCGTTAAGGTTTGATTCCTTGATGTCTTCTTCAAGTTGCACAATTTCCTGGAGAGGAGGACAGTTAGCTATTACATTGTACTGTTTCTCCTGCAGACTTTCCAACACACTTTCCGACCTTAGTGTCTTATCATTCTTTGTGGTATTATATACATTTTGAATGTGTTGTGCCCATGTAGCCTCGCTGATTCCTGCAGTTTGTTGCATTCTTGTTCCCTTTGTTAACTTGTTTATTAAGCCCCAGAATTCACAACTATGTGGTAATTTACTGGTAATTTCTCCCAAAGGTTTTCCATATGTTCCTTATTTGCCTCCCTGCACCTCTCCTTGTAATTCTTCCTCATATCTGTGATATATCTCTTATTTACAATTTTACCCGCTCTTGCTGCTACTGCTGTTTTTCGCACCTCCCTTGCAATTTCCCTTTTCTGGTTGCGGAGCTGAATATTGTACCACGGTTCGAATGTTCTTCCTTGGGAGCCTGAGCGTCCTGGGAGTACTGGAAATTTGTTTAATAGAATCTTACCTAAATTCTCCCAAGTCTCTTCTAATGATAGGACTCTCTGCGGACCATCTTTGCTGTTTATATGTTTATGTACAACATCCATGATTTGTTTGATGTTAGTGCCGCGCCATTTTAATTTCCTTAGGTTGTATACAACAGGCGTTTCTGTTAAAGTTGTTATGCTCACTTTCTGAAACAGCTTTGCATGCAGAGCCAGAACTTGCGGGAGGTGGTCGCTTTCCGGGCGGGCTTGTATATGAAAAGAATCAACTAAATGGAGAAATTCTTTGCTGACCATGGTGTAATCAATAGTTGATTGTTTTTTCCCACTTAGGAAGGTACTGCCCGCTGGCCTGTCTCCCTTTGTCTTACCATTCAGAATATGTAAACCTAGGGTTTCCAGTTCTTGTTTTAGGTTATTAACCTCAGGCTCATTTTGACACATTCTCTTGTTCAAATTACACCCTATTATATTGGTGTTAAAATCGCCTGAGATTATCATCTCACTATTTTGATAACAGGTTTGCAAAACTTTTATCAAATTTATCAGGCAGTACAGTTTATTCTTCTTCTCCTTTTGTCAGGGTGAATATATATGTTTAAAATAAACAGCTGCCAAGGCTTTGTATTTACGGGTGTTTTACTCTCCAATTTTACGACTTGAAGCCAGTTTTCACCCGTATCGAGATCTTCCCTTTGCCAATCTAGGGGCATAATATCAAGGGCCGGCGATAAATATCGCAAAGCGCGCTTAGCGCTTGCATATTTATCGCCGGCTATCTCTGTAATTTATCGCCCGGTTAGCGCGTTATTAACAACGCGCATCGCCGAGGCGATAAAAATTTCAGAGATAGCGTGGATATCGCCGTTTTCCATGTGGAAAACGGCGATATCCTAGATGATAGGGCCTGTGGTCTTAGCCACAGAATCCACCCCCATGTTAAGTATGCCTTAGTCAGGAATTTAACAGACGTTAAATTCCTGCGTTAAGGCATACTTAACGCGATTAAAATAATCGCTTCCCGCATTGTAAATATCGCAAAGCTGCCTTCGCGATATTTACCCATGTTGTTTCCACAGACACGCCTACTTTGCATCTCATTATCGATGCGAAGTCAGGCGTGCTGGAACGGGAGCAAAATCAGCAAAACACGCGATAGCGTGTCTTTGCTGATAAGGCGATATAATTATCGCCGCTTTTCGGCCGAAAACGGCCGCAAAAGCGGCGATAATTGTTTATCGCCGCCTTGTTAATATGCCCCCTAGTTTTTCTGTGACATATATTGACAGTCCCCCCCCCTTGGATGTCCATAATTACAAATTTTTTCCGCCAGGACGTGACATTCTTCAAAGCCAATAATGGATTTTGGAATCAGGTTCCACGTTTCTTGCAATAAGATGATATCGAAACTTTGTAAAAAGGCTAAAGTCTCAGGGTCTTGACCCATTTCTCTGAAACCGTGGATGTTCCATGAACAAATTGAAATTGTTTGTTCCTTTGGCGGGCTTAAACGTGCCTCTAAAGACTGTTTCTTTTGTGGGCCATTAGATACATCAGGGTCGTTGTTGGCTCAAGAAGTGAGCCACCCATGACCAATCTTGAACTTTTTCTGACTGTTGTTTTAGGTAAGATGGGCTTTGACTTAGTTTTTCCGACGTATTGCTTAATGGAACTGTGTTATTAAGCGTGGTACTTCTAGCCCCCCTTAAGCAAGAGGTTGGACGCGATTCGTATCCTGATTGATGTGAAGCTGCTGTGACTGATAATAATGGGTACGGATATTTTAGGCGTTTTGGATACGATATTGATATGCCCCATGCTTCAAAATCCTCTCTTGTAGAGTATATCAGAGCGGTTATTTCATTTGAAGACCAGGTTGTGTGAGTCACCTCTATTTCTGGTCTGTTTTCCATTTCCAGAAATTCTACTGCCAAGAGATCTGCTGATTCAATGTTACATAGTTTTGGAATCTCTTTGAACAATCTCATTAGGTTTCCCCTGTTTAGGGTGTCCAGCCTGCCCTTTGTTTCGTATTCCGGCGTGAAAGTCAATTTGTGGGGTATCTCTACTGGATCAATTTGTCGAGTACCCATTGAATTAGTCCTGATTTGTACATTTGAAAGTTCATTGGCCATATTTCCGATTTGGACTGAGTTGTCAGACGAGGTCCTTTCTTGTTTGGGTAAATACAATTTGCCCTCACTAGTTATTACTCTTTCTGGTTTCACCTCATTTTGACCTATAACTGACCTTACAGATTCTTGTTTAATGAATTTTTCAGTTGGTAAAATACAGACCCGTCCCTGTTTGCCAAGGGAGATTTTTATTTGACTCCTGTTCCCCATTTCCATTTCATCCATTTGGGTTCCCGGCAATTTTGCCGATGTTGTTAATGACCTGTTATCCTGATTGGCTTTCAGGTCTTCTTGTATTTTTATGTTTGTGCTTAACACTCAATGTTCATTTGATTTTCCTTCAATAATTGGCGGAATGATTTGTGAGTTTGTAAAGTTACTATTTTTGCCCTCTTGTTTATTCATTGCGGCTTTAGGGTCAAGTCTCGATTGCGTAATTACAAAGTAGTCCTTGTCATGTTTTGTTTGCTTAGTTCCTTCGCTTTGGAGGATTTGATTACTTTCTTGTTTACAACCAGATGTGGTACGTTGAGGAGATGTTTCAGAAATAATGGCTGAATCTTTCAATTTCGCAGTTGCAATGTGCTCTTTGTCATGTTTTGTTTGTTTAGTACCTTCACATTGGGATGCTTTATTATTTTCTTCTTCAACTGAAGATGAATCGCTTTGAAGGGATTTATTAAAACTGTCACAAAGATCTTGCCGTTGTGACATTACGTTTCCTAAATCTTCTTTTGGGGTTTTTGTACTTTGATGGTTGAGCTTATGACTTGGCAATTGGGAAAATATTGGATAAATTTGTCTTATTTCCTGGCCGGCTTGTTTACTTGCATTGTGTCTGGCCTTTCGAGCTCGTTTACGTTGTCTTTTTGTTTGTACACCATTTGATGAGCAAAGTATGGATGTTAATTGCTGGGTAGTTTGCGAAGGTCTCAGGCTGCACAAAGCACGCGCACACAGCGTCGCTGAGACTCACTTGGACTCCTGGTGCCCACGATCACAGGGCACTTCTTACGAGGGTCTCAGGCTGCAAAAAGCACACGCACACAGCGTCGCTGAGACACACTTGAACTTCGGGTGTGCACGATCACAGGGCAATCCTCACGAAGGTCTCAGGCTGCACAAAGCACACGCACACAGCGTCGCTGAGACTCACTTGGACTCCAGGTGCACACGATCACAAGGCAATTCTCACGAAGGGCTCAGGCTGCAAAAAGCACACGCACACAGCGTCGCTGAGACTCGCTTGGACTCCAGGTGCCCATGATCACAGGGCAATTCTTACGAAGGGCTCAGGCTGCAAAAAGCACACGCACACAGCGTCGCTGAGACACTTCTGGAAACTTTTGTGTTCCTGAGTTTCCACAACAGGGAGCTAGCTCTCCTCGGGCCCTTGGGGTTAAGTTACTTCAGGACACAGCACAGCAAAGTCCTTTCAAGCAGGGGGACACAGCACACAGCAAAGTCCCTTTAGCCTCTCCTTGGTTAAAGCAGCAAACCGCAGGCCAGCCCCAGAACACACAGCAAGGGTCAGTCCTTTCCTTCAGTCTATTCAGCTGTTTCTTCCTTGGCAGAGGTTCCTCTTGACCACTTAAGTAGGTTCAATCCTTTACAGTCTTGAACAGTTCCATTCCCAAGTCCAGGGGTTTTAGCTCTCATAGTTATACCCCTAAATGTCTTTGAAGTCTTTGTGTTCAGGGGGGCACTGACCCCTGTCTAAACCAGTTCTGTGTGTCTCCCTGCCAGTGACACCTTCGGCCTTTGATAGTGGGGGTCTGGATCCTTAATCACTCAGCAGGGGACTGAGCCATTGGTTTATGGCAGCAACCCAGGCCTCTTCACCTCCAGGGGCTACTCCTCCCGCCTACACTCCAGATGCAGGTCAGCCTGTTGCTGTCTTACCTCCTCCCCTGGGTCAAGACATTCCCCAGAGCCTATCACATTTAAATCCAGACACTCAATCCACAACCAGGCAGAGACACACAGAAATGTTAGAGCACAAACCCAGCCACTTCTAAAAGAGTGGTTTCTAAACACGCAATTCAAAAACCACCTTCACAAAAGGATGTGTTATTAAATTGTGAGTTCAGGCACACTAAACTTCACCTCTCCATCTTAAGCCTTTGGGAAGATAGGCTGGAAACATATTACACAGCCTTCCCCATTCTGTCCTATGGGCAAGATGGCCTTTCAACAGTGAAAAGGAAATAGAGAGTATTTCACTGTTAGGACATGATACACACCTTAGTACATGTCCTACCTTTCACATACACTGCACCCTGCCCAGGGGGGTACCCTGGACTTACCATAGGCGTGTCTGATGTGCATAGAAAGCGTAAGGCCTGGCAAGTGGGTGCACTTATCAGGACAACATGGCAGTTTAACAAACTGCGTGCAGGCACTGCAGTGGCAGGCCTGAGTTCTCTCTTTAAGGCTACTTTTGTGGGTGGCACAATTAGTGCTGCAGGCCCACTAGTAGCATTTGCATTACTAGCCCTGGCACACATAGGGCACTTTACTAGGGACTTTACTAGTAAGGCAAACATACCAATCATGGACAACCAATTACCATTACACTTTACGCAGGGAGCACTTGCACTTTGACACTGATCAGCAGTGGCAAAGTGCCCAAAGCATCTAAGTTGGCAACACCATGTCAGAAGAAAGGTCTAGGGGGAAAGCAAAAAGTTTAAGGAACTTTAGCCAAAAAGGGCCAAGTCCAACAATCTGCAATGCAATAGGTCTTGCATTTACGCAAGTTTGAGCAATTGGCATTTTAAATGACAATGCCTTTTATTTATGTTTTGGTTTTTAAAACATAAATGAAAGGCATTGTCATTTACAATGTGAATAGCTTAAACTTTCGCAAATGCGAGACCTATTGCATTCCAAATGCTTGAAGGCATAGCTGAGTTGCCCCCTTCTGTCTCTAATGGCCCCTGAAGAGCTCCCCGTTTGCTACGAGTTAAATCTACAAGCCAGTGGTCACAACTGCGCACGAGAGACCCTCCTGCCCTCCTGCAGTAAGAGAAACTCATTAAAGAAAATAATGCTTACAGACTAAAGAAAAGGTAACGTGTAACAACTGAAGTAAAAAGGCCAGTCCTCATGGGAGGTTACAAATGAAGACAAGGAGGTGCTAAGGAGGGACTAACAAGTCTAATAATGAATCAGAAGCCAGCATTTGCGAAGAACAATGATACAAGCCAATGACAAATATAAGCGGAGAGTGGGTGGGGTTTTAAGTACATACTCTATTACAGCATGGCTCACAGAGCAGCGCATGCACTGCCCAGGCTCGACCTAAAAACATGAGAGGGAATGAGATGCTCATCTGGTGGCTGAATTGCAAAATGTGAAACCAGAAAACCTGGCATCAGTCCTGGCTTCCCCATTTGACCAAACTGTGTGATCCTAGGCAATTGGTTAATTTCACTTTGCTTCCTTTTTCATCATTACCACATATGGGATCCCTTGAAATACACAAGTTCATGATGTGTGCTATATAAAACCTTCTATTGTGTTTTATTTAATAAACTATAATGTTGTTCCACTATATAACAGGTAAGGCTACACACAAGGTGCAAGTGAAGAATGGCTTGCCTCTAGATTCACTAATGGCAATGTTTTCAGAATAGGGTTGGCATGAATGTTTTCAAGATCATGCTTGAAAACCATCACTTCTAATAAATGCCTCCAATGCAGTGATATAATCTGATTTAGTAAGATAAAATTCTTGCATGTTAATAAAATACACTTTTTGCTTGCAGACACTTTATCAAGTTTTTTACATGTTTAGTGCAAGATGTCTTTAAAATTAAAGGTGCCCTAAAGATAAGTCGTCTAGGCCACTTAGTTAATGTGTAAATAATGTATGCCTATATCACAGCTTTCTGAATGTTCCTGCTCTGTCAAGTGTTCACTAGGGGGCCGCAATTAAAGGTTAAGAGGGCCGCATGTGGCCTCTGGGCCGTACTTTGAGTATCCCTGCTTTAGCAGGACATGTAGGCCATGGCAGAAGGGCTACAATGCTATTAGAACATTTCACCCACTGTGAGTAGGACTGTCTATATTAAACAGAGAGAAACCGAAATATAAACAGTTGAACTTTAGAGACCTCTATCAGTCCATTGTAGTTATTGGTACTCCCAACATTCTGACCTAATCACCTATACCAACATAGATGATCCCTTCATCATGGTTGACTTGGTTCAATGTCACACAAGCCCCTGTTTTTATAACAATTATCCCTGAACCTCAAACACTCAAAACCAGGTATGGCTTTGTAATCAGCCACAGGATCTCCATCCACGTGCGGGTGGGACTGACAGACTCATTGGACTCAGTGACTAGCAGAGAAGTGAACTCCTCCTTGGGAACAGGGAGCACTGTGCCAGCAGGGCCAAGTGCCCTCAATCAGTACAACTTCTCACATGCAACTGATAGTGCGGAAAGAGTCAAAATGTTATTTTACCGTACCAGTTCAACCTGTGAGTACAAGAATGGGCTCCATTCTTCTTCTAGATGATAGATCCTTTGCCACCATGTTTGAATGGAGTCTAAATCAATTCATATCAAATTGCATCACCATCAATAGTTCTTATGTTCAGTCAATATTGAGAGTTTAATATTGGTTTCAAAACATTTAATCTCATAAACAGATTAGTTAGGTCTTTTTTATTTAATTAGTAAATCAGATAAATCTGTTTACAGAAATATAAAGAAAATCATGTTTGAGTCAATAGTAATGCAAAAATGACAAGCGTGTTCCACAAATGAATTAATCCCTATTCTAAGAAGTCAGATCTTAAAAGTTAGTAGAGCCCATAACGAGTTACTGGAAAGAATGAGATCAAAGGAGCATCTAAGTTTGAAATCAAACTAAGTAGTCAAACGTCCCATAAAGAGTGGTTCATAAAACTCAGCTGAGTCTCAATATCCAAGGAGCATCCAAATACAGATGCGGTACCAATCTGTTCAAATCAGCCTCAAAAAGGGAAAAGATTATGGAGCAAATAGATGAAGCAGTAGCTACACCCGTCAGAAAAGGTGAGCAAGGGAAGTCGGTTAAACTTCATAAAAGAGCCTCTGGGCCTGGAAGCATCTCATTTAAAGTGGCGCTAAGAAGTAAATCCCAAAAAAACCTGACCCTAACTGGAAACACGCACTAATATAAATGAAAAGAACACATATATCAACAGTGTTTCTGTCCGATCACTCCGGTCCAACGGGAAGAGATCTTTTCATTGTGAGCAGCTTCTTCTTCCTTTCCCACGGTAAACACACAAAGTCGACTGTCTACTATTAAATATAAGCAGACATCACTTAAACATTTGTATAACTGAAAACATTTACCCTTGATTCCCAGGGAAGCTTCATGCAGTCTATTCTATCATTTATTCAGTATTTCACTGCGTTACAATGATCTGTACTAAGGACAGAAACATTTTCTTTCAGATACCTAGGGGGGTCATTACGATGACGGGCGGACAAAGTCCGCCCCCCACCGTAACGGTGAATGGGACCGTTCGCCATAGGAGCGGCGGTCCTGCCTTGAGTATTAGGATGCCACGGTGGTGGTGGCATCCCCTATTCCCAACATTGTGGCGGGCGGTGTTCACAGCACCGCCCGCCACAATGCTGGGAATGCACGTTGTGCATTCACATGCACAAGGTGACAGGCATCGTGCGGTGCCTGCCACCTTGTCCATGCCAATGCAGGGGAGTACCATAGGTACCCCCATGTGCACCCCCACCCCCCCAACATCCTGGGGGCCAGCTACGGGCCCCCAACAGCGAAGACGTATGCCTTTCCATGGCGGCTTTGCCGCCATGGAAATGCTGCTCTCCGCCACCATCCTAATATGGATGGCGGTGTCTTGCAGACACCGCCACCATATTAGTGCCCTTTTCCGCCCGGTCCCCTGTTAGACCGGCGGAAAACCGGCAGACGGTCTTTCCGTCCGCCGGGCTCCCCCGCCATCGTAATATGGCGGGGGGAATTGGCATGCGGGCGGGGGAATATGGCAGGCGGATCACCAACGCCATACGGGCGGTGGCGATCCGCCCGTCATCGTAATGCCCCCCTAGTTAGGTAATGCTTTTCGTATTTCATGTAAGTGAGAGTCATTGTTAAAATATACAATTTTCTATTCCGTGTTGTATGAACATGAGATAGCTTAGAAGTTCAAGCTCAGGTCAGCAAGAATATGTAATTTAGGGAAAATAATACTTTTGTAAATCAGAACATTCTGCGGTTATGATGTAGATTCTAGGCAAGCCACATTGATGGTCAAACTATCAAATGCACTTTTACATGGTTCATCAATTTCTAAAAGCTAAAGAGAACAGCTAATAGCGGCCTACCAGAGACTATGGCTGCTTAAAATTAAATTAAATGAAATTAGGATTTGTAACGCGCGCTAATACCCGGAGGTGTCTAGGCACGGTGCGTTTTGCACATTTTTCTTCATGTCATTTTACAGTGTGTTTTCATGTTAATATCTAAGGCAAATTTTCAGCTCTGTTATACATTTTTAAGCTAAATTTCTCCTTCCATCAATTCCCCTGTCTGATGGTTATCTCAATCATCACACTAATTTCATTTCACATGTGAGTTCGTTTAGAGGGCACGTTCATCATCTGTTGAGTCTTATCTTTTTCTTCTCTGACCTCGATATTTCAATGACTTCATGTATCATCCTTCATGATGCCATATAATCCCAATTCTTTTTCAAATATTTGTTCTATTCTCTTTCTCTTCTTTTGCATAAAATAAATCTACAGCTATTGAATAAAGCATAAAGAAATAGCAGACAAAGGGGCCGATTCCGATTTCGGCCGGAAGGGCACCGAACGATGGTCGGAGCCCTTCCGACCGAATCGGAACGTGCCGCTCGGATTCCTTTCCGACCGAGCCATTCCGATGGGCTCGGTCGGAAAAGAATCCGACTCGGATTTCCGGATGGCTCACGACGGGTTCGGAGAGCCCGTCAGCCATCCGGAAATCCTCTGTACTCCCCCGGCTGCCTCTTTGCGACCGAGGGAGTACGATGGCAGTTTTCACTGCCTTTTCGTGCTGGTCTTTCCGGCACGAAAAGGCAGTCGGTCACTGTCTTTGGGGGCCCCCAGTGGGACCCCCATGGGTGCAAGGTCGCCGAATGGTGGCCTGGAGGCACCTATGGTGCCCCTCTGTTGAACCCTGCACTCGGTGGCAGGCACCTTGGGGTGCCGGCCACAGGGTGCAGGGTTGAACTGCACCCCTGCTTTCTCCAATGCCAGCATGCATTCCGTCCGGAATGCATGCTCCCATTGTGGGAGATACGAGTGCGACCGAACAGGGTTCGGTCGCATCGTACTGCCTGGGCCGTAACCGACGACAGCAGGTCGGTCAGTTACGGCTACGGACCGATGTCGGACGGACCTGAGTCCGTCCGACATCGGAATCGGCCCCATGGACCTATATTTATTATTGGCATAAGAACAGCTTTTAACATATCTCTTGTTGTGGTTGTAAACCAATTTGCAATCATACAAACTCCCTTTCCAGAATTTTCAAAGACACTAGGTGTTTCCAACTCTTGTAACTCAGGTTCCAGATCAAAAATGTTCCTTGCAAACCTTTCTATTTCCTTGCTTTTGTCAGATATAAATGAGCAGCAGTGGGTTAATGTAAGCATTTTGCAATTTCTGCCTTTTTCTGCAAGTAAAATGTTTAATATAAGGTGGTCTTGTAAAACCACTGAACATATAGCAATTAACACAGTGTGTACTATGAGCAAAGCTAAAGAAATGCATGTTACCATCTAGTTGACAACAGTTGCCAATTTCCTAATCTTTTCATCATTTAGTATGACATCTACAGGTGGAGTGATTGCACTAAATATATCTCCTACTAATTCTGCTCCAGTTTCTGTACTAGGTTTGTGTCTGTGACTTTTGTCATTGTTAGTGCATCTATGCTTTGTTCATGGTACATCGTGGGAATTAGTACACCTAAATAACATATAGCATTTAACAGGAAATAAGCATTTTATACAAAATGTAACTCTAGGGATTGCAGATTCTTCTCCTAGTTAAATTTGCCATGCTTCCCCGTATAATTAAAATGTGTGTTCACAGCTACTAATTCGTATATGTCTAGTTCGTTTGGGTGTTTTCCTTCTGTAAACGCACATTTTCCTTTGGTGTTGACTATCTGACCTTAGCTTGGTGTAAACCATGTTCTTTCTAAATTCATCTTCTTCTCTCTTCCAAACATTTTTCAGAACATCACTATGTTTATCTTTAGTATGTGTTATGTTTATGTATCTTTTTTCTAAAGCCATGATGTACATTTTCTGTAAAGGTCTCACTAAGCAGGTTACATTGTTTTTATAAGCCATAGCCTACAGTCAGTTGGTTGTACAATATCAAAGAATGTATACAAATCAGCCACTACATCTTTGAGGTTTTTATAAACCTCTCTCCTTGTGAGTACCATTCAACTGGTTTGTTTCGAATTTTGGAAAATTGTTTGGAACTGAGCAATATTGCCTCTGCTCCAAGGAACGTGCACGTACATTCCTCCTGCTATTTCTCTCAAGGGATATGCTGTAGTTTCTCCCTCATTTTCCTCATGCTTCTTTCCTATCACTACAGTCTTCTTCTTTTTCTTTTCATGTTTCTTTGCCCATTTACTTTCCAATTTTTCAGTTTCATTCCATTTGCAAATACATTTTACCAATTCTATAATATGTAAACGCATTCCTGAAGCCTGCATATTTTCAATTGCTGCATCTTCCAATTGATCCCTATAGCTTCTCTGCAAGTGAAAATGTTTAGAAAGATACATTTTATATTCCTGGGTTAATTCTGTCAGTTTATCTTGTATAACAGCGCTGGTCTGGTAAATTCTTTGCACATGTAAATTAATTCTTTCTTTTGAAATAGTTCCAAATGTTCTAATTCCAAACGCCCTCTTATTATTTCCTCCAATTCCACTTTCAATTTGGAAATGTTTAATGGTCTTGCTTTTTTGGGATTCAAATTGACCAGTGAATCTGTGTTTTCTGTCTTTCTTAATCCTATCACTTCCTCAAAGTAGGGTGGTAAAATTCCATCCTCAGTCGAATTGGTTTCTCCTGGAGGTATAGGTGCTGTAAAAACAAGCATTCCTCCATCTATGAGTGCTTGTACTCTCTGAGGTGGTCTCCATATCTCAATCTGAAAATGTTGTGATGTAGGAGTGAACCCTGTGGCATGTGGACCTCCGGCAGTCTCTTGAGCTTCTGGCACCAAATTAACATTTTGTAGGGCATTATTAACTGTTCTAGGTACAGTCAGAATATTTACCAGTGATGTCTGTATTGTACTGTGCACAGCGGGCTTACTAGTCACAGTAGGAACTGCAACTTGTGGTCAAGCCACAGCTGGGGGAAAAATTTGGAGTATCTACATAGGTCCTTCAATCTGTGGTACACTCTGCTCTACAGGGGCAGAAGTCACTGAACTACTAGTACTGGTACTAGGTTAATTTTGATCAATAGATGTGGCAAAAGGTGGGGGCCTTGTAGCTAACATTTCTTCTAAAATATCATCTCCTGAATCGCTTTCTGTCTCATCATTTGTCCCTTTCCTATCTTCACCCTTCTCTATTGTTTTCCTCTTATTTCTCTTTCCTAGTATTTTTGTTGATGAAATAACTGTGTACAATCTAGTTCCCTCAATCACAGCTTTTCTCCATCTACGCTGTCCTTCATCCCGTTGAGCATCTGCATAATTATGCATTGCTCTCTTTGTCCTTCTCTGGAATTTTTCCTTCTCTTCGCCTCGTGCAACTTTCTACCATGAATTTAGAGCTATGTATTGAGCAGATCTAGGAAGCAGCTTCATTTCATACAATTTTTCTTTTAAATTTTCAAGAATTCTAGTTTTAAATGTTCCGTATTTTGGAAAACTCAAAGCACCTTCTTTTTTTGTGATCTTGCGCCATTGACGAGTCCAAAAACATGTATGTAACCCATATTCTCTTGTCATAATGTATGCAAGCATACACTCAGGAGATGCCTCTTCACCTTTTCATACTGTAATTGTAACATCTCCCTTCATTTAATTCTTTATTTCTTTACATTTCATGATCGCACAAAATTGAAAAATAAGCAAATCTCTATAATTCAATCCTATCACAGCTATTATCTCCCTGAATTTCATTAACAAATCTTAATGTGGTATTGACTCCATTACTGACCAATCCCAGAGAGGTACCTTGGCGTCACCAACTAATCCCAGTGGAAAAGCACACCAACCAAACAATCCCAGCGCAAAACATTAAGACATATGACGTCACTCCTTGCAGCAGCTCACAATCTTTCACAATTTCTCTCGTATTCACACAACCTCCACAAAACTCTCAAATGACACAACAAACATATATTAATTAAGAAGAAATTACAGTATTACAATCACCCAAAGAAATTCCACAATTGCAGGTAAAATCTTGACCAGCACGAAATCACCTTAATTAATTTAGCTTCCCCTGTTTGTACAATTAGGTCTGCTAACATCAATTAATGTTAAAACAATTGCAACATTATTTTTAGTATTTCTATCTTAAGAGTATAGGTGATGGGACCTCACACTCAACACCTCAAACCTGCAAACAAGCTTCTACGCCTGTCTTAATTTATCTAATCTTATCCCGGAATCTTAGACTACGAGTCTGAGATTAACATAAAAACAAACAACCTCCATCTATTCATTCAATTCCAAATCACAATTTAAGGTGCATATCAAGAAAAAGCACAAAGAGTACAATTCCAGAATAAGCCCTACTACCTTCATACAAACTTCTTCTCCACAGTCCAGATGCTCATCTTATCATGTATTGACAGTGGCATGCCAATATTCACTGGTCTGACACCAACAATAGATTTTTTCAAGACGCACCACAATTAATCGCCAATCGATGACTCCCTACCTTGAAAGAATTGAATTAACTATCTCTCTCTGCCAGAATCCACTCAAAAGTCTGTTGTGTGAACCATAATTTAATTGATTACATCAAAAACCTTGCTTCTAATCACCATAGTTAGTGATCACATGCATAACTGGCTAAGTTGGAAATCCAAAAGAAACACAGAGAACGTACATTGCAATAGTCTATTTTTGCATATGGATCGGTTCCCTGGAATAGCCTTCCATTGCACCTCAGACTTGCTCCTTCGTTGGTTCAATTCAGAATATGTCTCAAAATGCACCTCATCCTATTAAGCTATATTATGTTCTCTGCTTTGTAATGTGTGCAGTTACTTTAAAAGAGTGTCCTATTTGTAAAAGGTTTAAAATTAAGGCAGTCGCAGGTAAATCCTCAGAGATGAATGGAGGAAAAGAGCCACATCTTGAAAGCTTTGTGAAATTGCAAATGTAATCAGACAAATGGAGATAGTGTGGGAAATTGTTCCAATGTATAGTGGCTAAAACTGAAAAGGAATGACCATCAAATAGAACAACAAACAAGCCTGCCTACTAAAGTAGACTATATTCTTCCTGGTATTTGGATTTTGTGCAGCATCATTCTTGCTGTCGGGCATTTTGCCGCCCGCACTGCAGCCCCTAATGAAGCAGCCCTGCAGTTGTAGGCGGCAAAGTGGTGATCACCTCGGCATGGATGTCATTTAGGAGTCATTAAAGGTCGCCGAAGCGGCCCCTGACTTCAGCCGCGGTTCGTGCAGGTAACAGCGGTGAGGCGGTGGGGCCGCGTTGGGGGGATTTCGAAGGACGATGCCGAGGGAAAATTAACTATTTATTTAATTTTCCCTCGCCATCGTCCCTCGAAATCCCCCCCAATGCGGCCCCAACGCCCCACCGCTGTTACCTGCAGGGACCGCGGCTGCCTGGCTTGACTCCTAAGACCTGTGGCACTGTTTTTTCAACCCTTGGCCTAAGAAGTGGCAAGAGCAGACTGTAAACAGTATAACGAGGTAGAGGGCCTTGGTGTAGGCCAAGATGGAAGAACTATACAAGTTTTAGAGCGTTCCACCCACTGAGAGTAGATTGTTCTAAATTAAAAAGGGAGAAACGGAAAGAAAAATATTGGAATGTTGCTAGCAGAAGGCTTATACCAGTCATTATTAGCCCTGAGCCACTTCATTGTTTTTAATGAGCTCCCACCATTCCAATATCCTAATATCAGATATATAGTTAATTAACCAAATCCAATTACTTCCATAAAATAGTATTAGCAAATGTTCATTTTAGCACTTTTTGAACAAATTAATTCATCGTAGTAACAACATATCTTCTTTATGAGAATATGGGGAAGAGGAGACCTCAGTTAAGGAGGACTGAGTTAAAAAGTCACCTGGGGAGGATCTGTAGACTTGTCTTCTAGGGTCACAGGTAGAAAGAGAAGTGATCCTCACTAGAATGCCAGCTTCAACAAACTGTAGGTTTCCCCATAGCCTGGAGATGGGAAAGTAGTCGAACTTTATTATGGGTGGTGGTGAAATTGGGTAGAACCAAGCACTTCAAAGCCTTGCTTTCTGCTGATGAGCAACACAGACCACAAGCAGCTCCTCCGAATGGTTTATAGATGTCACACCCCTACATTAATTTTTATGTAATCTCATAGAAGTGTATCCAAACACTAGTTTATTTTTTTAGGTCGAGCCTAGACAGCACTTGCGCTTTCTGGATTATCTGATGTTTGTATGTTGTGAGCTTGAGCTCCTCCCATCGCTTCCCATTTGTATAATCACTTGTCTTTTAAAATTCCTTTGCTTGCCAGTGGGTAATTTGTCTTCCTGGTCCCTCCTTTTTGGAACTTGTTCACTTTCCTGGAGTATCACCCCAGGACTTGTTGGCTTCCGCTTTTTTCTATTTTAGTTTCTGTGTAGGCATTTTTTTTTTTTAAACGAACAAGCGTTTCCCTGGCTGAGCGCGGCACCTGTGAGCGAGGTTGTGTTACCATGGCCTCCCCTCAGCTGCTGGCAGAGGCAGCGCGGCGCACTCCAAATGTTGCGTTGTCACAGTGTTTAAAAAAAACAACTCTGCTTAAGTTTAATTATTCTCCTGCTCTCTTCAACACCTCCGTTTTTTAATGTGAGCGTCGTCATTAAGAACATATGCCCAGGGCTTTAAGTGGGCCGGGTGTGTCCGGGTCTGAGCACTGGCAGTTATTTTCAGGGGGCCTCGAAACGGGTCTCTATCGGGCTCTATTTTCGGGCCTCGTAGAGGTAGTCCGTTTTCTTTTTTTTTTATTGCACCAAACTTATTTTGCTCTAGCCGGAATTGCCAGGCTAGATCCTGAAGCCGCTGACCTTTGTGCACGCTGTAGATCAGGCCTGCAACGCCCATTGGTCTGAAAGGGCTTCAGCCCCCCCTTCGTGTGTGTCAGCCCGGGCTGAGACAGCTTCCCAGGCGCACACACAGCCGCGCCCGAGTACTTCACAGGTCTTTAAAAGACCATTTATATGTTAACGAGGCTTTGTTGTTTCGAAGTCTTGCTTTTCTTGGCATTTTGAGGATTAGTCTGTCCTTGTTTCCTGTGTATCGTTTCACACCCATGAGGTACAGTTTTTCTTTCAAGTAGGAGGGCAAACTTTGCTCCTTTTTTGAGCTCTAGTTCTTACTTATACATATAAAAGTTCCATACAACAGCGCTGTTTCTTTAAGGTGCTTATAATGTACCGCTGTTTGTCCTAAAGACAAAACCATCGCCAATATATGTGCTGCGTAAATCAAAAACTCTTAGAGCCAAAGTAGAAAGGGTAAAGTGTCAATGGTTCTATGGTGTGCGTAAAGTTCACTTGCATCTCCCGTCCGTAAAAGGCCAACGTTACTTACCACGTGTACTTCCTCAAATACTAAATGTGTTATGTTTAACCTTGATCTTAATTGCCCCATAGTGCGTACTTTGTGGCAGGCTGACGGGACTTTATTGCCTTCACAAGGGATTTATTATGTGGATATTGAACTCCTGCCTGCCTGTTCTGTGGAAGATAGCAGGTGCCATCGTTAGGAGCGTTGCCACTCCTTTTAAGAGTTCTGCGGTTCAGTAAAGCTTGATTGAGTGGAATAATTTTCAGCACCAGAAACCACACTCTGGATACTATTCCAACTGATAGTCTCAAAACTGTCTACCGAGTACCTTTGGAAAATTCTTAAAAACCTGTATTCTGAAATGGAGTATCCAACGATTGATGTACTGGAGTGTCTGTGTGCTGCTGCCTTTCCAACTCACCAATGCAGGCAGAGCCTTCGGGGCGTGGTGAGATGCCAGAGGCAGGACACCCCGCTGATGACCTCTGGGATTATACAATCTCTTCTTAAATAGACCAGAGTTTTATGGTCTGCTTGATGCCTTGTGTGTGTTGTTGTTTGTCACTGTATTCAAAATACATGTATGAAGGTGTATTTAAAGGTTTGTTTTTGGAAATTGTGGTAAGCAGAGAAGAATAAGCATAGTAGTATTTAAATGATCATTGTTTCTGTGTTTTCTTAAAATAGTTTTTACAACTAACCTTCACTGCCACCCCATAAAAAGCGTTCATAGCTTCCAAGGTTTCAGATTGCTTATGGGTGACATTTTCATAGTTTCAGTGTACTTGGGAGTGACATTCAACGTCTATGAGTGACACTTTCCCACGACCAAAATCAAGCAATGAAGTCCATGGAAACAGTTAAATATCAGAAGTTACACCCATTTGAGTAACGAGAAACTAAGATCTTGAAACTGCGGCAAAGGAGTTGAAATGGAAAGGCACTAGGTTTGTTCATTGTAATGTAAAACAATTGTGTAACCATGATATTAAACAATAAACGTGTTTTTCGGAGGCAGTACTTTATTTACGCTCTTTGCAGATAAATACAAAAAAAGTTATTACTGGATGTAAGAGATTGTCACTTCCATTATAAAATAAGCAATGTACCATGGTCAGCGCTTTTCTCTTGGAAAAGTGGCAGCCCTACTGGCAGATGTGCACGGCCGTGCACTTGTAAGTGTGCACCCGCACCAGCCCAGACCCACTGCACATTGTGGGAGGTCAGGGAACACTTACTCGAAAGTGGTTGACACATTACAGTGTCAACAACCTAATGAATAAATCACCGTCGGACTCACAAATGGTAAATGTCTGGGATGAGGAGTTTCTGGGGCCCAGGAGCAAGAGCAGCGCCCACCAAAAAGCATCTGTGGCGTGCCACTAAGGATAATAAAAAAACTTGTAATTTCATAGATTTAGCGCCTTATTTTTGGTAAGCGTAAGATTGCGATCCTGCAACCAGCCTCCAAACACACACAGCAGCACCTGAGTACTTCACAGGTCTTTAAAAGACCATTTGCTTGTTAATGAGGCTTTGTTGTTTTTCACCCCTTTGTAGTGCCCCTGCAGCTGCACTCTGCCTATTGCTTGAAGAATTAGCCCCCCCCCCCCGAAATGTTTTCTTAGCCCCCCCCCCCTCGAAATTTGGCTCTACTTGCGCCTCTGGGGAGGGTGTATGGCGTTATCCATACATATCTTTATTTAGACCACGCCCCTACTTGGATAGGCCACACTCCTTTAAGAGGTTTGCCCCGCCCCTTTTAGAGCACCCCCAGTTTTTTTTTCCCACTTAAAGCCCTGCATATGCCCACTTTTACAGTCAGTGAATAAGTTCTATGTTATGTGCTTTGTACATGCATGATTAGGTGTTTTTGGGAAGAAGATCGCTGCCAGGACAGTGCAAACACTATAAGGTTTTGCTTCTAAGTTGGCACGTGCCCGTTTTGGCGCAAACGTGTACACGAAATGCTTGGTATTCACATAAAAAGCAAGGTTTCACTTCCGCTCTTGCGTAATGGCTGAGCTATTCTCTGTAATTGGGAAAGGTGAGCTCCACAGAATATTGGTGTGTCTGCAGTGGGTGTACTCTGCGCTTTGTGTTATAGTCTGCCCCATTTAGTGGGAGCCTTTTGGCCCTCGGTTTCTGTTGGGATCCTTGGTGCTGAGGTGGGCTGTTTGACTTTAGGGGTTAAGACGAGGGACACTCTTGATGTCTTGGGGTTTCGTCCTGTCACTGGAGGCTCTGGTTCTTTTGGTGTTCTGTGTGGGAGGACAGATTGGTGGGGTCGGGGTTTGGAGGGGCACTGTTGTTGTCACTACCTTTTGGGGCACATGGGTACCCTGGGACCGAGTGCAGGTTGTCCAAGTTTATAGTGAGTGGGTGTGGGGCAGGCTTGGTTATTGCGGGGGCATCCATGTTTGCTATGTGCCTGGCCTAAAGAGCTCAGGTGAACTGATTTCTTGGCGCTCCACTTAAGGGCTCTCTGTGGTGCTGTCTCCAGTGCCGTAGGGCTGTGTGCTTCTCGGAGTAGATGGGGTTCCTCGGTGTGGGGGGTTTGCAGCTTGTCTGTTGATCGCCTGATTTTAGGTGTTGGGGCGCTGTTTGCCGAGTGCTATGGGACGTCCTATATTTGTGGGAGCTGCTGACCCTGTGGCGCAATCTCCTGGTCCATCGGTTCTCCGGTTCATCGAGCTGCAGGGTCATGGTTGTTTGGGGGGAGCTGTACCCACCCTCTACCCTCGGGGTTCCTCGGCTTCCTTGACCGAGGAGTACTGAGCGCCGCTCGATGTCACTGACAGTCTTCCCATCCTTCACCTCCATGTACCTCTGTTTATCAGCCTGTAATTGGTTAACGGGAGCCGGCTGGAGACAGTGGAAGCAGGATGGCTTTTCCTTCTGTGTGCTCCCATGTGCTGCATCCGATTTCTCCAAGGCATGACTTCTGCATTCTTTTTACGTGTTTTATTTTGTTTTTGGCCCCGTGGTATGGAATAACGAGGTACTCTTTTGTGCATGTCGGTTTTTCGGCTTGGTTTGCTTAGTTGTATCCTACCACCTTATGAAAGTGTTGCTTTTACTTTGCCTACATTACTGGTGTGTATTCTCCTGCACTTTCACATGTATGTTTGGAGTTAGGAATGTTTTTTTGTGCTCTACAGCTTCTGAATCCCTTTGCTGAACTGGTTCCGATAGTTCTTTACAGTCGGGGTGTCTGATCTCTGCTTGGGGCATTAGGGCACTCTATCTAGTCTTTAGGTTTTAGAACCATTGGGCCTGGAGAATTTGGTTACAGTATCTCAATGGAATATATACCTGCCAACTCACACAGTGCCACCGTGTGACACACGATACTGGCTCCCATCACACGGTCTCCCGACTCCCGGTGAGGAGCCGATATCACAAGGTGGCAGGAAAAACGGGCTGAAAACAACTGTAAATGGTAGTTTTCCAGATCGTTTCCCAAGGCTTTGTACTGCTGACGTCCTTTAAGGGGTGTGAAAACACCTCAGGACATCGGCACCAGCCTCAGGAAGCTTTTTTTTTTTTCTGAAGGAGGAGGAGGGGGATTGGGGGTGTGGTGGCATTTCAAAAGTGTCTCGTAGATACTTCTCGGCACGAGGCCATGTGCCCTCCAAGGCCCCGCCCCCTCTTCGCACTGTAAGATTGTTCTTCAAGTTGGCAGGAATGGGAATATGCCTGATATCCCGATTAACCACAGGAGCACACTGTAGGAAACACAGTTCATATCGATTGTATGCTCACACTCACCTAGGCCTTGGTTCCAGGTTGAAAGCTGATACAATTTTGTGGCGTCATTAATATAATTGATTTTCGCATTATTTGGTAAGCTGACAGCAAAAAAGTCTGGCGACCTACACAGTCCTCGTACTCATGTCTCGTTTTACGGAGCGCACTGCAAATGAATTAGTCTCCGAGATACTTCTTAACCTTACAGCAGGTGCTTCTGCAGAGTGAGCAAAGAAACAACTGACTGCACACATACCCTGAATGTTACAACTTTGTCTTTGAAAAAAATAAAACTTCAGAGTAGTCTGGGTTTTTATCCGTTAAAAGAAACATGGATGTTACTGGAAAGCAGTGGCAGCCGCCACAAACAAACGGTAGTGAGGCGGGTGGAGGGGTCGCGGGGGTCACGCAGGAGGTTAGGGGGTCACGCAATGTGTTAGAAATACTATATATATATATATAAAAAAAACGTACCTGAAGCCGCAGGCCGCCTCCAGCGTCGCGTCTTGTTGCGCCTTCTCTCCTCTTCCTGCCTGGTCCCAGCAGCCCCTGGGACAGGCTCCCATTCAATCCCTGTGCTGCAGAGCAGTGCGGGAATTGGCCTGAGCGGGCTAGAAAGACGCTCCGCTCAGGCCAGGGAGTCTGTGGGGTTTCTTCAGGCTGGCTGCTCAATGCAGCTGGGCTGGAGAAAACCTAAGTGCGCATGTGTGTTTTGGTCGGCCTGAGACAGACGGCCAAACACACATGAGCACCTAGGAAATGCACGTGCATCACCCCCTCCCATGCCTCGCACCCCCTACAGCACTGGCTAAGAGCCGGAAAATGCTAAATAAAACGATGCAAGAACATCTTTTTATTTTACATTTGCTGGTACTGAGCCAGGCAGTGGGGCGACGCTCCTCCGCCATTGCAGAGGAGCCGCTCCTGCCGGAAAGGTTGGTCAAGATTGGAGAATCCGAGGGGGGCGTGGCTTGCGCCCAAGGAAGATGGCGGCGTCTTCCGGACCGGGCGAGTGACGGCGTTATGACGACGGGATTTACCTAGGCTAATACACGGCGTACGCTCCCTATCTTCTCCGAGCAGATGTCGGAGCTGTTGCTGCACCCGCGGAGGTGAATTGCGGAGTTTCTCGACGGAGAATTGAAGCTGTGGCGCTCTTCTCTCCTGAAGCCGGACAGAGGCGTCGGCCGCCATTTTGTGAACACTCGCGACCTGAGGTACGCGCGCATGTAACGCGCGGCCCTTTTTCCTGATGCCCCAAGTTTCTACACGGAAAGCGGCATTGTGAGACAATTCTGAGGTAACAAAGTCTTTTACAGACGCCTCATTTCGTGCCTTTCATGCCTTTCATGCTTTGTTTTGCTGCATGCTCGAGCCCCATTGTGTTGCACGGGGACAGCTTATGCACCGGCTTCTGAGGTGAGGGACAGTCATTCGTGTCCACGTTACAAAGCAGGTCATGGAGTATGCATTAAAATACACGGAGGCTGAACTGTTCTGAGCTGTGTCCATGGTCAATCTACAGCGTATTAGCATGCTATGCTGAAATCCTCTCAGGGTACGATTTGATGGGCAATATCTAAATCCTTCCAGCTCAATATTCACCTTATGTTTGATTGACTCTCACTTCACAACTTTCTTCATAGATTGTTTTCGTCTCTACTTTTTTCTCTGGAATTTAAATGACTTTACATGTAGGACGTGGCTTATCTCAATTTCCTTCAATTAATACTCAGTAACATATGTACTATCTCAATATCTTTATTCAATTGTTCGATGGATGCCACAATTGATATGCTATTCAACTCATATTTTTCTTCTTTCAAATGATATTAATGGCATAATCAGTTGCGCTATTGAATTACAATATCTGTGAGAGCACGGTTTAAAAATTTTCGTCAGTGTTATTTCTAACACACATCTCTGGCCTAAAACATCAAACTGCTTCATTTTCCACAACGGGAATATCTCAAATCTCCTCACCTAAAATGGCGTCTCCACCTCCTACTGCAGCCTCTTCAGTAGTTATTAAAGCAACCTCTAAAAGACTGAAAAAAGATCCCCCCTCACCGCCAAAGCAGGCCTCATTGGTCTCCATGGATCTACTTTTGGAGGAGATCCGAGCCTTAAGACCATTTGTTGAAGAAACCAACACCAAAATACAATTCCTCACAGATGGTTGGGAGAAACTAGAGGAAAGAGTTATCAAGGTGGAGCATAATGTTGAGATGCTGAACTCATCATACGCCAAGACAGAAGTTCTTCATTCTCAAGTCACAGCTTTGCAGAAACAGGTTGAAAACCTTGAAAACAGGAACAGGAGGAATAACCTCCGCATCTACGGCATAGTGGAAGGTTCAGAAGGGCCAGACGCAATCTCCTTTTTCCAAAGAGTTTTACCAACAATGCTTAATCTACCTGAAGGCACCACTCTCAACATTCAACGCGCACACCGTCTCGGTCCGACGCACTCAGCTTCTTCCAGCATAAAGAAACCGAGAGGATTTATCCTGTACTTTTTGGAGTTCACAGATCTTCTCAAAGTTCTAAAAGCAGCCAGGCTCATGAAACGGATCTCCCTCTCAGGACACCAACTATTCTTCTCACAAGACTATGCTAAACCCACAGCAGATCGACGCAGAGAGTTCCTCGCAATGAGACCAGCGCTTCGTTCCATTGGAGCTCGTTTTGGTCTGTTTCATCCCTGCATCTTCAAAGTTACCTTCAACAATAACACCACAGTATATGAAGACCCAACCAAGTTAAAAAGTTTTCTTAATATTCATTCTTCAAATCGAATGGACACCATGAGTACTCAGTTCAATTGAAAAGTTGTTGGATGGTTGGTCTCTAGGCAGCTTCCTCTACTAATGCTCTCCCTTTATATTCTTTTTGCTTCTCTATTTAAATATGCAACCCAGGTTACATAAAGTTGTTTTGGTTGGCACGTTTTAGTATATACTTTTAAACTTTAGGTTAATAGTCTGCAATTTGCCTTCCTCTATTATAATATCTTACAGTATAATCTGATAATGTTAACTATATCTTCCTTTTACAGGTTCCGCTTCAGTCTGTCCAATCCGTACGTCATATATGTTGTTTCATCCTGAAGTCTTCCCCGCCTCATTTCGTGAAGTCTGGACGTCCCATCGTTCCATGTGGCCTCACCCCCTCCCCACCCCACTCATTGTTTTGAGTTCTATGTAGGTATGTTCTCTTTACTTGTATCTTTTCTCACTGTATTCACATTATTTTTATCTCTTTACCCTTCCTGTTCCCAGTTTTTTATTTGCACATTGCTTCCCTCCTTCCTTATATCCTTCTGTATTTCACGTATATATATACTACCTTTGTACACAATTCTCTTATATCCATCACTCCTTCCTACATTGTGTCCTTTATCTTTATCTCTTTCTCTTCCTCTATTTTATTCTTTCTTTCTTCTCACATTGGTTTTCACATCTATTAACTTCGTACATATTACAAATGTTCTTCAAAGCTTTTATTTTTCGATTACTGTTGATTTTTTTGGAAAAGTTATTTTTAACGCACATACTTTTAATGGTCCACTTATGTCCTTAATTCTTCTAATCGATACATGTCTCTAAAATTTATCTCATGGAATGTCAGAGGCTTGAATTCCCCTATAAAAAGACAGAGAGTCCTGTCCCACTTATCAAAGTTAGACGCCAATATCGCATTTTTGCAAGAGACTCACCTTACTGAAAGCGAGTCACTGAAGCTTCAAAGAAATTGGGTTGGTGAGGTTTTTTCTCGCCAGGAGACGGGAAGAGGAATGGGGTTATAACTCTCTGTCACAAGGCATTGAAGGCGCAGCTTGTTTCTCAGGAGGCGGACACTGAAGGTAGATGGATTTTCACAAATTTATTGTTAGGGACGTCCTCACTATCCCTACTCAACATTTATGCTCCTACTAATGGCGATGCAAGCTTTTGGACACGCATCTCTCAATTACTACTCAAATACCCGACAGATAATTTCATCCTCGCAGGCGACTGTAATCAAGTGATGGATCCGTTTCTTGATAGAAACTCTGGTTCTCACTTTCACTCAAATGCGGCACATAAAGCTTTCATACAGACTATTAAACAAAGAAATTTATTAGACTCATGGCGCCTTTGCAACCCATCCACAAGAGAATACTCCTTCTTCTCCCACCCACACCAGACTCAATCCCGAATTGACCACATATTTCTTTCTCGAAACGTTGCCCAATCCTTACGCTCTGCTGATATAGGTCCCATACTTATTTCAGATCATGCACCTGTTTCGATTCAACTAGACCTTTTGAATCATTCCACATCAACGAAAAAATGGCGTTTTAATAACTCTTTACTTCTAGACCATAAGTTTAATTCATCTTTTGTTTCCTTCTCTCAAGAGTTCTTCTCTATTAATCTAACGGAAGATCTATCCTTTCATACTATATGGGATGCCTTTAAAGCCACTGCTAGGGACTTCATTATTAGATTTGTATCAAACAAACGAAAAGATTTCCGCAAATCCCATAATACTCTTCTTGATAAAATCAAAAAGTTGGAACACTCTTTTCATACTTCTAAGTCAAAAGATTCTCTTAAAGACCTCATTAATGCGAAGATAGCATTTAATGAAGCGACTACCAAACAAGCTTCCTTATATCTATTAAAATCCTCTGCAAAGTATTATGGAGGCCAGAATAAATCGGGCAAACTCTTAGCTAACTATTTAAAAATTAAACAACAAAAACTTCATATCGGCTCCATTATAGATGATAATCAAATACCAAAACTCAAGGACCCTGACATTCTTCAAGAATTTGTTCATTTCTACAAATCCCTTTATACACCAGAAAAGACACCTTCCGATACAGATATCTCCCGATACTTTTCCACTATTCAAAAACATATCAATCCCCAACTGGATCTATCATCACTGGAATCTGATCTCACACAAACAGAATTATTCAATGCTCTACAGACCCTCAAAAAAGACAAAGCCCCTGGCCCTGATGGATTTACAGTGGAATTTTTTCTACACTTTGCTCATTCATTACTCCCACATTTACACACTCTTGTTTCTTCCTTCATAGCCTCAAATAAATCCACTGGTTCTTTCTCTGAAGCTTTGATCTGTCTATTATTGAAAACCGATAAAGACTCACGCTTTTGCAAAAATTATAGACCCATTTCCTTAGTCAATGTGGACTATAAAATATTCTCCAAAGCTTTAGCTTTAAGACTAGAACCACATCTCCCCTAATACTTGGCAAGGAACAATCAGGTTTCGTCAAAGGTCGCAATATCACCGATAACACACGTCTATTCTTCGACATTATCTCCAAATCATCACATTACCCCGATTCACTAGCAGCAATTGCATTAGACGCAGAGAAAGCTTTTGATCGGGTTTATTGGCCATTTATATTCCATGCTCTTAAGTGGTTCGGTTTCGGACCAAGAATGATATCCCTAATTGCCCTACTTTACTCAGAACCTAAGGCTGCGATCTCAGCCAATGGTCTTATCTCTCCCTACTTTAATCTCAAAAGGGGAGTTCGTCAAGGCTGTCCCTTATCACCTTTTCTTTTTAATTTAGCTCTAGAGCCATTCCTGTCAAAAATTCGCCAAAATCAATCTATCACTGGCTTTGTTTCAGACCCCCGACAAATTAAATTAGCAGCATATGCTGATGATATTTTAGTCTTTCTCTCCCAACCCCAGTCTTCACTCACAGCCTTCATGGGGGAAGTGGAAGATTACGGTCTAGTGTCAGGGTATAAATTAAACAAAGGGAAGTGCGAGATACTACCTCTAACTAAATATACCTTCAAAGATGATTTTAAGATCTCTAACTTTACCTGGAATTCTAAACATATAAAATATCTAGGCATCTGGTTCTCGTCCTCTATTAAAACATCCATCTCTCTAAATATAGATAAATGTCTTGACAAACTTAAAGCACTAACTACAAGATGGCATCCTTTACATCTATCTTGGTGGGGTCGTTTAGACACCATTAAGATGATGTTGACACCTTTAATTCTATATATTCTCTCTAACACACCAATTTCCATTCCATCCAATTCCTTTAAAAGAATCAATTCCACTCTCACCTCGTTTTTATGGAATGGTAAAAAACCAAGAATGGCATTACATAAATTAACAAGACCAAAATCCGAAGGTGGAGTTAACTTCCCTCACTTCTCTAATTACCACAAAGCTTTCCAACTCAGACAATTATCACACTGGATCAATACTCAATCCGAAAATAGGCCTCTTTGGGTTGATCTCGAACTTTCCTTTTTAACCCCTTTCTCATTCCAGGAATATCTTTCCTTTACCCGAAAACCACAAAAACTTTCGACTCCCATACTTAAACAATCATGTAAATTATTGTCTATCGCACCCCATTTAATTACACACAACTCAGATTCTTTTCTTAATTCCACAATTTGGCACAATAAACACATCCTTATCAAAGGGAAACCTATACACTGGAAGATTTGGAGGAGCAAAGGTCTACTTTGGGTACACCAATTTTTTGATCTGGGCACACCCATTCCATTCACACAAATACAAACTTTATATCAGCTACCCTTCTCCTTTAAATCAAAATTTTTGATCTTGCAGAAGGTATTAATTGAGGCATATGCCAAACTTCAAACCTTGCCCTCTACACAATCTCAACCTCTCTTCCCATGGAATCATCTTCTAATCATAAACCCCAAAGCCTCGAGCATTTATTCTCATCTAATGGAACCTCCTGAGAACAGACAGAAAACCAAACTAGAACTCGCATGGGAATCCGATCTTAAAACAAATTGGCCTGTGACTCTGTGGAACAAAATCTGGTCAAAACTCAGGAAATCTTCTAGAGCTGCTAGCACTACACAAACACTTTTCTTTCTTTACAATCGATTGTTTTTCACTCCAATGTTTCTTAATAAGATACATAGCACAAACCCCAACGCATGCTGGTCATGCTCTCAAAGTGAAGCAGACCTTAAACACATGCTATTTACATGCACACATGTCTTTGGGTTTTGGGAAAAAGTCTGGCACCAAATTAATATCATTTTTCATACCACAGTGCCCTTATCCCTCACTAACATTTTCCTAGGTAGTTTATCACCGGAATGGGACAAAAGTCACTCCCAACTCAAACTCATCGACCTGTTACTGGCTGTAGCGTTTCAACAGATTTCAAAAAATTGGAAAGACTCTTCCAAATTGTCCTATTTAGCGTGGTGGTACGCAGTTTGTCACAATCACCGCCTAGATACAGCTCTAGTCCACCCTATCTCCCTAGCTATGAAAAGGTTACACCTCTGGTCCCCACTTACAGACTTTCTAAACACATCAGCAAAAAACGCTACCTCCCCTGAGCCTTCGATGCAAGAAGTCTCCAAGCCTCCCTGACTTCCTAATATTTATTTGTATACAATTCTAAATACTCTATCAATACCTATAGTATCCTCTTTTAATTTTATATATGGACATATGTAGCTATGTGTATTGCTTCTGGACCTATGAATGTATTCAAATTATATTCCACGTTACACTTTAATGTCGTGAAGGTTTTTTATATATCAACAACACTCAAGTATTCCTTCATGCTTTCAGATATTGTTATATTGTTAAATAATTGCTTGTACGAAAAATGGTTTATGTAATAATTTTAATTCTTCAATAAACCTTACTTGAACTTAAAA